>OY744477.1:95664408-96264408 GCA_963556175.1 Tipula confusa
GCTGGATTTTGTTGATATTGTAATGTTTGAACTCCGGTATTTTCATCATTTGTTGAACTAGGATGAGTACTATTTCCAGCATTAGGATTATTACTATTGTTATTATTATTTGTATTATTACTATTGCTATTATTATTACTGTGGTTATTACTGTTGTTCTGATGTGCATCCGTATTATTTTGCCCAGTCGGCGTTTGCATTCCCAAACCCGGCTGATAAAATCTTGGATAGTTTGAATCAATTAATGTCCATTGCACACCTGGGAGAAGAAGAGGAAGGAGAGCTTTAATTATTTTTGTTTGTTTTTTTTTTCTCAAAAAATAAAAAAAAAAAATACAAATTAGATTACAATAAAAAAAATTCTAAATTTTCAAAATATTTCCTTTCTAATGTTTACTCTCTTTCTCTCTTATCTAAACAACACAACAAATTGATTTTCTAAATGTACATCTAATAATTTTTTTATTTTTATTTTTTTTTGCAGTGAAGAAAATAAACTAAAATAATAAAATATCACGATTTATGATTTAATTTTTAAACTAAAATCCGCGAAATATTTCGCAAGGATATGACGAATAACAAACTAAATTAATAAAAAAAAAATTTTAAATAAAAATTAAAAGCTCTCCCCGACTTTTTTCTACACCTTGTTCCCCCAAGATTGCAATAGAACAATTTCTGTGGCGGTTTATTTTCTAAATTTCTTAAATTATATATCTTAAAAAAAAAATTTTTTTTTTGTTAACTTCTTATACAAAAACTGTGCTGGTTAAAATTTCTATATTATGAAATAATAAAATTTAATTTAACCAAATAACCCCAACAAAAGCGGGTAGAGCATTTAAAGAATTAAAGAATTAAAAAAAAAAAAAAAAAAAAAAATAAAAATATCATAATTTTGTAAGCTAGAATAAAAGTAAAGTATATATTAAATATCACGATTTCCAGGAAAGGTCACTTCCATTTTCGAATTTTAAAGAGTGAATAAAGAAAATAATTTGATTATAATAATAGTTTTGAATTAGAATCCATCTTACCTGTCACGCCAGAAGTGGGAGATCCTGTTCGATTAAATTTGTCAAGTGCGGAGTGGTTTAAATTAGGTAAATGTCAATCGACTAGGAAATTCATATTTTTCGGAGGCTGACCCTATGGATTCTGAGGAGGGCCAAACATTACATAACAAAAGTGAAGCCAGCGAAAATTTTATATTGCAAGCAGCTCGATCTAGTGAAAGAACAATACACAGAGAAAAAAGAAATATGGATATCTGGGGGCCAAGTGTCAAGCTGAGCGAAAATCCCTGATGCGATTAAATTAAATAGGGAGACGGACTGTAAAAAAAAAGAAAAGCTGAATTATCACCAGAGACCGAACAACCAAATGGCGGTAGAAAAATATTGCATCAAAACTGGTGCGACCGAAAAAATGCCACGCACCATTTAGTACTGTGGGTATAACAAGTTACTCAGAAATTGTCACTGGTGAAATCGATTACTGACAAAGAGTATAAGGTAACATCGCTAAACAATGACGTCTGGAAAATTAACAGTCTTGACTGAATGGTAAATATATCAACGGCTCGACCTATAAAAGCTATGGCAAGAGGCCTGTATCTCACTTGCTCCCGCAAAAAAAAATGATAGGAGACATAAAATAAAGGTCTTAAAATACTAGATGCTGTGACTATTGTTAAAAATTAAAAACAAACTGGGATCTTTTTTGAGAACTAACAGAGGAAATAAATTGGTGCCGATAAGAAATTTTCTCTAGTTGGAAAACGAATTGGAACAACTTAATAAAATCATGCAATATGCTGCAATGGAAAGCAACTCTCGCTTAGAAAATGAAGAAGTGCTATACATAACCAGCTTAATGGAAGTTAAAAAATTGATAAAAACAAACGACGGCCACTTAAAACTTAGTAAATCAATCTACAACGAGCCTACAGTCGCCTACAACGACCTCTATGACTGCCTCACTGCACGTGACCGAGCCATCATACTCCCTTTCCTTTTTTGTATAAACGATATCTGGAATTTTAATAAATTCATCTCGTAGTTGGATCAAACGCGGTGTCGTCACCATCGCGTTTGTGGCCATAAATCATGCGCATAACTCCTTTCGAATGTCATTAATCATCTCTCATACTCAGCTGTCAGAGTCCAATTCTCACACCCATACATGACATCGGGTCTGATCAAAACCTTGTACAACTTCAGCTTTTCGACATTTGCAAGGTGTTTAGACTTTTGCGGCAAGACGCACTTTTATATCCCCTCCCAAACTATTTCAAATGTATTCGGACGAAATCCTTGTAGTTATCTCCAATATCATCCGCCAGGAGAGATCCCCTCCAATATTATGTAAGACAGTAATTTGTAGGCTGTGTAAAGGAGGACTATTCCGCATCAGTTTTCGCATTTTGAGCGATCTCCTTTTTTAAGGATAAGGCATAGTGAGGCCTATTTCCATTCATGTATAACTTCGCTTTGCCATACTAATCGCATAAGGTCGAAAAGATAGTTCGACAAAATATCCCTTCCACCCCAGAGAACGGTTTCTTTTTAGTCTCTCCATAGCTAGTGTTAATACCTCATAGGAACCCATATCCAGATTTCCGAAGTACATGTGACCACTTTTAAATACAGCATTTGACACTTATTGAATCGATGTTAATACGGAGGTTTCCATCCTGGTTCCGAATGGCAATAGACATATGATATCTATTGTATGATGCAGTCCTTTAAAGAAGTTACGTAAACTGTGCTCGTTGCAGAGTTGTTACATTCTTAAAACTTTAGCCTTCCACCATTCACGCTTTAACTTTCTATAAATTCCCTTGGCGATTCTTCTATCAACGACCGCTTCGGGTTTCCGTAAGATTGTAAAACGTATTGATGCTTGCGTCTTTAGAGAATATATTCTTTTGCCCAACAGCACGGCACCACTTCCATCAAACCAATCTGTTGAGAGTTTAATTTTTACCATACCTAAAGTTGCCTGGGCGGCACTGATAACCGAAGTTTTCAATACCTCTATATAGCGTACATCATCAGAACGAATTCCATAATGTAAGCAAGATTTTAATATTTTGCTTGTTTTTTTTATCAGACCTTCATATTTAACCAATTGATGATCACTGGCTAAAAAATTAGTTTTGAGTGAGTTTGTCAAGAAACGAATTGGCAGGAACACTTTAAAGGCAGATTTAGCAAACAATTAAGAAAAATGATAAGCTAACAGTAACTAATATTTCAACAATTAAAACATAAACTTGGAAATAAAAAACACTCGATAAATTTTGTAATACTATAATGATCCTACTGCTCCATGTGGCATGATACAGAAGGTGTCCGTAGCGGAAACAAAACTATTTCCCTTTTTTTAAATGTTTAAATCAAAAGTAAGTTCCTGGAAGTTCTAGTCACCCAGGATTTATTGTGTTTTAAATCAGATTTTCCTAAATCTGATAGTTCCAAAAACTAGCATCTAAACTAAATTTACCACATGTTTGATAGCATCATGGTTATATTTACACTATGTCAATAGTTATATTTTTGAGGAAGGAGTGGATAATAGCCCAAAAAATTGGATGTCCTGAGAGGAAAGAAGATAATTTACATTATGTCAAGGGATTTTTAGATCACGACAAGAGAGGCCATCCATTTGGCCACCGATAATATGCCAAGAAATGGAGTTCCAAGGCTTGCTTGGCTAGATGTGTATTTCGTTAAGGACACCAGATCCAGTAACCTCTGCTAGTGCAACCGTAGGTGCTAGCGACATTAAAAGCTGGTTCGCTTCAATTCCAGACTTTCCGTCAGGAAACAATTTTTTTGATACTTTAGAAGACCCAATAAGAATTTTCAACGGGGACGAAACGAACTTTTTAATGTGTCCCAAAACTAACACGGCACTTGCAGCAAAAGGGGCCCGCAATATTTGACCGAAGTATGGCGAAATCAAATCTTACTATAATGTTTACATTTAGTGCGGCTGGAACGACGGTGCCTTCGATGGTTATATATCTTTACAATAAAATCGCTGATGACATCAGAAAGTCGATGCCAGAAGACTGGGGATTTGGCGTTACCAATAATGGATGGATGACGAAGTAGGTGTCTTATGAATATATATCAACAGTCAAAATGTTAGCAAAGGTGTATATGCAATACTGATATTGCGAATTGGTCAAATGACTTCAGTATTCTGTATAAAATATTTCTTGCATTTCAACGTGACGATTTTATATCTAAGATCAAGTATAAGAGTCCTGTTAACACAACGACAATTTCGGATGCTTTAGTTTAAAAAAAAAAAACGAAAACAAAACGAAATTATTAAGATATGAAGAAAATATAAATAAAAGAACGAAAAGAGTAAGAAAAAATATTATCTTCAAATTTGCTAAAGAGTAATCTCCAAGATATTACAACTTAGTTGCAAGAAACAACTAAGTTGAAAGCATTGACCAGAATTGGATTACGGTTGGTTCATTGTGGTATAAATGTACATTTTTGTTTAACAAAAATGTTGGAATAAAACGCTGCACTAGAGAATTCAATACTACTTCCATATATTCCTAAGTTTTACTGCCTTGAAACGTAACTAAATCTAGTTCTTTTATAGTTTGCCCAATTATTAAATCATAATCCTGGAGCATTTTTTGCATTTAAATTTTTATTTCTTCTTTTAGGTCACGATACGTTACATTCTCATTATGATATTTCATTCTCAGTTTGTCCAGGTTGAAACGTTTCGGGTCGTACATGAATTTTCTTATTGGCACTTGAAGATCGATATTTTCATTAATCAGTTCACGAAAAAGGTTCCAATTGGTTTTCTTGTTGTAAAATTTTATTTCTTATTTAATAATAGTTTCGCTTAATTTCATTATAATAGTGATCTGGTTTAAGCTCTTCATTGTTTTCCGTTAGTATGTAGTTGTCAGATATTCCTTTTGTTACATAGGAATCTATAAGATCAGGAGTTTTGTTTAAATCTGCCAGTAAGCAGGTGCGTCATCAGATTGAAAGTCGAATTTTAATTTTTTGGCTTTAAACAGTTCTCCTTTTGGTGTTTCAATTCTAGAGCTCTAAAGAGCGTTTTTTTTGTAAATAGCTGAGTATATAGCTGAGATACTTACATCTTTGTTCTTAGTTTGAATTTTGATTGTTGTAACTTGCATGGACTCAGCCTCAACCTTTAGTTCTTCATCGTGTTTTATATTATTTTCAATGAAAATGGCAGATCTCTTGCCTAATTTAGCATAATGAATAGCTTGGTAGAAACTGTACCCATGAACATTTCAGAGATTAATCATGTGTAAATATTTTGCGTGTTTAGGAATATTTCTAGCTCAGGAACATGATAGATTAGCTCATTTGCATTCCATATTACTATTCTCAGCGTTCGAAAGCAATTGTATTTTTATTCACTTTATGATACTCCGATGAAAGGGTTTTCAATTGGAATGCGTTTCCTCGTAGATTCTCTTGGTATGTTGTACCAGGATTTCTTTGAGTTTGCTCAAAGTTTGTTTGTGCACGGTTTCTAATTTTTTGTAATTCTTTAACTACTTTATAACCATAGTAATTTGCGGGGTGTAGTCCTTTACAAATTTTACATGTTGCTGTAGTAATTTTGTCTAATGTACACATGCTCGTTAGATGCTTACCAGCACATTCGATAAATCTTGCGTTACGTCCGCAATATTTCTGGGTATCATTGTAACTATGACATTTTCTGCATTAGATTATCTTTGAAGTATTCTTCCTCATTGGCTCTAATTTGATTGTCTTGTTTTGAATTGGCCGAATTTTATATATATTTTGGATGCTTTCTTTATTGCCAAACGTAAGCATAAAAAGCATAAGTCCCCTTCTTACCAGAAAAAAAATCATAGGTGACGTGTCAATTCCTATCTCTGCCTAAAATATTCAATAAACAGCTATAACCAATTAATAAGCAATTCTCTTATTACAAAGTAATAAGATGTGTTGATAATAGTGCTTGATGAAACATGTTTTAAAATATTGGTAATTTAAGAAATTTTCATTTAAAATAATTCTAACTACACCACTTTTAATACAACTTTTCCTTAAGGGTGTCAATAAATATATCGATTAAGCTAGTAATAATTAAAAGAAAAACGAATCCTCCCACCTATTTTGATGTGCGGCAACAATTGTTTTGTCAACCGTAACTGATCACTTAAATAGTTACAAAGTATCACTCGAGAATTACATAGTTGTAACGAAAAACGACGGCGCAAGTGTTATGGTTAAAAATGTAATCAATTTTCCAGTGACGTATCAACTCTGATTAAATCATGCGGTTTGTGGTACGTTTTACAAAAAAAAAAAAAATCAACAAAAAAATTAATGAAAAATAAAATGAGTTCTCGATTTTAGAAATCTTGAAAGCGGTTCGACCTGTGATTAAATATATAAAAAAAATTTTAAGAAATAGGATACTGCAAAAAAAAAATGCAATCTAATTAAAAACGGACTTGAACTTCAGCTCGATGTTTAAGATAGATAGGATTCCATTGTTGGATAAATTTATAAGTTATAAATGTACACCATTCCTTTGGAAATATTGCCAGAGGAAACTGCAGACAACAAAAAAATTACATTAGATCAATTTTGAAATTGATAAAACTTTAAATGATCCTCAAAAGAAACAATTTTCGAGCGAATCTGAGAGTGTTCTCAACATTTCTTTCTTTTGCACATTTCTTACATTTGGAAGCCTAGTATTACAAGTAAATCAATTACATGTGATAAATGTATTTAAAGCTGAACTTTTATTTTATTTTATTATGAAAAATTTAATAATTAAATATTCTGCAATTATTCGAAAACCGATCCGGTGTTTTACAATTTCACAAATTTCTCAAAGTCGAATTTTGTTAAGAATTTTGTCACGGATACATAATCCACCACATTTTCTTTGATTTTTTTTTCATTTTATTTACCACTTATTTTTCGCATCGTTGACACTATTATAAACTTAAAGAGGAAATTTAATTTAAAAAAATAAATTTTAAAAATTCTAAAAATTTTTTTAGAATATATTAAAATAAATCGCAAAATGTCACAGTACCTTGTTGAATTTGGAAATCGTGATATATAAATATGGCTTTAACCAGCACAAAACAAAATTTACTGTATTTACCAGAGTTTCTCAATCAAAAAACAAAATATTAAAATTTTCCAGATGGTGTCTTAAAGAAACACCATAAAATTAATTAAATTACAAAATAACGCTGTGTTGACATATTTTCGTAATTACATAATTTAAACTTTTAAATAAAAAAAAATTATACTAAACAATTTAAAATCTTTAAGATGGAAAAACTATTTATTAAGTAATCGCGGACGATATCCCCTATCGTTTTAATGTCAAATAAAATAGTTTTATCTATTGTCCTAGATTCTAACGTAAGACTAGCAAACAGCGCATGAAGCTATCCAAAACGAAACACAAAAACTTTAAATTAATGAATATAATAGTTATTGATAGTGGAAAGCTTTAATCGTTAAGTTTTTCTTGCACGTGATTGAGAAACGTTGTGGTTTACAGAATTTAAAAATTTACATAAATTTTTTTTCTTTTTTTTTTTTTTGATTGCAGCTGAAATAACAATATCTTCACTGCATGATTTATAATTATGTATGCATAAAAATTTAATTCTAACTAAAAGCATAGGCCATTATATATATTTTACCTTGTTGGGGCTGAGGACAACTAACTGCTGGTTGTTGTTGTTGCTGCTGCTGTTGTTGTTGCTGCTGCTGTTGTTGTTGCTGCTGTTGTTGTTGTTGGCTCGTGTTTGATGTTGACCCGGCTATATCTAATGGCATTGTATGTTGTGATACATTACCCATATCATCATCGGTTTTCTTAAAATTCGAGTAATAAGACGAAAAGTAAAAGGTGAAAGTTAACTTTTGTGTTGCGTTTTACACTATATAATAATAATACCCACCATAACTGTTGATGAGCTATGATGCATTGATTCTTCAACACTTTCTTGAGATGATTCTTGATGTGGGTGTTCAGTTTCTGTACTTGAGGTTTCTTTTAATATTCTTGAATTATTTATATTTGATGATATATTCCCAGAACTGGGTACAAACGATGACATTGGATCCATTTGACCAATATTTAAATTTGAACTACCGTCAATACTACTTTGTTCTTCGGATGTTCGTTCTGTTGATAATGTACCTTTAGTTAGATTATTTATATTTTAGAATATAAAATTATATTACAAAATTATAAATTATATAATTACCTGTTGATGATTTTCGTAGACGTTTTCGTCGTGTCGATGGTGATAAAGAGGCAGGTGACGGTGTACGCCTTTGTTGTTGTTGTTGATGATGATGAAATTGTTGAGATTCTGTACTACC
Organism: Tipula confusa; assembly: GCA_963556175.1. NCBI lineage: Eukaryota > Metazoa > Arthropoda > Insecta > Diptera > Tipulidae > Tipula > Tipula confusa. Next base: position 95,672,832 of record OY744477.1, read on the forward strand.
CCAAATTGATTCATTACCAACGTTACCACCAGTGATTTGTTCTATATGATCGGATGATGATGATTTACTTTCGGATTTTGTTAATGAAGTGGCATCGGGCATTTCAGCTAAACCTTTAATTTTAAGCATTTCAGCTGTTTTTAATATATGTGGTAATTGTTCCTGTGATACATTTACTTCACCATAATACATAAAATCTACCATAGTTTTTAAATGAATATATTGTACATCTTTTAATATAACAATTGGATGTTGACATGGATTTGTTGTAAAAAGTGTCTACAAAAGATGTACAACAACAACAAATTAATAAAATTGAAAAGTTGGAATTTTTTTATTTCGAGAAGTATAAAAAAAAAAAAAAATAAAAATGCCGCCATGTTTGATATATGTGTATAATATAGAAAAAAAAAAAAAAAAACGGAATTTTTTTTTTGGTTTGGCAAAAATGATATTTTAAAAATTAATTATATAATTTATACCATATCTGAAGCTATAATTTATAATTTCTATATATATATATAATAATTTAACTTACTTGAAAATATGAACTACACGCGGATAATACAACTTTATGAGCTTGGAGTTGTCTACCTTCTGCGGCAAGGGTTACATCAACAAGCGTTTCATTGTGCAGAAGTGTTGAAAACACTGATATAAAATTGGGTTGGTGATTATTCCAACGCAAACAAAATTGTTGTACTGACATAATTTTTTTGACAAAACTATATAATCACAAATATTTTAATGAAAATTCGTTTATTTTGATTGAAAATAACAAAAAAACACATTTACCAAAGGAATTAGGGACCTTGAATTTAATTATATGACGTCATTTATTAAATATAACAATATATTGTATAATTTTTTTTTTTTTTTTTCTGCCTTCAACACTTTTTTGTGTATTTTATTTACTTATTTTTCGTTCGCACTCACAAAACTTTTTTTTTTATTCACAAAATTTTCCAATACACTTTTTACTATTGTTTATATTTGTATATGAATTTCATTTTATAGTTTATTTAAAAACACGTTAAATACATTTTTATTTATTTCTTTTACTTGTAAAAAACTAAAATAATAAAAAGAAAAAACTTAAAAGAAATTTCTTTAGCCCTTGAACTTATGATGGACGTTACATTAGATAAGCATTTACTAAAAATACGAAAACAAAATGGAGGAAACGTAATTTATTTGATCGAATGGGTTAAAATGAGTACGTTTAATGTACAAATATATATAGAATTTATTGATAAATTAATTAAATCAACGTTAAAAATGATATAAATTAAGAATTATATAAATTTTATAAAGTTAAAAACTTAATTTAATGTAAATTAGCGAAAAGGTTTTAATTAAACTGATCGTTTCACCACTATTCTAGTATATTATACTACTACGTGTCTACTAGAATCTACCTATATAAAAAATTACATAAAAGTTGGTGCTGTCAAATAAAAATCACGACCGACGATTTTACCAATTTTCATATTTCGGGCTGAAAAAAAAGTTGTAGCCTTTTTTCAAATGGCATCACTTTTACGGACATTCACTTTAGTCCGAAACGGCTTATTGAACAAAAGTAAAATTACATTTTATTAATATGGTATAAAATTATTTTATGTGTGTACATTTTTTTGGCAGACATACAACAACAAACTGGGGTCTTATCTAGTCTAGCTCGATTCAAGAGTACAGAACCAGCTGGACCACAAGAAGAAAAACGACGTAAATAAATTTATTATTGAATTGGAGTGGTTCATTTTACTTAAATGATTCTATATTTTTAGCGAACGTGCGTAAATTCGATGCGGCCCAACGAGCAAATTTAACCGATTTCGGCAAATATGTAGCTGAATGTATGCCAAAGTATGTGCAAAAGGTACAATTAACTTCGGGCGATGAATTAGAAATTTTGATTGCACCCGATGGTGTTGTTCCCGTACTACAATTCCTAAAAGATCATCATAATTGTCAGTTCTCAAATTTAGCTGATATCGGTGGAATGGATGTACCATGTCGCCAATATCGGTTCGAATTGATCTATAATATATTATCGTTACGCTTTAATTCACGAATTCGCGTTAAAACCTATACCGATGAATTAACACCGATCGACTCGTGTAACGATGTTTATCAAGCAGCTAATTGGTATGAACGTGAAATTTGGGATATGTATGGTGTATTCTTTGCCAATCATCCAGATTTACGTCGCATCTTAACCGATTACGGATTTGAAGGACATCCTCAACGACGAGATTTTCCCCTTTCAGGATATGTCGAAGTAATTATTATATTATAGTACATACTAGTATTTCATTTAAATTGTCATTTTAACTTTTTTAGCTTCGGTACGACGATGAGAAAAAACGTGTTGTATGCGAACCATTAGAATTGGCACAAGAATTTCGTAAATTTGACTTGTCCGCGCCGTGGGAACAATTCCCAAATTTCCGCAATGCTAATCCAGCAACAGAAGAAATTGATATAAAAAAAATTGACGATAAAAAGAAATAGTGCGGAAATTTCAAAGAAAATGTTATAAATTATAGAGAATTTTTAAAATAAAAACTTGGTATTTAAATTCGAAAGCTTTTCATTTGGTATAGTGACAACATACTGTTCCTTGACATTCCAAAATACTGTGAAGTTCAAATAATTTCTATATACTACGATTTTCTTGCGCCAAACATCTCGTGGTCTATTAGGTATTACCTTTCAATGCAACGATATATCTGAACAATCGGGTTTTAAAGCATCAAAAGAAGCAGAGAACACGCATTTCTCATCTGTGTAAAAGGCAAAAGGCATAACTTTAAGCTGATACAAAGGTACAACGACCGTAAACGCGAGATAAAAGCCTGATAAGTAGCAGATGCGCATCATCGACTGACCCCGTTAAATTCGACGAGGACATAGATTCTTGATTGAAAATTGTGAAACTGGCGGATTAAAACTTCTCAGCTTCCCTGACCTAGGACGTTAACTGTTGTTTTATCGTTTAAAAGTTCTTTGGAAAGCGTTTTGTTAAAAAGTACGCGAGAATATGGAAAGTTATTTCAATTTTCAGAGAAGATTAGTATCGGTTCGACATTATTGAGGTCCGGAATATCTGATCGGGTTAGTAAGACTCTTATGCAACCACTCCTGCTAGCTTTAAGATCGAGCGAAGTGTAGTGATCCTGGCCCCCAATTCTCCAAAGACCAGCTAGGTTACAGCGATGTGGTCATTATTTGTATTTCACAACGATAATAAAAGAGCCCAGTTGTCGGTATTGGTGCGTATGGTATAAACTGCACCACATGCAGTTGAGCAATTAAAAGAAACACGGATTGGTTGCACTTACCTAAATTTAGGCATATCAAGGCAGTAAATTGCCGATCTGTTAGATGGTACTGGAGTGCAGAATTTTCGAAGTTCCTCAAGTTTCTTCCATGTATCATCACTTACCCAAAGTTTCCAATTGCATTCCTGTTTTTCCTTTGGTGGAAAAGGGAATTTTGAAAACATTCATGCCCAGTTAGGAACTGACGACTCATTTAGAAATCCACCTCTCTATATCTTCTATGTATCCATTTATTCACCGAACGATTAGTCAATGAGTCTAACGTTCTTTCGGCGAATGGTCCCATCACACCTACCACTCGTGACAGTTTCCGCACGGATCATATTACGAATATCCTTCGTGTTCCCATCCCTACGGCGGGAATTTATAATTAGACACTCTTTATCTAATAAATCTACTGGCAGCATTCCCGTTTTGCGACACATGACCTCATCCAAGATGCTAAGTGCACGACATCACTCTTAAGGTGCTTAACCTATAAACAGAAGCCACTTGCATTCTTTTCGCGATAAATAATCCATTTACTCTCCCAGCTTTCTTAATTCTCCCACACAGCGTCCAAATAGGCTTTCAATGATAGTCTAGCATCGAATATTTCTCCCAGGTACTTAATAAAACATATAAGCACAATCTGATGTCCATCCACTTTAACTAATTATGCTTTTCATATTTTGACTACTGGAGGTAAGAACTATTTCCGTCTTCTGTTCCGCCAACTGCAAACTCATAGACTATCTTCCAACTCATCCTATATAGAGAAAACTCTATCTACCAACATGAAAATTAAAAGCTTTTCGTCAAACATTTTATGTTTCCAGCCATTAAATTTTCGTTTTTTCGAAACATCCCTTATTGTTTTGATGTGATTATGTACTTAAATAAAATTCAATATAATCCGAATAAAAAAGACAAGCGTCCATACACGAGGTATTTATTTTAGAGAATAAGTAGAAGAAGGAAATAGAACGCCACAAGCGGCTAGTATTAAAAACAAAACAAAATAAAGGCTCTCTCACACTTAATAACTCAACACCTCCACTAAAGCCTTATTTGTCAGCACTCAACTCTTTACAATATTTACTACCATTGAACAGAACCTGTGTTTTTCTGCTGTCACCGGTTTGGTAAGGCCATCTGCTAACATATTGTTTGTGTTGACGTAAACAAATTTAAACACCTTGTCATTAACCTTCTCGCGCAGAAAATGATGACGTACATTTATATGCTTTGTTCTGGGTGAAAATGCAGTCTTCTCCGTTAGTTGGATCACTCCTTTGTTGTCGCAGTGTATGATGGTTGAACATTTATTTTCACCTAGCAACATATCACTCTCCTAACATATACCCCGCCACCAAATATCCTCTTGGGTTGCCAAAGACATAGCCATGTATTCGGACTCTGTTGTAGACAAAGCAACTGTAGGTTGCTTCTTTGACGCCCATGAAATTGATCCACCTTGTAGTTTGAATACATAGCCTGTTGTCGAACGTCGATCTACTGAATCACTTGCCCAATCTGAAATACACGGAAATCTTGCGGCTAAAATCATCCAAGAAAGTCACAAAACATTGCGAGCCGCCAAATTAATCAACTGGCATTGAACCACACAGGTCAGTGTGCACCAGTTCTAGTACTCTGGAAGCTCGACATTTGCTGTCCTTGAACGGAAGGCGAGTCTGTTTCCCCTTTATACAAGTTTTACACTTGTCCTGTTGACCTCCAACAAAACTCAATTCATCCACAAATCCATTTCGTAATTTCATCAAGCTATCGTGACCCACATGTTCTAGACGTAGATGCCTTAATTCCCATGAATTCTTAACTTTGACCCTCAAACATGTTTCACTCGTGTGTGTCACTTTGAACATCCCTGCATTTACTGCATTTAGTAATTTCTTGTTTTTGTCAAAAACTTTGCAATCATTTGCACTAAACTTGACAATTAAAACATTGCCTACTAACTGACTAACTGACAATAAGTTTGTGCAAAGTCCTGGCACGTATAGAACATTATGAACTCTAGTATTTACTATACGATTATTCACCCGGAACTGGAGTAAAACATTGCCAATCAATTCGGCCTTCAATTTTGATTGATTTGCAATCGTGACTTTCCCTGATTCTGGCACTGGTTTGAGATTTTCCATCCAAAGTTGTTCACATGTCATGTGTGCAGAGGCACCAGAGTCTATATACCACATTGCATGCCGTTAAACGTCAAACACGAAAAAGCTGACGAATGATTAGCCATCTTCGTATTCGGACATTTGTTTTTGAAGTGACCAACTACACCACATCCAAAACATTTCCCGTCGTTTACTTGTTTTTTCTTGTTCTTATAGTTGTTTGAATTTGCTGGCTTTACGTACATGGATGATGCAGAGACAGAGCTCTCCTCTATCATCCCAACGAATTTCTTGAAATACTTTGTGTTTTTATTGAGTCAGCCGAAATTTTTGTGCCTGAATTTTCTATCGCCATAATCATGGGCTTGTACTCGTCGCTTAATCCGGCCAACAACCAATCCACTCATCGTCTATTTCCATGCCGGCACCTTTTAACTTGTGGGCGGTCATAATAATTTTGTTGACGAAAAATTCCATCGTAGCGCGATCCTCTAGTCTTGTTGAAACTAGTTCACGCAATAATGCTACACGACGAAGTAGACAGGAATATTCAAACACCACTTTCAGACTGTCCCAAACATCCTTCGCCGTATTTGCTTTTTGAATGTGTGAAAAATTCACACTGCCCACGAATAAAACAATCGACGCCTTGGCTTTTGAATCTTCAATTTTTTTTTTTGGATCACTTTCGTTGCATGTGCCCTTAACATGACTCCAAAGGTCATTCATTTGAAGATATGCTTGTGCAGCAAATTTCCATGTCTCATAGTTATCTCTTCCACGCAATTTCTCTATGGACGCAAACGTTGCCGCCATTTTAATTTTTTTTTTTTATTAATTTTTTACACAAAAAAAAAAAAATTACACTAAACTCGTTAACCACGAAATTTCTCAGGGTTCTTCTTTATATTAAAAGTAATATAATCCAAATAAAAAAGACAAGCGTCCATTCACGAGATATTTATTTTAGAAAATAAGTACAAGAAGGAAATAGAACGCCACAAGCGGCTAGTATTAAAAACAAAACAAAGTAAAGGCTCTCTCACACTTAATAACTTAACATGTTTTCCATGGTGATGGCATTTTGTGTATACATCACTTACTTCACAACTTAATAGTTTAATGAGTGAGATCAACTATCGAGCTAGCACTATCCGTACGAAATGTGGAGGTGTTACCAACATTCAGCGTTACTACTGGTACTACTGGAAGTAACGAAAATGCATCTTGTAGAGCTTTACTTCTATTATTAGTAACTCGACTTCTCCATTCAATGGCCCAGGCATTAAAATCGCCCGCTATCAACAAAGGGCTATGATTGCGTGCGTCACTAGTCAGACGATCCCGAAAGGCTTTGAACATTTTCTTGAAATAAAAGGGCCACTTCCCACAGGCCCAGTTGCTATCCAACTTCCTGTATTGTTTTCATACAATAACAACGTCTGCGTTCAAATCATGTACTCTTTGCTGTAGCAGGTCTTGCGCAGCTTCATTTGATTGAATCAACTTCGTCTTCTTCTTTTCATTTGCAGTGCCTTCTAAAATTCATTTGACACTTCGAACTACCAGCGGAATGTATGTTCCCTCCGCATTCATTCCAAATTAGTATTTGAAACATTTTAAAGGCACGAATTTCTCGAATTCTGCAAATCACCCAACCAATCCTTACTTTCCCTTTGGAAGGCTAGCCTCTGCCATTTGTGTCGCCCAATAAGAAGCTTTCAGCGTTTTTATAAGAGACGCACTACTTTTAGTTTCTCCCACCAGCGATTCAAGAGCCTGAAGTATTTCGTCCTGTGTCACTACATCAATGCCCCTTATTTTTACAAGCTGTGTCAAGGATTTGACATCAGTTTCCTAACCGATACTTTTCTCTAATTGGGATTGGTAAACTGTTTTCTGGCTCTAAGGGTCGCTCTTGATTTGCGTTTCTTTTTACCCAACTGAAGACCAGTCTGGGGTGGGGAATCACTCTTTCTTAAAAGCATTAGAAGCGTCTAGGGTTTCAATTATCCCTTTATCTTGATTAATCGAAATGTCTGCTGGTTTATCTTCTGCATATCTTCACGATTCTCTTTCAGAGGTACCTCAGGTTTTTCCAATTCTCACTGAGTTCGTCAAACCACCTCATTATAGGAAAGTTTAATCAATCGAACCATCTTTTTTATTTCGCCACGCACATTGTTCCTATCTTTCCAAATTTGAAACTCTCGGACGTTCGAACTCAATTATTTTGCCTTCTTTTAAAGCCTGGTCCTCATTTAGATCAGGAAGTAAGACTGCCCTAGATATATGTTTCTAGCACATAGGTGGTTCTAGCTGGGGACCAATTCTCAGAATTTGATCCAAATTTAGCCGCTCGTTGCTTAGCTGAACTCAACGTACTAAACGAATTTGTAACAATTTTTGCTTCAGCAGTCAAGTTTCTTACATTTCGGTCGTTGAATTCCGACGACTGGGAGCTAGCTCGCTCTCCCCCTAAAGCCGACGCTACTGGAGATCCAAATCCTTGCACCGTAATTTAATAATTGCTCTTCTTCATTCTTGGGTTTTTATTGGGTTGCCTTCCCCTAGTATTTTATACCTACTACCATGTTTTTTTTTTCAGCTGCCTCTATAGTATGAAGAGCAAATGTTGTTTGAAGCCGCATCTCCTGATTATCAAACGCACTTTGGCAGTTTTGGTCCGCGAACGGTATTTGGAAGACTTCCATGCACACTCCTGGTAGCTTTGTTTCTATGGTGATCGGATTGAAGCTTTTCATTGAAAATGTTCTCTGTTTCAGTCAATTTAATGTAATCGGGGCCCGGTTACATTTTGTTTCCTATATCCATTTTGTCTTTAATTGATATTTGTAACAAGATAATCATGCTTACCTGTTTTGTAAACAAAATAACCCAAGTTCGAGTTGCATGGTAGTTCTGTTAATTCAGAGCTCAACCCAGAATAACATTCTATCTATTTACCCAAGTAACAAGTCCGGAAAAGAAAAAATGTCCCAACTCAAGGACATTACATTACCAACATAACAAACCAAAAATGTATTGTGAGATGAGACAGTTTCATCATTTTTAAACTTGTTATGTTGGTAAAAAAGTACCACGTGCACCATTCGCTTTGATAATCAAAATTAATTAAAACACAGATTGTTGTAATATTCTAATATTATATATATATAGTTTTAGTTAAATAATTAGATATTCTTTGAATGTTGTCATATAGATATTATTATATTAATTATATTCAGATTATCTATAACAGTTTAAATTAAATAAAAATAAAATAAAAAAATTTTGAAATTTGATTTGCTATAATATTTTTAACGTATTTGTTAGCAATTTACTTCTATGGTAACATTTTTTACACTCTCCGAATTAAAATGGACACATCCATATTTACCGACTAATGACCAAACGTATGGTATGAAAAATTCTTCGGGCGCATCCTCTTCGACATATTTAAATTTTAAATCTGGAAATTTCTATCGTAATGAAATAAAAAAAAATATATATACATATTAAAATATTTTCGAACCAAATTTTAATCGATTTCTTACTCGTAATCGATCGTTGGACCATTGACTTGCACCCTTTGAAATCACTTCTAATACTTCGTTAACGCCTAATTCACCATTCTGTTCTTGTACACGTTGTAGCCGAGATGAAAAAAAGCCAACCACCATATCAATATTTTGTATTATATCCTGAAATGCGGCATGACTGCGAAAATTTTCGAATACATTACGTTTATAGAGCAGCGTATAAACCAAATTAGGACAATAAACCAATTGATGTGATAGACAAGAATTTAAAATTTCTAAAACCATACGTAAAACTTCTTCGAGCACCGATAAATCCTGTAACTAGAGATAATACAAAAATATGTTCGATTTACGATTAAGAAATCTTACTGAGAGATTTCTAATATTTTTGGATCAATAATATCTTACCATATCGTCTGGATTAGCAGGTGGATTAACCGTAACATTTACATCACCATTATCTATAACCGGTTCCTTTAGTAGTTGATCTAATCGGGTATGTTTCTTGGCTAGGGTTTCAAATAGGCTAACTAATCTTTGTGCTACATACGGATGAAGGGAACGAAATTGTCCAGACATATTGGCTAAGGCGGCTAGACAATTTGTATGCAAATATTTATCACGCATTTTAAGCATATTATACTGTATCGTTCGGATAACGACAAGAATTAATAGGCCACCTAATGAAATTTCTGTGATCGAACGTTCGGTATACCAATGAATATTTTTCAGCATCTAAAATTTAGAGAAAATTTAAAAATTTGGCCCAACAATCAATTCAAAATAATTTAAACAAACTTACAATTTGATGAACATTCTTATTAAAACCATCGTCTTCGCTTAAAATTAATAAAACGATCAGCGACATATAAATGTGATGAGACGTACTATGCGGGGCATTATATAGAATTTGTAGTATAGGAATCACAAGCTGCTGTAAATTCTCTTGAGCCATTACATATTTATAGAAACGCGGATTTCTATGCAACAATAGATACAATAAGAGCGTTGCTTGATCTATAGTAACAATTCGGCATAGTGTATTGTATAGCGATGAAAAATCAATTCGAAATGTTAAAACCTCTTTTGGTGAGTCCTGCGAGTCGGCACAACCGAATAAACTCGTACGATATAAATTTTGATTCGAAGCTGTTAAATGATTTGTCAATATTAGTATTAGTAATAGGCTTTGATTTGCTAATGGGTAATTATCTTTAAGGGCTGTCGTTAATTCGGTTGATACTTCTAGCACATCGATTTGTTTACGAAACGTTAAAATTGACCATAACGATTCGGCAATACCGAATACAAACGAACCACCCGATGTCATACCAAACATGTTCGGCGGTACCTGGGTCATACGACTAACAAAGTGTAGTAGAGCGCTCATTAGGGTATTTGCATTTTGATTTTTATAAATTGTTCTGAAAGTAGAACATAAATTAATATTTTGATAACAACTTAACTCATAATAATATGTTGCTTACTTGAATATAGTTGATTTTTCGGTAGGTTGTTGCGAAAATAAATTTATGGAAAGTAAAATAATGATCGAGTTCACGGCTTCGAGATGAAGATGATACGTAAATTCCCTGAGAAATTCAAATACTTCTATATAATATGTCTATTAAATTGACTACAAATATGTACTCACTTAACTGGAATTACCACTATAATACTAACAATGGCATCAAAGAACGATTCAAATTTTGAACCATCCACAATTTTATTAACAACCGAAGTTGTTTTATTCGCTGCTTCAGGAACACTCGTAACGTTATCATCGATTTGAATGTTCGTTGTACTTGTATTTGGCCTATTAGATTCACTTTCAATTGGAATTGCCTCGAAATGTTGTAACAATTGAAATTCGGATCCAGTTTCCATCATATACTTGATCAATGTCCGAATTATAAATAATGCATTGTATGCTTGCCAAATATGTATGTTACTCTCTTGATCCGACAATTCGAGCAATTGAGAAACTTTATCCAAAAATATTCGTATCAACGATCCAAAATTACCAGTCGATAAATTATGTGTAATAAATTGTTGGCAAAGGATTTCAAGACGAGAATCCAAACTCAATTGTTCTTGGCTATTTGTAGGTGGCGCGATATGATATTTCAATAGATTCATCCAAAACTCATCATTATCGATGGATATGTGTTCTTTGCCTACAAATTTTTTCAAATATTCATTTTCTGACAACTCAGCCTGTCGACTAACATTAATCCCCATTTTGAAATTAATATTTTTCTTTTCTTTAGTTTCAAAATATTTTATTTTATTTCGAACATTTATTATCCACTAGATTAATGTTTTGTTTCGATAAAATTATTATTATGATTTTATGCCACGGTAGGATTAAATTAAATTCATTTAATAATGAAATTTCTGGTTCTGTTTGCAGTGACAGATTGACAACTTCTAATTTTCTAACCTAACCAAAATAATAAAAAAAAACATAATGACGTTTACAAATATGAAGTTAGACCAAGTTCAAAATTCGTATTAGAAATTTCGAAAAGTTTTACGACACGTATTTTAAAATGATGAACTATTTCTATATTAATTAATATAAATCATTTTAATGTGACATACGAGTTTAATTAAACCATTTATGATCGACATATTTGACGATACCCTTTAAAGATAGTATTATGGTTTTACAAATTCAATGGTAAATATGTTGGGCATTTCGCCGAAATGTTGGCTAAAGCTGCTATTTTTAGCGTAATATTTCTGAAATCAACCAAGAGATGTCTTTTATTTGATCATCCCAAAGCTCAATTAACGTTACTGATTCACATTCGGCCATATGATTGTTCACAAGAGAGAAAAGTTAGATAGACATTTATTGCGGGAAAAACAATGGTTGGACGAAAAGAGGTGTTATTATCAAGACTCAAGGTACGACAAGCTTGCGATCTAAACAATGACGACAACATAATCTGCTGGACTGATTCCATCTGATGGCTGCTTTAGGATGGATAAAAGGAATACCACAAAATCATAAGATATTTGTAGCCAAAATGAAAACAGAAATACAATCAAGCACAAAGTACAAGCAGCTGACTTGAAAGATGAAATCAATCAATTAAAATGCTAACTCTTTTTCGATGCAGACAAGATGTTAAGAGTAGGAGGCAGTTTAAACAAATCCAACTTTAATGAAAAACATCCCAAAACTAAGTTAGCAAGAGGGCACCAAGTTACAAGTAGCAAAACTAATCATCAGAGAAGTATACCAATAAAACTTTATATGGCGGGAATCAAGCTACTTTAGCTTATATAAGACGGAGGTACTGGATGATAAACGCTAAAAACTACATCCGGCACATAGTACAAAATCAACATGTTAACTGCAGTAACATTTACAAACAGTGGGGTAGATTACGCTAGACCAATTACTTTAACGTTGCACCAAAGAACCCGTCTATTTAGAGCTTGTAAGCGACTTAACAACAGAAGCATTTCTCGCAGTGTTCAATCGGTTCACATCCAGAAGAGAATTAATTATGTCAGTATTAAGTGATTGTCGTACAAATTTCGTTGGAGCCAACAAACAACTAACACAAGAACAACAAAAGGAAGTAGCCGGCAAACTTGGACAAAGCGGTTTATGGGAAGCAGGAGTTAAGTCAACAAAACACCACCTACGAAGAACCCTTGGCGACTGTCAATTAAGTTTCGATGAGCTCACAATCATTCTATATCAAATTGTCTAACTTCTAGACAGCTATCTCACTGTCCATCGATATAAATGATGCTACAGTGCTAACACTAGGACACTTTCTCATTGACATGATCAACGTGAAGACAGTCACAAAATGGAACCTCATAACCAAATTAGCATAGCAATTCTGAAAACAATAATACGTGCTCCGAATACTTATACAGTCTAAAAAAAAACAAAATGGTCTCTAGCAGGAGTAATACAGTTACGTACATCATGGTTTAGATGGACCCTACAAGGCAAATAACTTAGGTTCAGACGCAAATAATAATTTCTAGCTAACACAGGGGAAGAACTCACCAGGAATTTATTTTGAAAATATTGAAACACTACAGCTTCTTGCATTAAGATGGAAACTAGTAGTGCAGTATGACCTGAGCAGCTATTGGAAGAAAATCTCCAATATCTTAAATTATGATTTTAAGCTCAATGCAACTTGCCAAAATATCTAAAATCAAAAGAGGCAAAAGATATGTGAATATACCATCAGACAGATTCCCAATATTGCAACATGAACATTTTGACTTCGTCTGATTGTCTAAAGCTTCGGTATTTGGGTCGGAAGATAACAGGTCCGAATCCACACGGGAAAGAATGTAAAGGGATTTTTTACCACTTGATTGCGATCGGTGATGATGATAAACTATTACCTCCTGTTGGAGGCAGCACTATGAGCCAAACTATCGTCCAGATGGAATTTTAAAACCTAACTTGTATTCGTGCGTCCTCTATTGAGCAGGAGTAATACAGTTACGTACATCATGGTTTAGATGGACCCTAGAAGGCAAATAACTTATTTTGAAGATGTTGAAACACTACAGCTTCTTGCATTGAGATGGAAACTAGTAGTGCAGTATGACCTGAGCAACTATTGGAAGAAAATCTCCAATATCTTAAATTATGATTTTAAGCTCAATGCAACTTGCCAAAATATCAGAAATCAAGAAAAGAGGCAAAAGAAATGTGAATATACCAACATCTCAGACAGATTCCCAATATTAACCAACAAAATAAATTAATTCAAAAATTCAACCGGATTCAGTAGGATTTGTACTCGGTGACTTGTACGAGATATTAGCTCAAAGAAAGCCAAGCACTACAAAGCCGCAATTACCGATGCACCTATCATCCGGATATTAAGAGGAAACTATTTTATTATACCCCAACAGCAAATTTCTGATGTCTCTTGAAATAAAAGGATAGATTCGGTCACGATCTTTGAGAGGAAAGTGTCAATTTGGTAAGCTCAGAGATCGATGCCGGTGATTTCTCTGCATCATGAACATTTTGACTCCTTCTGATTGTCCAAAGCTTAAAGCGGTAGTTGGGTCGGGCAGTATCGGTTTCGAATCGACACAATAAAGGATGTAAAGGGATTATTCAGCATTTGATTGCGATCGGTGGTGACGATGAACATAACTATTACCCCCTGTTGGAGTGCAGAATCCATGGGCCAGATTATCGTTTATTGAGCTGGCGACGGCGTAAAGTACGACGATAAATTAACCAAACAAGAGTTAGGAGAGCTTCAGCAAGTAAAAGAACAATATCAAGAACTGGTAACGGTATTATAGAATCTTGGGTAGCAAAAACCACTGAAGAGTTTAATTAGTTCCATTTGGTTAAGTAGTCCCTTGCAATAGATTTGATGCCAAAGCTTACAGATCAGTAAAATAGAAACCATACGAGTGGTTTATAATATAGTTGAATAGTACAGCGTAAAGGAAACGTAAGTTTTCGAACAGATCACAATAAATTGAGTCATTCTTCTGATTTCTGTGTAACGGTCAACTTTAGTATCTCAGAAATTTGTTTCCATTTACAGAAATTACCTTCTAAACTTTCCATCGAACTTTATTTAAGGATATTGTACTTAGTTTCCCCCATGTTTTGCCAATTTAATTCGCTTCGGTAATGTGACATTCCTCTTATGTTACTAGCTATATCGATTTGGGTAAGCTTCCAACATCTTTTATAGTTTCGTGATTGTTCATAATTCTGTCTTCAGAATGATTTTTGTATTCAGTTTATTTTTATCTTTCGAATATTTATTTGGAGACTGACTTTATGTGCCAAATGAGTTGTGGTACGTCAGTTTGCTTATCTTTGTGTTGATACGATATTTCAAGACGAGTAGGTAAAACGGGGAGTGCACTCGTAGGATTGTTTGATGAATCCGATTGCGCTAATGTGAAAGGTTTATTTCCTGGTCAGATGCGAGCCTGTTTAATTCTTACACACATCCTGGTCGTCATCGAAATTCGTTCATGGTGTAAGATAATGGCAAGTACTTTCTAAATTAGAATGTTGAGGAAATATGTCTCGCATTAAAAATAATATATCTCGTATTTCGTCAGTTAAACGGTTATTTCATTTAATTTTGGTGTTAAATAATTTTGTTTTTAACAATCTGTAATTAGTCTACATTTTGGAGTTTTGTGTGTAGGTAGGAAATTTTAGTGTTATTTTTAAGTTTAACGGTTATTTTATTTAATATTTGTGCTAAGTAATTTTTTTTGAAACTATAATTTGTGTACATTTTAGAGTTTTATATGATTAGAGTGTTGGTGGGTCATTGAAGAAATTGATGTCTTTCATCAGATCTTTATTCTTGGCTTCTCCTAAATAATATATTCCTCCCAAATTATCAACCAGAGATGTAATGAATTGCCCTCGATTAAGCGACACAATTTTGGTTTTTCAGCAATTTCTCGAAATGTCATCTTTTTAGCAGCATCATCACATTCGTTTTCCTTTTTACTCAGGGCTTTGCTTTAAAAGATGCCAAATTCTCTTATTGAAATTATCTGTTTGAGGCAAAGAACATCTTCTTTCTTGGATGCGCAATGACAAGCTGGATAGCTAAACGTCATACATCAATGATAAGTCTCGAACGAATTCGATGGCCTCCATTTTCGAAATGATTGTAGAGTGCCGAAGTCATTCCAAACTGATTTGATAGTATTAAAGTAAGTTCTAAACCCAGCGGAATACTCTTCCAATTTTAATTCCAACTCTGCCTTTAACTCTGCAGGGTTTTTTGGAGACTGACTATACAGTACGTATATCGAATCGATACAACTTTTAAGTCCTCAAATCCAAAACTGAGTACAGCTTTGGAATTAACTATTGTTTTGATATAAATCACAAGTGTTGCGAGTTTCGCTACGTAAGGTTGTCGATTTCCTCAATGATCTTAGTTTATTTTTTTAACTCCACAGCAATGTGCCGAATTATTTCAGTAACATTGTACCAAGTGTTTCCCATATCGACACCATTTTTTTTATGCTCAACTAGATAAACAGCAAACAGTCGATCATTTTTCGCCACAAAGAAGGCAGATTTAAAAAGTTTTTTAGTAGCTGAGAAGTTCTGTTCAAGTTGGCTTTCGATCCCTTTCAAATCGTTTTTGGCCTGCTTGTTTTAAAATTTTCCCAGCTTCAATATAGAGTTGAATTTTTGAAGAATAAATTTTCGAATAGATCTAACTTTCTCCACATTACAATTTCCAACTTAAATGAACGACAACCAAGTTCAGACTTCCAAAATCTTCTACTTTTTTGCAGACATTACATTTAAACTGATCACTCTTAGCAATCATCCAAAAGTGTTTGACTTGTCGTTCCTGCCACTGCTTTTCGGTCCACACGTTAGGGGATATTCCTTTTGTTCAGGCACATTTTCCTCATCATCTCATGTTGATTTGCCACTATCGCTTTTGGTATCAGCTATCGGGATTGATATCGAACTAGGTTGATCTTGCTTGTTATTTTCGCAATTCACCTCATTTTGAATAGTTTGTGTGTCTTCAATTGTGTTATAGTCGCCAATTGCAGCCATGATTTTCGAGTTTTTTTTTTATGGAATCAAAGCTTTACAACTTTGAGCGCTATTTTTTTTTATTTATTTATTTTAATGTAATATATCAAAATATTTTTATTAATAGAGATTAGAGACCGCATGGTAATGTTTACGACACGATAAGTATAGGAGCTCGGCTACCTTTTATTTATGTGATAACTATGGGAGCGCTGCTTCGCCTTGTAAATAACTATACGAACGGTGTTCCCACGAGCTCACCCTTCACTACACCGCTGCTTGTTATGTATATTTTGAAAACAGCCGTTTTATATTTTGTTATAGTCAGTGATCAACCTTTGAACAGCAAACATTACAATTTTTATATTATTTTGAAAAAATAAAATTAAAGTAAAGTGCAGTGTAATCAAATACAATTTTTAATATTAATATAAATTTCAAAACAATTGAACAAATAAGTGTAAAAGTGCAGTATTAACAAAACGTGTAAACATTATAAAATGCTAATGACTTAGTTTTTAAGGGCATTGTACGTTAAAATGTCTGAGTTTGCTAAAAATTCAAAAACTCAACGAACTCCGCCAGGTAAAATAATTCACCGTCGTCGCCAAAAAAAAAGAATACCACTAACACCGCAACTTATGTCAGAATCGGAACCATCTAACGATTCTAGTATACCAAATGCCCCGCCGCCTTCCTTATCTATGCTTGGTTATGAAGAAGGATGGATTACAGCTAGCAAAAGGGGTAGAGGCACGAGTCCTCTATCACCTATCAATAGGCGCAAGCAAATGAAAATCTACGACTATTGGTTAGCTCAACCTACAGTGCCTTTATCGACACGGTTTAATTGTTTGCCCGAGGAGAAAGAAGACACACCACCACCAAAAATAATATTAGCGCCTCCAATATTTGTGTCTGGCGTAGAAGAAATCAATCCTTTGACTGTCTTGTTAAAGGAATATACAAAAGACAAATTTGACCTAAAAATAATTGGAACTAGCCAGGTTAAAATTCTGGTAAAAGATGCTGAGGCATACTCAGCCGTCATTAAAGCCCTAGCGGAACGAAACACCGAATTCCATTCGTTCCAACAAAGGGGGAACAAAACCTACCAGGTGGTCATACGAAACTTACATCCATCTATTAACACTGACGAATTAAAAAGTGAGTTAATTGGCTTGGGCCACGACGTTGTTAATATTTGCAACATGGGGCAAAGTGGTACGAAAAAACCACTCCCACTCTTTAAAGTCGAGCTACGAATGAATGAAACTAATAAAGACATTCATTCAACCAGTAAATTGATGCACTCAGTTGTGCAGATCGAAAAACCGCATGTGAAGCGGGAAGTGGTGCAATGCACTACTTGCCAAAGGTAGGGGCATACTAAAACGTACTGCAATCATCGACCAAGATGTGTAAAATGTACAGGGGAACATCTGACAATTGATTGTGACAAGAAAAAGTGGGGTACAGAGGTCAAATGCGTGCTCTGTAATGGTAGTCATCCAGCCAACTATAGGGGTTGCAGCGTTTACCAAGAGGTACAAAAACGCAGATTTCCCCCTCTAAGAGAAAAAATAGTGGAGAAGTCGCAGCCATCCAATCCGAATCCATCTTTTGTAAATCCAAATCCATCTTATCAGCTTGTTAGTGGAACAACATATGCGCAGAAACTCAAAGATTCAATCAAAAATCAAACTTCGGATGGAAATCATACCAAAGAAAATCAGCCAAAGGAAAATTCAAAAACTCATAACCAACAGCAGTCTTCCACACAACGGTTGGAAAATATGATGGAAAAATTAATGGTTAAAATGGATACCATCCTGGTATGGATACCTTCTAACCACCATTGTCTCCAAATCATTCAATGTCCAGAACCCTTAAATTAGCAATCTGGAATGCCAATGGCTTGTCACAACATGGACAAGAAGTAAAAAGTTTTTTGATAGATAAAGAAATTGATGTCATGCTAATATCCGAAACGCATAACACCAGCAGAAGTTGTCTCAAAATACCAAGATACAACATTTATGACACAAATCATCCTGATGGAACAGCACATGGTGGCACTGCAGTTATAATCAAAAACATAATTAAACACCATGAAATAAAAAAGTATGAGAAGAAGCATCTACAAGCAACTACTGTGGTAATAGAACATTGGCTAGATCCTATAACAATTTCGGCCATCTATTGCCCACCAAAACGTGCAATAAAAATGGAACAATTTGATCATTTTTATACATCTTTGGGTCATCGCTTTATAGCAGGGGGTGATTAAAACGCAAAACACCTAGAGTGGGGATCAAGATTGGCTACAACGAGGCCGAGCGTTACTAATTCAATTCAAAAAAATAAGCTTAATCATGTGTCAACCTGTGAACCTACCTACTGGCCTAGTGATAAAAGAAAGATTCCAGACGTCATAGATTCCTGCGTCACCAAAGCAATCGCAAGTAATTACATTAAAGCGATGCCATGTTTTGACTTATCATCGGACCATTCAACTGTTTTAATCACTCTGACTACAAAGATAAGGAACATGCAGAAACAACCGATGTTAAGCAACAAAATAACAGACTGGAACCAATTCAGATGTAAGGTAACAGAGAATCTAAACACAAAAATCAAATTAAAGACGGAGTGTGATATAGATCAAGCAGTGGAACATCTCAATGGATGTATTCAGTCGGCAGCTTGGAAGTCCACACCAGTAAAAAATGAGAAAGAAAAGAATGGAGAATGTTCAAATCTTGTCAAGAAAATGATTAAGGACAAAAGAAAATTAATACAGCAATGGCAACGATATAGACTAACAGAAGATAAACGCAAGTTAAACAAGGCGGTCAAACAGTTAAAGAAACTGCTGCTCAATGAAAAAAATCAGTCAATTCAAGAATATTTGTCGCGACTCTCACCAACAGAAAACACGATTCACTGTGGAAAGCGACTAAGAAGCTGAAACAACCACAACATTATATTCCGCCAATACGTAAAAGTAACGGTCAGTGGGCGAGAAAGAATGAAGAAAAGGCTGATGTATTTGCAGACCATTTCGAAAGAGTATTTCAACCATACCCATCAGAAACTACGGACGAAGAGAACAACAACATTCAAATGCATTTAGAATTACCATTGCAAATGAATCATACAATCACGAAGTTTTCTATCTTTGAAGTAAAAACTGCAATACAGAGAGAGTTAAATCCTAAGAAGGCGCCAGGATATGATCTTATCACAGGAAAAGTTTTGCAAGAACTACCAGATAAGGGTATTCGATTTCTTACCTATATATTCAACGCAGTACTTAGAACTGGATACTTCCCAATACAATGGAAGGTTTCACAAATAATACTTATACCAAAACCAGGCAAGCCTTCAGAAGAAGTAACGTCGTACAGACCTATAAGCTTGCTACCAATAATGTCTAAGCTATTTGAAAAACTACTACTTAAGCGCCTAAAGCCTATATTGCTGGAAAAGAAGCTGATTCCGGACCATCAGTTTGGATTTAGGCCAGAGCACTCAACAATTGAACAAGTACATAGAATAGTTCAAGTAATTCAAGAAGCTCTGGAAGAAAAAAGATATTGTTCTTCTGTATTCATGGACATAGCGCAAGCTTTTGATAAGGTGTGGCATGTGGGATTACAATACAAAATAAAGCAATGCTTACCTTTTGACTTCTATAGAATATTAACATCGTATTTAAATGAAAGATATTTTATTATAAAACATCAGGATGTTTATACAAATGTCCGTCCAATTAAATCTGGTATTCCACAGGGTAGCGTGCTTGGTCCGATATTATATCTCCTATATACTGCAGACTTACCTACAAGTAAACAAGTAATTATCGCAACATTTGCAGACGACACAGCAGTGCTCTCATCACACGAAGACCCCATCAAAGCGACAGAAGTTTTGCAGGAGAATATTAACAGTATTCAAGTATGGATGAAAAAATGGCGAATTAAAGTTAATGAAGCTAAGTCTAAACATGTTACCTTCACGATGCGAAGAGGAACATGTCCGCCTATACAAATGAATAACCAGAATATACCTCAAACTGATGATGTAAAATATTTAGATATTCACCTCGACAAACGTCTAACATGGCGTAAACATATATGGACAAAAAGAAAGCAGTTGGGAATAAAACTGTCAAAAATGTATTGGCTCATATGCAGAAAATCAAGTTTAACGATTGAAAATAAACTACTGCGTTATAAAATGATAATAAAACCTATCTGGACGTATGGTATACAGCTGTGGGGAACGGCCAGCAACTCAAATTTGGACATTCTTCAGCGGTTCCAATCTAAACTTCTTAGAATCATAGTAGATGCCCCATGGTTCGTGTCAAACGATATAATTCACAGAGACCTGCAGGTCCCATCAATACGGGAAGAAATTAGGAATTCTAGTGCCAGGTATCACTCAAGATTGACAATTCATCCAAACGAACTAGTGAACAAACTTCTCACTACCACGACGAGAGAAAGATTGAAACGCCACAAAATTTTTGATTTGCCAATTAGGTCCTAGATACACTATAAACTCTAATTTTTAAAACCTTTAATGTATCGAATCAATAATAGTAAAATTTATGTGTTGCATCAATTTATACTAATTATATGTAAGTGAGATTTCATCAATGGATAAAAGTACTCTAATCATGACAATGTAAAAGGACACAAAATTTACTGAATGTCTCTTAAGTAGATAGATTGTAAAATAAAGGAAAACAAAAAAAAAATATTTTGTTGATATCTAAAACATTTCGTTGTCGTCGTTCCACTGGGCTACAAGTGGAATAAATAAAAACATTTGATTTTCTTTACTATCAGTCATTTTACCAAATATATATATTTTCTTTGTGTGCGATAATGCTGTTCAGCTTTTGCTAATCTTTTCTTACTTTTTTATAACATAATATAATATTTATAAAGACACAATATAACATTTAAATTAGTAAATCATTTTTTCTTTTACAAAGTAATCTATCGTTTGGAATTCGCCAAAAAAAAAAAAAAACATCTGTTTGAATTAGATTACTATAATATGATTTTGGCGAGATGATAATTTTGTGCTAAGAATATTAATAAATTAATTAGTAATTTACTAATTTATAATAATAATAATAATGCCAGTTACAACAAATAATCTATTATATGGCTTTTGCATTTTGTTTTAACTAAGAAACAATACAATAATTAGATTAAAATAGTTTAACGAAGAAAGGCATTTGCATTACTTATTATTATTGTACTATTATTTTAACATACATTCACGCGATTTTAATAACAATAATTTAATTTATTAACAGTATTCATTGCAATAAATAATAAATTGCTAAAAAAAACACTTAAAAAATAATATTTGGTTTATTTAGAAACGCTTAATAACAACTGCTGGTTTATTTAGCATTTGCTTTAAGCTAAATGACGATAATGCAATTCCAAAAGCTGCTAGAATTGCTGCAGAACGAACGGTTGCACGATCAACGGATTGATGTGTCACTTCGGACGTCATCTAGAAATAAAAATAAAATATTAATTTATCTTAAATAAAATAATAACAAAACTTAAACAATCGCAATGGAGAGATATCGTCTATCACTTTTAAATTAAATAATCAGTTGAATGTAAATATTAAGTAACAAATATGTTATCGGACAGTTTCAAAAGTGAATAGAATATCATATAAGTATGCAGACGATAGATTAGGAATAGACTGAGACGCATTAATTGCTTATCTAAATCCAGTCATCCGAATTCAAGACATTAAATACAGTTGGTGGCTTCTCTTAGGTGATCTACAAATTAAATTAGGTCGTAACCGATACTTTATTAAAACGATGATCAAATTAAGCATTTAAATAAGGTCAGACGATTAATTTGTTTGTTTAATATTATTATCTGTACACAGAGACTATTTGTTGTTGATCAAATTCGGTTTTAATTAAATATCACGCGATTTTGACCAAAAAACGGTGGTAATCTTGACGACGAGTAAAGAGTCGAACTTGTAATTTTATATTCAGAAAGTTTAATAAAAATAAAAACATAATTTGATCAAGGTCGAAATATCTGTCCAAATTTTAATTGATTGTTGCAATTTGATCGTTTTTTATATTTTCTAATAATTAATCAAGAGTTAAATTTTAACATTACTGAATAAACATCCGGTTTATTTTTATTTAACTTTCTCGAAAAACTAAATTTTGATTTCACATATGTACTTATACTCATTAAGACTTTAGTAGTGGACGAACGATATACAAAGCACTGTTACATGCGGCAAGACCGTTTTTCATATCACCTTCCCCACCCGAATCTAAGAATCGTATAAATTGATCAATCAATTATTTTAACTCATTACCATTCAGTCCAGTTACTCAGATAACATCTGCAAATACAGAACCTGGTATGTGGATTGACGGTAAAAGATGTCCTGTGCTGTTTAACTTTTACGCAATATAAATTTTAACATGAATTTCAAGAGTTCATTGCAAAAATATTCGATAGGTTGTTCTCAAAATTAACACATTATCTCTTTAGCAAGATGTTTGAGCACGGGACCATATGTGATTTCGCCAGCGGGTCATTTAGGTAATCAGCCAGGACTATCATTGTTGGCTTCCTTTTCATCTTTTTGTAGATAACTACTTTCAGGTTACGGAAAGCAAGCTTTGCAATGTTTTAGTCACTGCAATCCAGCAGCCTATGTGTATTACTACACATATGTACGCAATGATGTTAGTTGGCACCGCCATCTTTGCAGCTTAGCTAAAGAATTTCGGCACTTATTCGATGGGCTCATTTTTTACCTCCCTCTTTAATTACTTTAACCAGCAGCTTAAGCGGGCCCTTTAGCAGCATTGAATTCCTCATAATAAAATCCAATTGAAAATCTAAATGACAAATTTTGATGTTGGGTTTGATTGTTTTTTGGTTTTGAACCCTGCATCTTTTCTGGGGCCGAAGCACTCCCAACTCTTTCGCGGTTCATTTTTACCGTCCTACCCTACGCCGTCACCAGCCAAATTGAGGACCACCGAATATAGGTTCGATTTTAAATCCATCTGCACTTTGCATTGCTCCAATCAGCCTGTACTGACATGGACGATGGTTCGGCCCTTGCATTCTGCATTCCAACAGGGGGTCATAGTTGTGTTCTTCGATGATGAAAAATCAGGTTATGAAAAATACCTTTTGCAACCCTCTCCCATTGGGATTCGAACCCAGTACCTCCCGTCCCAAACACCGCAGCTTTAACCACTGCGCCAATTGCTCGGTGTTGGGTTTGTTGGTTAGGCGCATTCCTGATGGGATCCATAGATACGTATATAAGCTTCGACATCTCGCAAAACTGGTAGTTGCTTTTCTCCTTGTAACGCAATTTGAGTACTATCGGAGGTACTTTGCGTTCACTTATTGGAAGGGTGGCACATTTCGCCTGATTGAATTTCAGAACAGATTGTTCCGCTAACTTAGAAACCTTTTTAAGCATTTCTTGAAGGCCAGCTTGCAGTCCGAGATTAATACAAGGTCGACGGCATATGTCAAGATTGAGAATTTTATGCCATGTAAAACGTACTCACTTCCTCCATTTTTATAACGGATTTAATTAGTGGTTCAATGGCCATGTTTAACACACCAGGGCATAAGCGGACACCTTTGTTTCTTATCCAAGTATCCTATATGATTAACTGAACCACAAAGTTGTGCTCCATACATCCATCATAGGGTATAAACCCTTTTTGAGCATCGCTTATCCTGTCATGTCTATTGTTTCGGTGCAATACGACGATAATGCTCATATTATTCAAATACAGCTCCGAAGTCTTTTCCCTCACATCTATTGGAGATAGGTCCAATAGATTGGAGATGTGATCTATTTTTTCTTATTGATTCGAAACAGTTTCGCAATTTCTTCTCTCTTTTCGCATCACTTCGATTATCCGCTCTGTCACCTTTTTTTTACCATCACTTCGAGTTGGTGGCGGCTGTTGCGTCTCTTTAACCAAGTCCATGTAGCTCTAGTTCATCCCGTGTTTGGCAGATATTAACCTTTACTAGAAAGGTTTTTTGGAACTGTGTGCCTTTTGCGTTGATGCATTGGTATGGTCCTCTCTCCAGCCTTATTCTGGGATATAAAGTCAACGGTGGCATTCGTGAAACCTAACACTGTAAACCATGCTTTAAAGCAAAACATGCAAATTACTTTACATGACATGTTGGTAGCACGCAGTGCCAACTTGACCTTAAAAAGTCTAGATGGGCGATTTTATGTGTTTAAACAAATGTCGTGCCCAAAGTTCTACTGAGTGCTGTAGCATTGAAATTATTTTCACTGTAAACTAAATAATGACCGTAGGTCCATTTATTGTAGAAACCCACTTAAAGCCAATTTATAAACTCTTTCGCATGGCAGTTTAAGAGAGTCTAATGTTCGTTAAAAAACAACGTATTTTAAAGTGATATTTAATCCGATAAGCTCTGTTCGTGCATTTTTTACATTGTTTGAGTTTATTTTTAGTAAAATTTTGAGAATCACTTAGTTTTAATTTATTTACGAATTGATTATTTATCATTTCAATTTACATTTCACGTATTGACCAGTTGACAAAGAAAGTTTTCTCGCTTTATTGCTAAGTCGACATTTCAGATGACATTGAATAGTATTTTGTATACAACAACAAAAATTATTTCGTAATGATCATATAAATTTTTTAAAATTGGAAAAAAGTAAAATAAGTGTGGCTGCCATTTTTTATCGATCTTATTAATCACCATTGGAGCATAATGATGTCAAATTCATAATAATGTCATGGATATAAGCGTTTACAGCAAAAACTGAGGTATGCATAGGAATTTGGTATTTCGGTCAAATTTGATAAAATAATATAATGATTTCGCATCACCCGTTGATTAACAATGAAGAAAGACTTGTCGAATTCTGTATCACAAATCAATTGTTCATAGGCGGCAGTAGGTTTCCACACAAAAATATACATAAATACACATGGACATCACCGGATGGCAGAACTAAAAATCAGATAGATCACGTAATGATCAATAAGAAATTCCTCACATCACTACAAGATGTAAGAACAATTAGGGGCGCAGATGTACACAGCGATCATCAACTGGTAATAGCACAATTCAAAATCAAGCCAGCAGCTGTGGAACATTCGAAGACAAATAGGAGGAAATTTAACACAAATAGATTCAGAGACACTGAAACAAGAAGCACTTTCAACGAAACCCTCCAACTCAATCTCCAGTCTGAAGCCACCCGTATAGAAGAAATATGGAACCAAACAGAAGAAGCCTACATCAAGACTGTCACGGACGTACTCGGCTACAGAGAATACAATAGGAAACCTTGGATCAGTGATGATACATGGCAGAAAGTTGAGGAACGCCGTCAATTTAAGTTGCAAATGTCCAACATAACACGGAAGAAATGAAACGTAGATACGAGTAAACAGCGCGTCAAGTAAAAAAGATGGCAAGGAATGATCGAAGAAAATATACAGAAAGCATTTTCAAAGCTGCTGAAGAGGCAGCAGCAATCCAAAATATGCGAGCACTACACCAGTGTGTAAGAAATGTCACTGGTAAAATTACAAACATACCACCTATAAGGGATGCTAATCGTCAAGTACTAACAACAGATGAAGCACAGTTAAAGAGATGGAAGGAATATTTCGAAGAAGACGTCGTTGCCGACCCCGAAAATCTCCAGTCATCAATTGACATCAATAACGAAACTACCAACACCCATCCACCAACGGACGGAAAGTTAAAGATGTCATTAATAGACTGAAGAGCAATAAGGCCGCTGGAACAGACAATATAAACGCAGAAATATTCAAAGGAGATTCATCTACAACTGCAAGCATATTAACACCAATAATCCAAGAAATCTGGAATTCTGGGAGAATTGCACTGAAATGGAAAGAAGGCTTGATAATTACGATACCCGCAAAAATAGGGGGGGTATCTCCCTCCTCAACACTCGCAATGATCATTCTTGACAGAATGTCACCTACGATCAATGCAAAATTGAGAAACGAACAAGCTGGATTTGGACCAGGAAGAAGTTGCACTGATCACATCACTACAATCCGTATCATCATCACTGAGTAATCCAATGAATGGAATTCACCATTGATTCTTCGTCGATTTCGAACGCGCATTCGATACGATAAACAGGAACGCAATATGGCAGACACTTTGTGAAATGGGCATCCCAAAAAATTAATTGAACTCATACAAGAAATGTATCGGAATGCTGGGAACCGAATTCAATACAAAGGCAAACAAAGTGAAACATACTACAACACTCGAGGAGTAAGGCAAGGTACTCTCTCCAATGCTGTACAGTGTAATGCGGAAACTAGATAACAAGTCCTCTAATGTCATTCAATGGAGGTTAACTGGTAAACTCAATGATTTGAACTATGCAGACGACATATGCTTGCACACACACAAACACTCCGACATGCAGCAGAAAGTGCAACAGCTATCAGATCTAGCTAACGAAGTTAACCACACCGATGCACATCAACAATATACAAACTGAAGATGTAAATGAATTCGTATACCTTGGTTGCACAATAACGAAAACAGGTGGAACAGAAGAAGACATCACAAACTTATAAATAAAGCCAGACATACATTCAACATGCTAAGTCTGGAATACTTCTGTCCTGTCGCGCAAGACCAAGATATGGAAGCATACAGAAAAAATCATACAGAAGCTACAGGTGTTCATAAACAAATGCCTTCGACGAATACTTAAGTGCTTCTGGCCTAACGATTAGTAACATCAATCTGCACAGAACAACATGTCAGTCAGACATTCAGACCGAAAAAAACGACGAAAATGGAGATGGATTGGCCACACACTGAGAAAGACATCAAGTGATATAACGAGGATGTCATTAGACTGGAACCCGCAAGGAAAAAGAAAGGTTGGAAGGCCAATAATGACATGGAAGAGAACGATGCTAGCAGAGGCAAAACACCTGGGAAAATCATGGGCGGAAATTAAAGCAATAGCTCCAAATAGAGTAAGATGGTTCAGAATAGTAGACGCCCTATGCTCCTAAAACTGGATACAGGAAAAAAATCACCCGTTGATATGCACCAGTTCCTTGGTTCTCTTTATATTTGTAGAGGGCAGTCTACATGTTAAACGCACCAATTGCTCAGAACTATATTACATCGTTCGTTGCTCAAACCTAGTACTGGTAAACATCTTAAAAGTTACTATTCCGAGATCAATATGCTTTAATAACTTGGAGATATTCTTGTCTATAACAAAGGTACAACTAGTAACTCGATCTATGGAATAGTACTTTATTCTTGATTTTAAGTACCTTAAGCACGGAAAAAAAGTTTTTTCTGTTATCTAACAAACCAGTCATTAAATTAAAATAACTTTGACCGAATATGAATAATACTAACGTAATATTACCCTCCAGTTCCAAATATTCCAATTCTGACGCCATGGTCAAATAACACTTATGATTATTTACCAATATTAATGTACGAGGAAATTACTTAAAATCAACAACATGTCTTTAACAAGTCAAATGCATAATCATATCAATCATTACTGTTAACACGAAAAACTAATCATGAACATATGTTGTGTAGTAAATTGTAACAATCGATTAGCATTTCAAGTCGTTGAGATTTACATCGGCCAATTTCACAATATTATGAAAATTTACAAATTTGTGTTTTTTATTTTGTTAGTACACATTTTTGAACGATTCATTATTGGTGTAGGTCACAAGCACTTTTATTAAATACAAAACAATAACTGGTTGTATCTGGTGCGCATTCACTAATTTAATTTGGTTTCTTAAATTGTTACTGCTTCCATGTGTCTATTTTAAACTTATAAATTATATCGTTTTTATAAAAATGCGGCAATTTTGAACTATTTTTAGCTCAATTTTTTCGTTATTGCGTTGCAAATCAACAAGAGGTCGTGATCCACAAATCCAATTTAAAATGCCAAAAAATGAGAATAGAAATCAAAAGATGTATATTACAATTTGAGTGAAAGCACGCCCAACATTCTCACACGGCTCTTTTGAACGTCCTATATTTTACGCCAGTCAAACTCTGAATCTATTTCGATGAGGTCGAATCATTTAACATGAATTAATATTAAAATAAGATTTGAAGTCGTTCGTCAATAATTATTACATATGTAGATAAGGAAGTCATTCAAATGCTGTTGATCACGTTATCTCGATGGTAATGAGTTTTTGTAATATGACTTTGAACCAAATTCGATTGAAGCAACTATATAGACTAAGTTAATATTTTAAATTAAAAACAACAGTTCCCTTGTGCAACTCCTGCTCTAATATTATTTAAGCCAGTGAGTGATTCATTTTATGCTACGATAAATTGTCTTTGAAGATGATAGTTTCGCAGAATTAAGTGAACATGATTCAGTTAGACAGTGGAACAGTATTGCTTTTCCTCAAAGGATTGTTTGATGATATTTACAATCATGTCCACTTGCTCAATGGTTCCATGTTTACTTTGAAATCTCTAACTTGACGCTCTTTCAATATTGGTTTAAGTTTAGTAAGTATCATTTTTTTAAAATATAGTTGGAAGTATGGTTAAGTATTGCTTTATTCGACGTTATTTGCGTTTCATTTTTCTCTTTATTTTCCTTCCTTTACCCTACGTCTCCACCTGTTATAAATCATACCATTACCATTAACGTACCATAAGACTAAATTATTAAAGAATTCTCGTGTGGTCAATGTACGATAAATCTGACATTTTGGAATCATTCGAGACAATGAGTATTTATGGAGTATATAACCTCGATATACTCAATAGATACTGATTGTTTTTATAGAAATTTTATAATTTTAATATATTTATGCTTTTTATTGTTAAATTGGGTTTAAAAAATCACGCATAACACAAAGTTTCAACGTAAAATCATAATGACGCCATTTTGAAAATAAAGAAATGTCATAATTTTGTATACCATAAGTCTACCATCAAGTTATACCATAATGGTATAACTTGATGGTAGACATATGGCAATGTTATGGTAATTGCGAGTCTCCACTAGCAAACTGTTATAATATTAATGGTATAACTTGATGTTAATGGCAGGTGGAGAGTTTATGTTAGATGAGCAGTACTTCCTTTATTGAGCAATTTTTACCTGTTAGTCTAATCGGTGGATTTGAATTAATTGGTCTTGTTATATTTTTCGTTGCAAAGCATACTCTGCCTTTTCGATTACCATGAGTTCACTCAAATAATTCTGTAAACTTTGGTTTTGTTCTTCTTTTAATAAAATTCTTAGAGTCTTAATAGCGCGATTTAGCTTCGCTTTTCAGTAATATTGACGGTGGGTGTAGCATTTTTTACTGCATCATCGAAAACATCTTTAAACATATCAATGTCAGCTTCATCAATATCAGTTGGTGTACTCAGCAGAGCATCCAGATTAGTACTTTGTTCGACTAGCCTCTAATAATAGTTCCATTTAATTTGCTTGTTTTGCTCGGTGCTCAACATTACTATTACAGAGGATAGATCGTCATAGTTGCTTTAACAATTGTCATGCAATACCCGTTGTTACTCAACAAAGACTAGCTGATAAGTAATCCAAACTCTGTTGCTCTATCGCTTTAAAAAGTTGCCTGGCGTTCGGCGACGTTATTCTGACCAGTTAATATGTTTAGTATTGTAATCTCCCCCCGCTAGAAATTTATTACCCAAATGGTTAAAATAATCCATGAACTGTGGTTTTTTATAGCTCGTTTTGGAGGGCAGTATACTACTGATATACCCAATAATTTTGAAATAGTTCTTGTTTGTAAAGCGTGTTTCAGATATTAACATTATGACAATATTATGCTCGATGAGGAATGTTTAAACCTCAGCTTTGTATTGTGCTAGGGCGCAATTCATTTTTGATTTTTGACGAATACCTGGAGCAGTTCCTTAAAGGATACTAGCTTAGGTAACTTCATGATGCACCCTACTGTTTACGGATGTGTTCTGATTTTGACCTTGAATGTTGTTGGAAGAAACACTGTTCTCCTTTTTACTGCGAAGATTAATCCTTCGTTTTAGCTCTAAATGGATTGGGCAACTTTTGCCATTTCCTCCGCAGTTAAATTTTTTCACAGAAGTATCGGCTTTGTTTTTTTGATGCATTCATTTGAATTATTTAGTTAATACCCGTATTCTTGGCACTTAATTCACCGTATTGGCCCAGATCTTTTGTGAGTCTTTTTTGCAGATGATATTTCAAGCTATATATTCCTTGCGATTCTTTTGCTTTTTAAAGTTTAGTTCTAATTCCACGCGAAACAATGGTTAGTATAGTACCGTTTACCAATTATGTCGAAATGCTTATTTAATGCTCTGTAAGCTTTAATGTTGAAATGTTAAAGTTTTCTGCCGTTATTTTATTGATTAAAATGGTGATTTTTTTGAGGATTCTTGCGTTTATTCGACGCTAAATAATCTAATGAATTTGTACGCTTGCACTCCGCTGATTTAAGGCTTCTCTTTCGTTTAGGTTGAACAATTATGTCTCTATACCTATTTGCACTAAACACTGACCCACATCACCATTTACTTTATTGTTAACTGTTGACGATTGTCTTTTGTTTTTCATTTTCACTTTTTGCAGACAAGGCAATTTTTTGCATCATTTCTCATTTTTTTTTAACTATGTTGCCCAAGTTTTTCTTATTTCCATTAAGGTCGTGCTGTTTAAACATAAAATCAATTGAATTGATCATTTAATTCTGATTGGTAAACTTTTATGCAGTTGGACTTTCTCATTCTCTCGGATGCATATAACTACGTCAACAATATTTGTTAAATAACATTGTTAATGTTTTTGACCTATATTTTACAGTGTTTATTGGGTTCAATTATTGTGAAAGTTAATTTTATGATAAGTATACTTAAAACTTTATTTTTTCGTACTACATATTACATATTTTTCTTATTTTTTCTTATAGCAACCACTGAAACTTACGAATTTCAATTCATAAGGATCATGATTTATATGACCAATAATTTATAAATCATAAAATAAAACTAATTACTTGTAAGGACTAAATTAAAACTATATATTTTTTTTGTTTTAATCCATGCAATATTTTCTGAGGTTTCCGAATCTATCAACTTTTTCGTGGTTAACTTATCGTCCTACTTTACGCCATTACTATCCAGGTTCGCTTAAATTATCCATCTACTCATTACATTGCTTTCATTACATTGATCGCAATAAATTGATGATAATCTCTTTTACATCATTATACACCCTTTTCATAATGGTTTTCAAACTCGATCGCTCTTGATTTAACCGCTGCACCAATTTCTCGGCAATGGTATATTTCTATGATAAATATGTTGTTAGGGATTTTTCCGATACTGTTACGAAGGCCATTAAATAATAAGTAGGTGAGTCAACTATACAAAAAACCTAAACTATTAACACTTCATGTTTCTTAAAAGAAAACATAGTAAGTTCTTTTTTTGTAATGAATCCTTATTCTGCTGATCAAATCAAATATAATGTTATAAATCTAGAGAGTGGAAGATCAACCACCCTAATTAATATTAACAAGCATGAGTAGAAGCGTGTTAAAGAGTATCAGTTGGGGCAAACCGCAAAATCATTGATGAACAGCCTGAACATATTCAAGAGTTCCACCAAGAAGTACATGCACCCTGTTCGTAACTTAGAATTGTTAAATTATTAATCAGAGCTTAGATTACATTGATGTTCAAAATGATTAGAGAGTTCACTAAACGATAATAAATCTTAGTATAGTCCAATTAGCAAGCTAAACTAGTGATTGCTTTATTAACTTCAAAGAAAATTGATAACACTGCGACTTAATGACGACCTAGAAAAAATAAAGATGATAAGAATTTTTGTTGGCTATCATTCTAATGATCATATTAAACAAAACAAAAAAATTGTAAGACGTAAGAAAGGACACTACATGATCTAGACAAAGTAAAAGTTCAACAAATTCAGAGAAATATTCCCTCACGAGAAATAAAATAATTCGTCTGCTTATGCAACACCTAAGGAAAAACGACCTTGACCAAGGCGGTTCTAAGCGAGTTTGATTTTTAGCCAAATATCATCTAACACTTGGCAATTACGACTATCGATACGTTTCGATACAGTTACCAATACACATACTATTTAACTTGTTAAATGAAAATTTAAATAAAAAACTTAACATTATTACTTTCACTTTATTGTGTTTAATATTCATCGACAGTTATTTCCGCACTTCCGAGTTAGTTTACTAACTCTATAGAGTACACCGAACAAAGAAACATTGAAGGTCTAATGAAATCATATTTCAACTAATAATCGAATCTTCGCTAAGCTTTAGGCGAACACAATGCACAACTTTAAACGAGCAATTTCAGTTCAAGGTTAACATAAATACGAATTCCAATCATTATCACCACCACTATTCCGTAAAACTATTGCATTGTTTAAAGTAAAGTTTCTTCACTTTTTTGAAAGTTTTATAATCAAATTAACAGACGAAATTGAATGACGAACAATTGAAACCAGTTAAAAGCAATTTTAATTTTTTATAGAATTTGCGAACAACGACGCACATTCTGATTATTTAATTTAAAACTTCTTTAATCAAAAATAAGAAGCTTACCTGTTTGTAATTCAACCGAAGGGCGTAATTTGTGATCTGGCTAACCCTCATGATTATCCTGAGCGACAATATTTTAAAGATGTTAAATATGTCGATGTGGACACTATACGAGTTTCAAAATAAAAAAAAGTTTCACTTTAGTTTACAAATAATTTCAAAAATGAAAACAATAATTTTCTTTGTCACAAAAATATTTCTTTTTTAACACAAATTTAATTGAAATAAAATAAAATAGAAATTGTCTCTGGGTGCATATGTTACATAACCTCAGAAAAATTTTTGGATAAGAAATCACAATTGAATTTTTTTTTTTAAATATCAAGATTATTTTATCAATATTTTTATTAATATAACTTCAATGATCTGTTTGTTGTTGACTAGATAATAATGATAAAATTAACTTATATTTATAAAAAAAAAATTAAATTAAATTACTTAAAATAAACTTCACTTACACAAACAGAAACAGGCGAACGGTCTGAATCGAAAGAACGAATTAATTTTATTTCACACGAGTAATGTCAAAATTTTTGTTTGATTCGTTTGTACGTATTATACGATTTAGAGTTTTATACTAATTATTATTGGTCGAATGTTTGAGAACCGTTTTTGAATTTTCGAAAATATAGTTGTCTAGATTTACCGTTTAGTAAAATGAAGATTTAAATCAAAGCGGTTACAAGGTTAAAGTTCTAGGAGTATAACAACTCAGTGATGCGCACATTTTTAAAAAAGAAAATCATCGGGACGCATAAAGAAGTATTTACCAAGAAATAAACCGAAGCAATGGGTAGTAATAGAAGAAATAAAATGATTCCAATTATCGGTCTACTACATTAAACATTAAGTCGTTTATTGGAAATTGAATAACGTTGAATCGAAAATGGATTGTTTTTTGCTTATGTTTCGATCGAAGATACCCCACATCATTGAAGAGAAGAGTGCAGCAGTAATAGGAAGTTCAAGGACAACAAGTTTACAAAGTTTCCTTGGATGTCGCATGCATGATGACGTTGACGAGTGGAATGCATTAGACATTTCCAATCTCCATTAGACATTTCCATCTCTACGGCCAAAAATTTCATTGAAAAACGAATCATGGATGGCTGCTACAATCTAGTTACACAAGTAGCAGCACGTTGGATCGAAAGTCTTCAGGCTTATACATTTGAGATCAAGCATTGAAAGAGAAAGGTCATCATCATTATCCGGCTTATATGCAATAGATATTTTACTAAGTTGTATGAGGCAACAATCATAAAGCTACAATGTGATGGTGAGGAAGTTGAACTCATACCAAATAAGAAGCGAGATAGCAATATTAGTTGATGCTGTTTACAAAAATTAGATTAGCAGTTTTGAGTTCAGGTTCACACGAATCAATGAAGAAATTTCAATCAGCTGTATTCCATGAAATATACCCGGCGCTCGATATAAACAAAACTCTATTATTCGGGCGAACAACCTAAGCTGCCGAGTAGCGTGATATATTATGCTCAGTTTAGTCTGAATACTTAGTCTAAAGCCCGACAGTATCCAATCAAAAAATCTGCCAAATTTTTCAAATAACCATCAAAGACCCATTCTATGATAATGATATCGTCAAATATTCAGACATGTAGTCCAGTGAAGCCCTAACGATCTCATAATTAATCGATTCAACGCGCAGGGGCGTTACATATATACATTAGTGCATATGGCATATCATTGATTGTTGTATAGACTTTTTCTGTGTATTGGATATTTCTTCTTACTTTTTATTATTGGGAATACCTCTTTATGCTGTGCAAAAATTAAAAAGGTACCAAATCTAAAAAAATTCAAAACATAAGGGCCCTTCAGCAGTGTGGTCAGAGGCAAAATTACTAAATACCCCCTATTATGAGGGATGTTACTGGTTATCTCTGTTCATTAATTGACATCAATAACGAAACTAGCAACACCCATCCACCAAAGGAACGAGAAAGTGTCATAGAAAAGCTAAAGAACAATAAAGCTGCTGGAACAGACAAAACAACCTCCGAAATATTTAAAGACAATACATCGACAGTATGCGCATTAACACCATTAACACAAGTTAGAAATTATGACAAAATCCCATAATAATGGAAAGATAGCTTGACAATTACGATCCTTATAAGATAGTTGATCTCATGAATGGCTAGGTATATCCCTTCTCAACACTACAATAAAAGTACTCGCAATAATCACTTGACAAAAACTCACCAGCAATCAATTTAAAATTAAGAAATGAACAAGCTGGTTTCAGACCAGGAAGAACTTGCACTAATCACATCAACTTAATCCGAATCATCACTGAATCGAATTAAGTTGATGTGAATTAAGTTGATGTGACACTAATCGAAGGAACACAGTATGGCAGACACTTTGCGAAATGGACATCTTTGAAATTAATTAAACTCATAAAAAAAATGCACCGGGATGCTGGAAATCGAATTCAATACAAAGTCAAACAATGTGAAATATACTACAACACTCGAGAACTAAGGAAATAAAACGTTCCCTCGCCATTGCTGTTCCTGGTCGGATAGTGTTATGAAGAAATGAGATAATTCATCATCTAGCGACGTTCAATGGGGATTAACAGGTGAAGTCAATGATCTGGATTACGCAGATTATATGGCTGCTCATACACAAACACTCTAAAATGCAGCAAAACAGAATGAAGATGTAAACGAATTTGTATACTTCGGTTGCACTATAACAAAAAAAGTGGGACAGAAAAAAACATAAAAAACGCCTAAACAAAGCCATATATGCATTTAACATGTTAAATATAATCAGGAATACATCTGTCTTGTCTCGCAACATCAAAATACAATGTTCAACTCGTGTGTAACTGCACAGAATCACAAAGCAGTTGGACGTTGGGACCGAAATAAAGAAACGGAAATGAAGATAGATTATATTATCAAGTGAAAACACAAAGTATGTCATTGGAATCTACAAGGGAAAATTGGAAAACCAGCAAACACTTGGAGAAGAACTGTGCCAGCAGAAGCAAAAGAAATTAGAAAAGCATGGGTGGAAATGAACGCAATATTTCCCAATAGAACCAAAGACGGTCCAGCCTTCTAGATGCCCTATGCTCCAAAATTGGGATAAAAGAAAACAATTGTTATGTACCCGTACATTAACCTTATCGAACCATCTCACCAGAATAAATTAAAAAGAAATAACGGTATTGCATACAAACATTTAAAGCTGATGAGCAAAAGCTACTGGAAATTTCAAGCTACTGGATTCGATTTCTGATGAATGGAAAATCGAAGTTACTTTACTTGATATCTCTATCGGCGATGATAATAAACTAACGCCCTTATTGCAATGTAAGGGATTGGATGGAGAAAATATGGATTATGCAAATGGATTGCGTGACAAATTGAAGTTTTGCTGTTCATTGGGTTAACGTATTTAAAACAAAAAAGTTTCGAAGCCACTGACTTCAAAATTTGACATTTAATTTACTTTTTGAAGTTGCTGATACTCGATACTTCTAGACACATTCTAAAATTTTCAATATTCATAATAAAATCATTTAAAATGGCACTATCCCCAGACGCCAAAGAAAGACTAGAAATTGTGTTTGATGCAGTTAAAACTGTATTTCATTGGGGTTTTATTCCGACGGTGTTGTATTTAGGTAAATACAAACAGTATTTTTAAATATAACCTAAAATGTTAATTTCTTAATTCCATTTGCACAGGTTTCACAAAGGGGCCAGAACCTGGAATGCCAGAATTATCAATTTTTAGGTAATGTCAATTGATATTAAACCGTATATTAATAGATCTAATATTTTTTTTTATTTCATTTAGTTTACTTTGGCAGTAAAGATGTTTATTAAGTTCGTTGATAGAGTTGGAGGGTGAAGATTAAAAATTTTAAATTAAAATAAAATGAAAATTTAAATTAGAAATATGATTTTATTATTTATATAAAGTCAGCCATTTATGCCTTCTTGTGATACGATCATCGATTTTACAAACATTTTCGATTTACTAAGTGCCTTCCGTGATAGTACCGCGCCTGCAGGCGGTATTGGACAATTGGGGTGTGTTTGTAAATGTTTTCGTAATACATGTGCCTGCGTAAACGCTTTCGTACATACTGTACACGGATAGTTTCGTTCGCCTGTATGTATTTTATTGTGTGCAGATAATGATTTTTTAGTTCCAAACGCTTTTTTGCACACAATACAAACGTGATTCCGTTCTTTTGTATGAACGACGAGATGATTTTTTAATTCCGGTGAGGTTTTAAACTTTTTATGACAAAATCCACATTCGTGTGGCATTTCACCGGTATGAGATCGAATGTGTCGAAATAAATTACTACTCTGAGCATATCGATTACCACAAATATTACATTCATATTTTTTTTCGCCCGTATGAAACGATCGAATATGACTTCGTTTACTGTTCCAATGAATAAATTTCATGTCGCAGTGTTCACAAATATAACGTTTATCTCCCGTGTGTATGCGACGATGTTTTTCTAGGTTTTCAATCAGCGTAAAACTTTTACCGCATTCGGTGCACAAATGCTTCTTATTTGTGTTGTGCATAATTGAAGATAAATGTTTTTCCAAACCGTGTTTGGCAACTAATTTACCGCACAGTGGACATAAAACTTTTGGTTTGTGCGATTCTCGATGATGAGTGCTATACGATTTAAAATTAGAAAATTCTAAGTTACATTTTAAACATTGACGTATCTCAGATATGTTCCTGTTTTTTTTACTCTTTCGAATCAATTTAGTTTGGCTATTATCTAATATCGCATCTGTATCGTGATTTGATGAAATGGCATCGATATCCTCAACTTTCGTTCTATTCTTAGATGGATATTCTGGTAATGATGTACCCGGATCATAATCTTCTTTGTATATTGATCGATCTTCTTCAAAATAAATTTGGTCCGAAGAACTTTCTTCATTGATTTCTTTATAATCCTCAGAACATAATTTAACAATTATTTCGTTACTTTTTAGGCATTGTTGTTTGAAATCGTACGACAATATAAGTTGGGCCGAACACTCATTACAGATGTAAACTTCTAAATTGCCATCAGGGTTGTCACTAATGGCATTTCCAATTAAATACTCAAGCATTTCGACATATTTGACCGAGGAATTATATTGTATACTGATCGAATGTAATACAGAATTTTCTTTTAAACAAATTCGACATATTTTGTTGAAATCAACATCAAACACTTTAATTGCTGTCATCACTAAATGGTGTAATTTTAGTGTAGAGGGATTCCTAATTGGTATAAAACTTTACAGATGAACACACTGTAAAATCAATTACAAAACGAAAAGCAACCGAATCAACAATAATCAGATTAATTTTTATTTATAAAAATAACAATTATGTGTAAATAAAGTATCTTTAAAAAAAATATAAGGCACAACTTAAGTTTAACAATTAAGATTTTTTTGGCGTTAATTACTCGGGTTTTGTTTTTTTTTTTCATTTTGTTTAGCTTTGTGCATATTATACACTTGGAATGGTTTATGAAATATTTCCTTATTAATTCCTAGGGTTGTTTGTTTATGTCGAGTGTGTGTTCCATTTTTATTTGCCATACCTACGCCAGAGAATCCAACGTACGTTGAATCCACATTACCAGAACTAACTGCTTCATGTGGAGTATCATTATTAAGAAGAGTCGTTTCATTTTCTATACTATCGCCCTTCTGAACTATAGTTTCATTCTCAAACTCAATAATATTTCGTACTTTAGGTTTCCTTTCAAATTTATGAAATGAATCATCTAACAGAATAGGAATCCCTTTACTTTGAACAATTGGTTTACTTAAAATTTTAGGTGTCTTCTCGCTTCGAAATTTTGTAAACTTTGCTTCGCTATAGTTATTAATACCAATGCTTCGTAACATAGCCGTTATTTCGGGTGCAGTATCAATTATATCTTCATCATGCACGTTTTTTAGTTGAAGTATGTCTTCTGTAGTTAAAAGTTCCCCCATTTTATTATTGCAATTTTTGTATTGTCTTATATCAGCTGCAAGTTCGGAACATGCGGCAATGTTTGGTATACTATGACCATAACCATTTTGCATCACTTCAAGTTGATTTATTGTACACGTATCGGGTTCAGATCTTCCATATTCGATCAATGACATAATTCCATAAGGTTGATTAGCTTCAATATCTTCGATGCTATCGGAAGATGTCCAGACATTGTTTGCCATTGTTACGATTTATAAATTATTTTATTTAGTCTAGTTGTTGGATATAAGTATTTAGTATTTTTAAACTATTAATAAATTTTAATAGCTATTAAAGTCACAATTCACAAAGGCACTCGCTGCACCGTGAACGATTCAACGACAAATAATGACACTTCCAAAAAAAAAAATACCCGGCTGTGTTTACACTTGGTCTCATGAAACCGGAGTCATTCCATGTTTGGGTTTTATTTTTAAACCAAACTTTTTTGTACTTCTTGGATATTTCGCACTCACACAATCAACAATGACTTATACAAATTCTATTTTTTCTATATTTAAAAATCTAAAACCATTTCAAAACATAAAAAGCTATAAAATATAAATAGATATCTATATATTTTAATCAATATAATTTTTTTTAATAAACGTTCATAATTTATTTTTATTTGGCTAATTTAAAATAATTTTTTTATCAACGCACATAAAATTCTCTTTACTACAAGCTGTATTCATCGCATACAAATGCTATATAATCATATACACATGAGAATGTATCGGAACTAAAAAACGTGTCGATATATGATTTAGAATATAGTCAAAACCAACACAAATGTATATACAAGCCATGAAGTTGCGATACTCATGCCAAAAAGTGACTACTATACCTAAGTATTAGTGTTGTGACGTAGTATAATTTGTATATACTTTTATTATATGTTTTGATGTAAATAAAAAATGAATACGAATGATGGAACAACAGTATGTTGCGCTCTTTATGACAAAGCAAAAAAGAAATTATTATTTAACGAGAGAGGGAAGTATTGTTAGTATTATTTACTTCATTATATACTATACTATATACTAATAATTTAAAGCAGAGTGGACAGTCGCAAAATATAATTTTTGTTTCGTTTTTTTTGTAGAAATGTTATGTTCTTTGAATTTAGAGGAGTATGGACAGTGCGAAATATAATTTTTTGTTTCGATTTTTACTGTAGTCAAATTCACTAACACATACACCAAATAGTAGTCATAATATGTTTTACTTAGCCAAGCTTCATGGCTTGTATAATATACAATAGTGTTGGTTTTGATATAGTGTAAAATAAAATAAACATTTCCTTACTATAAAACAAAAGAGAGTAAAAAGAGTCAAAAAAATAATTTAAAAGGCAAAATTGATGTTATCTCTTTTCTATACAAAATACAAATAACAAAAAAGAGAAAAAAACATTCTCGATTAGCCATACACATTAAATAGTGTGCGTAACTTAGAGATACAAATGTTAAATAGTGGTAGAAGGAATGAGAAAATTATACATTTTTTGATATGGATTTTCATAGCACCAATCCACTCAATTGTGTATATAGGTTTTGTTTACTGTGTCAACGAAAATTAGAAGACGGCTTGTAATACAGTGGGTTTTGAACGCACAAATGAAAATATTCTTATGTGAATTTCGATTGATTTTAAAAACTTGCACTGAGTGCAAAAAGAGTAAAAAGAGTGCTCTGATAACGTTCGATTGACCATTAAAAAATTATTCTAAAAGCACTCAGTGCAAGTTTTTTTTTTTTGCACCGAGTGATTTTATATACTCCGAGTTTTTTGATGGATTTATCCCTCTTTTACACCAATACTAATAACTTTACTGTCATTCTGCTGTTATTTTGTCATTTACGAATTACGATTCATTGGTCAATTGTGTTGTTTTGTGTTTTTTCATCATCCCCTTCATAAAATATAACGTCATCTTAAGACTAGTCATCATTACAACTAGTTTTATTGATGCTATTTAATTGTATATTGTATTTCTATTGTTTTAAAAAATGGACAAATGAACAAAAATATTTAACATTTTAAAATTAAGGGAATTTCGATTTATAACTAAAATGAAAATTATTATTTTATGATTATTTGTTACAGATGTTAGCAGACGAGATTGTCAAATTTTTGACAAAAAACACAAATACATACATAAAAAAAGGTACTCCGGGTTTTTGTTCGATTGACTTACAAAATCAGAGTACTCTGTTAAAGAGGGGAAAAAAATCAATCGAAATCAACATTACATATGCATAATAAATGCGTTCCATTGGAGCAAATTTGCTACTCGCAAGTAGATGACCAATGGAACACAAAAAATTATGCTAGAAGTAAAACATAACCTATAATTTAGTGAACATATTTTTTTAATTTATATTTTAATTTTTTGAATATGTTTATTCAATTAAAAAATCACGCTAAAAAAGTAATTCACTTTTCTAATAAAACATAAAAAATTTTTGAACCATAAATTTAACATACAAAAACATAAACTAATAATTTTATATATAAACTAATCTCTTATAATCTAATCTCTTATATATAAACTAGTTTCGACGAAACCGGTTTTGTAGGTAAAGGGAAAACGAATGAAGAATGAGTCCGGTAGCATGAGTGTAAATTGCGTGAGTTCAGTGTATTTACACTTGGTCTCATGGTACCGGATTCATTTTCCCATTTATTTCCCCTCTACCAAAACGATTGGTTTCGACGAAACTGGTTTTATCGGTATGTCGATTTCGGTTGAAGAATAAAACTTGCACTGAGTGCAAAAAGGGTACTAGATTCAACCTGATTATGTTCAATTGATGAAAAAAAACTGCTCTGACAGCTCTAGTTCAAGTTTTGCTACTCGAGGTTTTTTTGGTCGAGTAATCCCTACTTTACCCACACCAACAAATATTCTGTTTATTTGTCAATAAATAATTTGTCAGTGACGATTAATTTGTTCAGTGGAAAATTTAAAATATAATTAAATATAATTTTTTTAATTTGAAATTTAAAAATTATAAATTTGAAATATAATTTTGAATTATAGTTTTGTGTGTAATTTTTGTTCAATCGTGTTTAAAGTTTCTGTTAATCTTTTGTTAGAATTTTTTAGTAGTCAATAGATTATGACAAAATACATCTTTTGACAGAACATATATACACATGCATAAAGCTGTCAGAGTAATTTTCATGTTCGTTTGATTGAAAAAATCGGTGTACTCGACCAAAGACGGGTAAAAAATCAATCGAAATCGATATTAAGAAACCAGTTTTATGAGTCCAAGTGTAAACGATGGTACGATTTTTGAAACCCAAGATACTAGACTCATGCGGTGTACACGATGTACGAATATGTAAAGCCGGGCATAGACGATGTGTGGTGTAAACAAACAAGGTGTGATGTAAACGTATGGCAAACATTTCTAAACATCTCATTAGGTGGGTAACACCTAGTGAGTTTTTTTTGGACTACCAAACTGGTCATAATATTTGTCGTTTCGTATTGTATTATTAATTTCGCTTTTTTTAATGCAAAAACACATTTTATAGATTTCGCTAAACTTAATATTAATAATAAGTTTTAGGAGTAATTTCTTAAAATTATTCACAATGCACTAACAACTAAACGTTTGTACAAGTTTTGTTCATTTTGTTTGCCGACATTTAGATGAAATGTTTGCAAAAAGTCTCAGCACATAGTCTTTGCCCGGCTTTACAAATTCGTATTCGCTAAGGTAGTTTTTTTGTTTACTGGGTATTTTTTTAAGAACTGTCATTATTATTCGTTCAACCGCTGTATCGAAGGCCTTTGTGAATTGTGAATTCAATAACTATTAAAATTTATTAAAAACTCAAAAATACTAAATACTTCTAACTAAAATAATATTGAAAACCACACATTAACCATAACAATGGCAAACAATGTCTGGACACCTTCCGATAACATCGAGGATATTGAAGCTGATCAACCTTATGGAATTATGTCATTGATCGAATATGGAAGGTCTGAACCCGATACGTGTAAAATAAATCAACTTGAAGTGATGCAGAATGGTTATGGTCGTGGTATACCAATTCGTGCCGCATGTTCAGAACTTGCAGCTGATGTACGACAATACAGAAGTTGCAATAATAAAATGGGGGAACTTTTAACTACCGAAGATATACTTCAACTAAACGTTCACGATGAAGATATAATTGACACGGCACCCGAAACAACGGCTATGTTACGTGCAATTGGTATTAACAACTATAGCGATGCAAAGTTTACGAAATTTCGAAGCGAGGAGACAACTAAAATTTTAAGTAAACCAATTGTTCAAAGTAGAGGGATTCCCATTCTGTTAGATGATTCATATCATAAATTTGAAAGAAAACCTAAAGTACGAAATGTTATTGAGATTGAGAGTGAAATTGATAGCGACGGTACGACCTTAGTTAATGATACTCCACATGAAGCAGTTAGTTCTAGTAATGTGGATTCAACGTACATTGGATTCTCTGGCGTACTTATGCCAAATGAAAATGAAAAACATACTCTAAGACATAAACAACCAACCGTAGGAATTGATAAGGAAATATTTCAAAAACCATTCCAAGTGTATATTGTGCACAAAGCC
This sequence comes from Tipula confusa, assembly GCA_963556175.1. NCBI lineage: Eukaryota > Metazoa > Arthropoda > Insecta > Diptera > Tipulidae > Tipula > Tipula confusa. Next base: position 95,716,804 of record OY744477.1, read on the forward strand.
AAACAAAATAAGAAAAAAAATCAGAAAAAAAACATAAATCCGAGTAAATAACGCCAAAAAACTATATTTATTGTTAACTTAATTTGTTGCCTTATAATTTTTTTTAAAGATACCTAATATTTACACAATTGTTATTTTTATAAATAAAAAAAAACTGATTATTGATATTCGGTTGCTTTTCGTTTTGTATTTGATTTTACAGTGTGTTCATCTCTAAAGTTTTATACCAATTACGAATTCCTCTACAATTATAAATTACACCATTAGTGATGACAGAGTATTTGATGTTGATTTCAACAAAATATGTCGAATTTGTTAATATAAATCTAATTTTTCTTCGAAGTTTTCATTGGTTTTCATTCTCTTATATTTGAATAAATCTAGAATTTGTGCAGCCTACGTATTGGATAAATTCGACTTTTATTACAGAGGGTTTTGTGTACTGATCGGTGTAATTGCTAAAAAACGGTGGATTCGATCGAATTCAGTTTAATTATTTTAATAAAATTCGATTTGTAGTGTTGTTGGTTTTAAAGTAAATATAAAGTGGATTTTGATGCAAGTACTTTGTGTAATTGCTATTATGGATTTATATATTTATGTATTTATGTATTTATATATTTATGTATTTAGGTATTTATATATTTATATTACATTAATATATAATTATTATGAGACAAATTAATATATTTGTATTTTCAGGGAAAACTAATCCAGTTTATTACAGTCTACGGCTTGCAGAAATGATATTATGATATAATTATATTATGATAGTTTATTATATTACAAATTAATTAATTTATCATTTCAGATGAAAACTAATTTAATTTATTACAGCCTACGGCTAAGAGCGGTTATTTCAATAATAGATTTTGCTTTTAGGTAACGTTTGCTGATACACCTGAATGGGGCACACTGCAGTTGATAAAATAATGCAGAGCAGCTCGTCAAAATTGTGATTGTCTTGTGCTAACATTAATTGAATATTGGCTTCCGGAAAACCAGGTCAAATCTGTCATTACTAACATGCCCTTCCTTTCCTTACACCACAAAAAAAAACACTAACTATCAATCGCTTAGGTGTCTGCAACCGGGTCGAGTCTGTCATAACTAACAAATTCCATCCACTCCTTCGGTTTTGTTATATGTAACACGGGTGTACGGTGGTGCCCGGCATTCCAGGAGTTCCTGGTTAGTCCTTGGCCGTACATTCTAATCAATCAATCAATCAATCAATCAATCAAGAGGGGTTTGTGTTTACTGATCGAATGCAATACAGACTTTTTTTGTGTAAGTTATTTATTGAAATTGTTATAGTAACGAAAAAATTCAAATTTTTGTTCTACAATACACCAGGTGAACACTCTATGGGAGGTTTTGAATTCTTCGGCTGTTTCTTGATATGGGTAAAATTAAACCCAACAATGATTTGTTTGATGGAGCGTGCCGTCGAGCAATAGAATACAGTCTTAGAGAAGCGCGAATACGTTTCACAATCCCTCGTAACAACAAAACGGTCCTTCTAAGAAAACCACCAAGCGAATTTATAGACGAACAACCGTGAATGGTGGACGGCTGAAGTCTTAAGAGTAAAGCAACTCTGCAATGAGCTCAGTTCACTTAACTTCTTTAAGGAAGTCGATTTAGTACTCGACACTTGGAAGGATAGTTTTTTGATTTACTCAATATATAACTAGCGTCAAATGCTGTATTTGAAAGTTGCCAATTACAGAATGTGGAGATGTGCATGTAGGATTCTACAAGTGGACTTCACATTGGTCATCCAGATACTAAAGAGAAAATGTTCCCATGTGGTTGATTGCATTAATTCCGAAAGGGGATACTTTGTGAAAGTGTATTTTAGACCTTATTTGATTAGTATTGCAAAACGAAGTTATGTCTGACGAAATGAATGTGGCTGCGTCATGCTCAATCATAGTATTGGAGAGATTTCATCCGAATCGATCAGTCACTCAAGTTGTATCGTTAAGGATGATTTTTTGTAAAATAACAGTAACGTAGTCACAATGTTGTGTCAAAGTTGAAAACAAGCTATCGAGGGCTTATGCAGTTAACTCCGATGTACGATAAGGAGATGCTCTGTCACCGATAGTGTCCAATATATTCGGTTCTAGTAATAAATTAATTGCATGTCCGATTAGCAAGTGCCACGAGGTGAAGGCATTCGATGTTAAGAGTATGATCAAGTGTGTCATCTGATGTATAGCTGGCAACTAATAACGCTAATTGGGGAACATCTGTATAACACAATCTCTCTATAGCTCATAGTCGAACTATCTATGAATGGAAAAAGAGATGTTATAATTTCGAATTTCTACCAACAGCCTTATTTCTAGAAAAATCATTTATTTCCAAAGCAAAACTGAACATTTTTCGATTAGAACATCTTTCGACTAGACTAAAAAGCCAATCAGTGCTGTTTGCTAAATTGATCTAAGCCACAGAATTTACCTTTTGTTCTCTCAGAACTGTGTCTGTAAGTTCTGCAGTGAGCTTCATTTGTATCAGCCATTCTACTTCTGGTTTGTTTAACCAAAGTGGGCAGTTCCACGATAAGATAAAGTCTACTAGATCATAAAGGAACAGACCTCGGGATGCGTAATCGGCTTGCGTATCTGCTGTATTTTATTTTTCACCTTCTTGAACACGAAGATATCCGGCCTAGAATGATTATTGTGTCGGTCCTTAATCGAAAATTAATAGTCATTTTGCTGTTGTAACGTTAGCACAGAACACCAATCGTGGATTACTTATTAACTTAATTGGTGCCATCTTTGTTTTGGCAGTTGCTTTATTTATATTTTTAAAATGCGAACTGGGTAAGAATGAACAAGTTCTTTTAAGAGGTTAAATGGCACTCTTGTTTTGTCTTCGGTAACTCTGATAGTGCAGTCATTCGGTTTCTCATATTTGGGCTTGTGGACGGGAAAGTCATCTCGAATGATTGGGGACGTAAAATTATTAACGAGGCGTTCCTCTTGGTAAACAATACAGAGATTCAAAACAGAGATTTGAATACACAGAGATTCAAACTTAATATCAAAATTGAATATTTTAAATAAGGACGTCTCACTTTTTTCTAGGAATACTATTCATAAGCTGTGGACTATTGATTCAACATTGATTCATCCCGACATCAAGTCATCTACGGGGAAGTCGCGTTTCAATATATCTGAAGCTTCTGGAGACCTAGCCTGGTAATCCGATGATATTATAGTTGAATTAATATCAAAGTTGCAAGGGACGGAGCTGACGTCACCCCATACGTTACGGTTAAAGTTTTGTAGGCTTCTATATATTTCATCCTGTAATGTTCTTCCTTATACAATTTTTTGGTAATCAATGTCACCCAGATTTGCCGGAACAATTATTATTAAAGTACCGTTAAAACAGGTGTATCATATAGATTCTGCGCCCCCATCGAGGGTTTCGCTTTTGATGACGATGGCTCATCGGTGTTGAGAAACAGCTTGGCTTCTTTTGGTTGTCTGGAACAGTTGAAGGCGGTGGCTTGGAATTTAATCCAATGATGCCGGGTTGTTGTTAAGGCACAGACCAGAAGTATAACAAAACGTTGTACTTTGAATTGAGAGTAATGTCGGATAAAACAATAATTTTTTTTTTTAATATATTTTATTTATTTTTATAACAATTTAACATTTTTTATTTTTTAAATATTTATTTATTTTAATTTTTGAACATTAAATTAAAATAAATATTAGACGTTTTGATCTAAAGCTTTTTGAATGTGCCATGAGCACATAAAAAATGTACAAACTTTTTTTTTTTGGATATTTCTTCGAATTTTTTTTAAAATTTAAAAAAAAATTATAACAAATTTACTTATTTATATATACAATATTAAAATAAGTCATTTAATTAATTAATTAAAAAAAAAAACGTAATAATAATTCTAATAAACACAACAAAAATTAATAATTAGAAAACAAATATGCGATGAATATTGTCGATTTATAGTGATGTTTGGTGATCGATGGAATGGAGAAGATAGTATGGAACTATGCGCTTATCATTGATAATCAATATGATGATGAATGATAAGAAATTAATAACAATTTCTTTTCATGTTCGATGCATGATGATTAGATGATTTTTGTGATGATGATGAGGATGATTATATGATATATGGATGATTAGGGAAATGTTTAATATTTACATAAAGATTTGTAATTGACTCAATGGTTCACTTAACTTAAAATAAAATATTTTTTAAATGTATATGACTTTGAGTTTTGGAATTACCATGGCGATTTATAATTCGACACCGCTTCCTGATTATTCGCTGGTGTTATTGGTTGTGTTTGTTGACCTTGTACTGGACCAATTACACCTTGTTGCGGTTGTGCATTATCGCTACGTTTCCACACAACTTTGCTTGCATCGTCTTTACGATCCCAACCGTGTGATGGTTCGTGATGATGATGATCGTGATGATCGGGACTAGGGAACCATTCGGAAATCCATACAGGTTTCCAGATTTTTTTCCATGCTGGTAGCCAAATTTCTTTCCAATCTGGTACCCATATTTGTTTCCAATCTTCTTTCCATTCTAGTTTTTTGTCTGGAATCCATACTTGTTTTTGTGATGTTTTCCAAATTTGTTTCCAGGCGGCGACCCATTCGAGTTTTTTGTCCGGCACCCAAGTAAGTTTTTTATCTGGCCGCCATATTTGTTTCCACGCTTCTTTCCACACCAATTTTTTATCATCGACCCAAATTTGTTTCTTTTCAGTGCGCCATATTTGTTTCCATTCTTCTTTCCATTCAAGTTTTTTGCTTGGCACCCAGATTTGTTTCTTTTCCGGTTTCCAATACTTCTTCCATACGGGTTTCCAAATCAATTTCTTTTTCCATAAATCATGGCTTGTATACTCCCAACCACTATGATCTTTACCTAAATATTTTTCGCCTGGTATTCCAACCTTAACCCATTCGGGTACCCAAAGTTGTTTCCACGCTGGCACTTGAATTTCTTTCCATGCGGGCACCTGAATTTCTTTCCACACCGGAACATTGATTTTTTTCCAATCGGGTACTTGAATTTCTTTCCACGCTGGTACTTTAGTCGGTACCCATATTGGTTTCCAAATTTTTTTCCAATCGGGCACTTGAATTTCTTTCCACACCGGCACTTGAATTTCCTTCCATATCGGTTTCCATATTTGTTTCCACGCTGGCACTTGAATATCTTTCCATACGGCTTTTTGTGTTGGCACCCAAATTGGTTTCCAAATTTTTTTCCATGCTGGTTTCCAAATTTGTTTCTTACCTGGTTTCCAGATTTTTTTCCATCCCTCTTTCCATGTCAATTTTTTTTTCCAATACCCTGGATCGTGATGTTCTTCATGATGATCATGATGATGATGATGATCGTCGTGGCCTCCGGCCGAGGCACCAAAATCAAATCGTTGTTGTGCTACTTGTACATTATTTACTTGCGATTCAGCTGGCGTTTGATCGAATACAGCTTTGGTTGACACCAACGCTATATGTGCGAGTACACCGAGAGTAATCTGTGTAATAATTTTCGAATAAAGTGTGAAATTATTTTATTGTTAATTGAAAATAAAGTAAAACTGAAAAAATAAAAAAAAATAAAATAAAAAGTGTACGAAGACAATGAAAAATTCTAATGCGCGCGAAAATCGTTTATGATCTTGGAAAGAAAAGTGAAATTTTTTATTATTTATTGTTAACATTAAATCGACATTTTATATAACCGTAAACAATTTAAAGAATTTAAATTAAATGCATGCGAAATACAAATTAAAAACGTCTATCGTACATTTTAAAGATTTGGCGTGCATGAAATATGATCATGACATTCAATGTCGATCGTATATAATATTTTTTACTCGAATTCGTGATTATATTTTAATTTTTTAATATTTCGATCAATAAAACAATTAACATTGACTTGATAAATAACATAACAAATAGGATAAAATTTCCATTTCATCAGATTCGATAGAAAGTTACAATATTTTTAAGATCTAGTTTACAAATTTATTGATCAATCGAAAATCAAATAAACAAATAAAAAAAAAATGATATTATTAATTAATTAAAATACACGATATTTAATTATATAAGATTAAGAAAAAAAAAAACTATAACTGTCGCTCCTTATATATATTAGGAACACGTACAGTGGTTTATTATGGTAAAGGTGAAAGTGTTAACGTTTTTATAAAAAAAATTGATTTTGTAATGCCTCTAACTTTATAACGATGCTGAGATTTTTTTATTTGAATTTCCTGGCTAATATTTTAAATATTTAAAAAAATTGAAACAAAACCATTCCAATTATCATACTTCCCATCCACAATTTCCGTCAAAAGAATTTAATTCTATTGTCGTATTTTTACCTAATGATCATTTAAAACAAAAATAAAATTACACGGTTACATAATTCGATCGTATATTCTAGTTTTATTACGATTGCAAAAGAAATTTACATAAATTAACGATGATCTTAAGCCCTCAATATAGTTTGAACAACAAAACGGATTTGGATTATAATTTCCCGGATGCACACGAACATTATGTAACCGGACTATTAAGTGCGCGATCAACGAGTAGGCATAAAATGAAAGTAAAATTTCGTCTTGTCCTTGATCGTGATCATCTTGTTATTATTATTATTTATAAATTTAAATTATGATGATCTATGGTATTTCGGTATGGAAACATGATACAATATGGTGAAAGTGATATTTTTTTGCTCGATCATCGTGGATATGATCTTTTAAATTCGGAATGACTTTTTGTTATCAAATAACATGTGTGTGATGTAAATTCTATACATATTCTGTTCTATTATGAAATTATTGATCTTATATATACTTTCACTTGAATTTTAACGATCGATTTAAAAATATAAAATGACGACATACTATATGGTACATGTGGGCTAATTAAATTTTATTATATTGATAGTAGTCTTGCATTTAGAAAGGTAATAATATTTCGTGACTTTAAAATATAATTTTCACTTTCGTTTTTGCACACATGTATGCGGTATCACAAATTAATTGTTAGGGACCATCATTTATGCGGTTGTCTTGTTTTAAATTTTAAAATGGCTAAACGTGATGCTCTATTTAATTTATTTAAAAAAAAAACAAACTATCATAATAATTATTTAATTAATTCATTGTCACGAGATTTCACATGATCGTGCTAACTAACTAATTTTTTATTTTTTTTTTTAAAGTCGCCGTTTTGTGTTTATCACAATGTCACGGTTACTTAAAAGAGATGCACAAAATAAATTTTTTTATTAACACTTTCTTAAAGATAATATTATATGTATATAAATTTCACGATCGATATATAAAAATTCGATCAATATAATTTTAGGCGCGAGACTTAAGTTTGTAATCCATGTTGGTAAAAAAAAAAATTATTTCACTTTGTATGATCACTTAACACTTAAAAAATATTTTTATAATATATATTTTAAATAACTAACCACAAGACACCACCGGGCCCTCATGTTTCCCGACAATGGATGACTTGTTAATTAATATAAACTTATATTCCTTGTTGAGGAACTAATGGTAACTGTCTGACGAATTTTTTATCAAGACCATGGCTATTATATATAGGGAGCCAATATTCAAACAAACATTTTTTTTACTACCTCCCCACAACTCATCGAATATGTTTGGTAATCTCGATCGCGTACAAAGTGGGATCGAGCTGTATTGCATGAAACATGGGGGAAATGTTATGTTTTGGTAAGAATATCAGAATGGTGGGATCATATAAACGAAATTACTACTGTAATAATTTCTCCAACTCTACTTTTATTTTATTTTTAAAGTTTTTTTTTTTACTTTCGCTTAATTTTTTTATTATTTTTATTTTTATTTTTTTATGTATGCAATTGAACATAAACATATTATGATATTGTGCGATAATACATCGAGAATAGCTAATTTATTAGATCATGGCAATATATCATAATATATCCATATGTATCGATTAATTCGTTTTCATTACTATTCGACCTGTTCAAAGTTATATTGTGTAGTGAAAGTTAATGTCACGAACGATCATTACAATAATTTTTATTATTATTATTATATAATTTATTATTATTATTTTTTATAAATATACATAGTATTTTGGCAGAAGATTCCGGCAAGCAAAAAATAATGTATATATAATCATATTTTTTGTTAGTCACGTTTGAAAATGTTTTTAATTTTTAATATAATATTAAAAGTTCAAAGGTTAGAAATATAAAAACATGTGTTTTGCAACTTTAAGGTACGCTTAAATTATCGACAACATTGCTGAAATCTTAATATGTTTGACACGAAAGGAATTTTTGTTACCAAATTATACCATCATTTGTTGCCATCATTTCATTTGATATCAGAGACGTCTGCCTACCCTTGTTGGCCCGGGCTCTTCTCTTAAAGATCGCTGTTCTTTTATTTCATACACGACATCAGGGGTTTTTATCAAATTCCTGATCTCGTGGTTTAAGGAATACAGTAAGCGATGTTATCGTTACATTTAGGCCATATATGAGAATTTGATGAATTGTTTTGTTCCAATTGCGCGCTGATTGCTTTAGATCATATATACTCCTTTTTAGTAGACACACTAAATCTTCCCCGCCTTCTACTTTGAATCCTGGATGTTGTTTCATGTAAATTGTTTCAGCCAATTCACTGTTAAGAAAAGCCGTTTTCGCATCTAGATGATAAACCTTCATGTCGTTGTTTGCTGCCACTGTAAGCAATGTTCGAAACGTAATTTGACGAACAACTGGAGCAAACACCTGATCATAATCAGTACCGTATTTCTGCGAGCAACAAGCCTTGCCTTGTGTCTGACTACTTCTCCATCTGAATTGCACTTTAGCTTGTAAATCCACTTGCAGCCAACTAGATTTGCACCTTCTGGAATTTTGACAAACACCCATGTTTAATTCTCCTCATGGGTGACTTCATTTCATCTGTCGTTGCTTGAATCCACAGCCTCTTTTGATCACCCTTTGAATTCACCAAGTTCATTTCTTCAATAATTCTCTTTGGTGAAATTCCTTTGTTAGCGCGTTGTGATCGTCTAACAGTTTACTCTTCATCTTCATTCTGAACGTGATCCTGTATTGGATTCTTTTCCTGAACTTCTTCATCGACTAATTCCTCTTGCACCTGATCGTTCTCTTCATTTTCAAAGTTGTTCAACCCTGAATTGTCGATAATTTGTTCCTATTTGTTTGCTTTGGTACATCCATATAACATTCTGAACCGAATTTTCTGAAGTATTGCACATTCAGACTTTTCTGGAACCAGCCTTCATATGGTGTTGTTTCTGTACCCTTTGTTGGACGATTCTGGACATAGTTAGCTATCATTACAGCTTCGCCCCAACATTTTTTCTCTAGGTCTGCATCAATTAGCATACAGTGAGCCATTTCTACCAACGTTCTATTTTTGCATTCCGCTGTTCCGTTTTGTTGAGGTGTGTACGCAGTAGTTCTCTGGATTTGAATTCCGCTTGACTTTAAATAATTCACGAATTCATTACTGAGGTACTCCTCCTCGATTTGTACGGATGTACTTAGGTTTCTTTCCGTTTTTCCATCGCAATATATATTGCTTGAATTTGCTGTAACTGATGATTTATTTGCGATTAGGTAGCTGACTGTAAATTTTGAGTAATCGTCTATGAATGTCACAATGTAACGATTGCCTGATGGTGTGGTCGTTTGCATCGGACCCAAAACATCCGAATGAGTCAGATCCATAACTGCAACTGCTTTATTACTCGACTTAGCCGGAAACTTGATTCGGGTAATTTTTCCTTCGAGACACACTCTGCACTTGGAGTTGATTTCGCTGTACACTCGCTGAAGTTGATGCCTTTAACCAAATTTTATTTTGCCAATGATTTCACTACTTTGATGTCTCTATGGCCTAGAACCTTATGCCAATAATGCATGCATCCATTAGATTCCTTTTCGACCGAGTAAACTTTGTGAGGTTCCTTTAGTCTGTAAAGTTTACCGTTGATTTCGCCAGCTACAATTTGCCGACTATTCTCCCTTATTTTCCTTACACTTGTTGCCCTTGAAATTTACTTGAAAATCCTTTTCCGTTAGTCCGTTAGAATCACGTCTGTGATTCTTACTGCAACACTTTGATTTTTCTTGTTCAGAAAATCGACCTTAATTGTGCCTTTACCCGCAGCTGTTAATTGTTGACCACTTGTAATGCTTACTTTATCTCTACAATTCATGTCAATATTGACAAAAATATCCTTAGAACTGGCAATGTGACACGTGGCACCTGAATTGAGAATCCAGCCATCACCTACTTGACGTAGCACAAACAGTTTTTCTATTTAAACTTTCGCTAGATTCGCCTTCTGATTACTTCCTTCCTTTTTGTTGAGCCAGGCTTTGTATCTTCGACAATTCTTTTTGATGTGCCCGCTTCTTTTGCAAAAATAGCACTCAGACTTTTTATTTTCACCTTTTTAACCTTTCGTTGCTCTTGATGTGTCAACCTTTAATGCAGTGCCATCCGTTGTTCCGCCTCGATCCATTCTTCTTTTGATTTTGCGAGAATCTTTGATTTAACCAACGTGAGTGTCAATTCACTTTCTTCTTTACCCTCGAGCGCCGTTAATAAACTGTCGTAGTTTAGTGGCAAAGAAACCAACAACGTAGCACTCATAACAAATTCTGGACCAAAATCTGCACCAAGTGCCAACTTTCGAAACAGCTCGTTCATGGAATTCACGTGTTTTTCCGCATCTCCGCCTTCATCAAGCCCCTTTTGATTAACTTCAAAATGTGCACACGATTGCTTGATGTGTTTGATTCATATGTTTCCTTAAAATTATCCATGCATTTCTTGCTGAATCTGCACTAATGATGTGATGAATTTGATCGTCTTCTACATTCAATGCAATTGTTGAATGTGCCTTTTCATCATTTGCTGTCCACGCTGCTGTAACTGGTGATGGTAGTACCTCATTGATGACTTCCCGTAAACCTTTTGCCTTAAGAAGCATTTCCATTTTGTATTTCCATACAAAATAATTTGTTCCGTTTAGCGTTAAAATGCTGTATCTTGACTCAGCTGACGCCATCTTTTTGAGAAGAAAATCTGAATTTCACAACACCGAAAATCAATTTCACTTTATTCAATTAATTTGTCTTAATTTTTTTCCCCGAAATATTCGTATTCCTCATCCACTGGGCCCATAACCTGATGGAATTAATGCTAAGCAGAGCTGGAAACTTGAAAAAGAAATACGGATGTTTCTCGATTAAATTTTAACTATGAAAAATCGTTTATTTAGCTTTATGATTTTAACGTGTCACTTGATTGATGGTTTAATCAGTAGTGAAGTTAGCTACAAAAGTTAAATACAGTGAAACATATGCAATGATTCGAATGCGTTCAATGCTTATTTCCAATATATAAACTAATTAATAGGTTCACTAGATGGGCCACGGGTATCCCAATATCTGACATAAACGCGAAAACCTTAACGCTATTTATGTAAATTGTAGATTTAATGTTTTTAGTTATATCACAACTGACCAAGAAATTATTAGGAACAGTACACTCCAGATCATCACCTTACCATCAATCAGCCATTGGTATAATTGAACGCTGGCATCACGATGTAAATGCAACTCTAAAGCGCAGTTGTGAAAAAGATAAAACTTGGGTTTTTGGCATTTAATTCAAGAAACGAAAACGATTTTGTATCACAATTGACAAATATAATGAACAGGATGCAACCAAAGCAAACATCGCTCGTCAACAAGTTTGTATTTTTTAAATGAAGATCTTAATAAGACCCATGTGTTTGTTAGGCTCGATGCTATTCGTGCTATACTATCCACTCCTTATGAAGTATGCGTATAATTTTGAAACGTAACAAAAAAATATTTAAGGCTCTTAAAGTTTTTAAGCCTGCCTATCTGTTAGAATATAATCGTTGTGCCATTACTCATGAACAAATTAATCCTAGTAAAGACAATCGTAACAAATTGTTTTCTCCTACCGAAATAATTTCAGAACCTAATCGAGAAGAACAGAAAAGAAGAATACGAAGAATGATACATGATTTCATTGATCTGTTATTATGGTGTCATTGGTTTTTATTGTGCCATTTGTGGTTTGGTGATGGCTACGGCTCTGGATGCTTCTGTGGGGACCGATCCTAGCATAGGTGTTAGTGGAACGATACTCGATGTTACATTTACATATTTACTCGATGTTACATTTACATATTGTTTCTGAATTTGCGGGCGCCATTGTAGTGGTAGTTGTGATTGTTGTAGTTAGTTTGACAGTATTTACGACTAGAACAACAGTTTGGGTATGCTGTTGATTATCCACCATCATGATTTCGGTACAATTAACCATTGTGTTGGTGGCACGAATTCACAATTTTTTAAAGTATTTGTGACATACAAAGATTATGTCAAGAAAAATTTGATTTATATTAGTGTACATTATTTATTGAAGTTGTCATAGCAACGAAAATATTCATTTTTTTATAAAGTGTTTCAATGGTCTACTCTATAGACAATTTTGGGTCTACTACTAAACCAAGTAAAGTGGATTTTATGTTTTATTTATGTATCCGCGTCTGCTACTTGATAGGTGTCTTTTTTTCGTCACCGGAATAGAAGTTACAACAACAAATTGCATGTATTTTTCGGATTGAATAGTTTCATTCCAACTAAAAGTTGGTATAGAATTAGTCCTATTCTTCGCGTAGTTGCAGTGTTTACCATCAGGGTAAATATTTTATATATTTTTAGTTTTAAAGGTTGTCATTCCTGTAATGACAATTGTAAATTTTTTTACTGTCAGTTACTCCGGGTTTTTTGTTTAATTTTGTTATTATGCCTCTTTACCCTATGTTGTAGTTGCTTGTTGTAACTTCCTCGTTTTTTTCCTCTTTGCCTATAAACTTGTTGGAGTGGGGATATTATTGTTGCAACTTTTTCAATCGTTTTTTTTTAGCGATGAGCGTGTTGCAAGTTACTAACACAAACAAAAATTATTATAAAAACGCAAAAAAATTCACAATTTTTTTTGCAAGCGTCAGAGAAACAACACGGACGACGCAATTAAAATCGCAATGCTATTATAATGTACTGGTGATGAAGGATTGCAGATGTATAATACATTTAAGTTGAGTGAGGAAGATGAAAAGTTGTACAAAGTGGTAAATAAACAATTTGATGAGCATTTTAGTCCAATGAAAAACACAGTGTTTAGTCAGTTTAAGTTTTATTAAAGAAGGCAAGAAGATGGCGAATTGTTTGACAATTTTTTAACAAATTAAAAAATGTGGGCGCAGGATTGTGAATTTGGAGATCAAGAGTCGTAATTGATACGTGATAGAATAATTATCGGTATCAGGGATGTAGTCTAACAGAAATATCTATTAAGAGATACGGGATTGGATCTATAAGTCTATTCAAATATGTAGAGCGCACGAAACGAGAAAAATTCAAGCTAAAGAGGTACAGGACTCTATGGCCATTTTAGTGATGTGATCAATGTTCAACGTAATAAGGAAGTTTATCATTGCAATAAATGTGGAATGGAGCATAAATTAGGCAAGTGTCCAGCTTATTGGAAAAGGGTGCCTATATGTTCGAAGGTAGGACATTTTGCAGTGGGGTGTTACACAGCGAAATAAAACTGATCAACAGGCGAAGCAGTTTACAAAGTACAAAACTAGAAGTCGAACAGTTAAGCAAGTGGAAAAAGAACAGGATTCTGGTGAAGATGGAGAGTCAGATGATTGTAGTTTGTCTGTTGGACAAATAACAGAGGTACATGAAATACAACAATCACATATCAAAATCGAAAACCGGTCACATGAAGTGGAGATAAATGAACAAATAATTAACTTCAAGATAGATAGTGGAGCAGAAATTAATGTGATTCCATATGACGTAGTAGAGAAGCTGAGTAAGGTGATCTAATAAAGGATCGGAATAGTAAGGATCGGAATAGTTGTCGCTTTTGGAGAATTTATCCTCAATGTTGTTGGCGGAATTAAATTGTTCTGCCAACCTAGGAATAGAGCGAAAATAATAATTTAGTTTAACGTAATAAGGCATGTTAAGCCGATACTAGGGTTGCCTATACTTGTGTGGAGTTGAATATAGTCAAACTAATAAATGATATAGAGCATGTTGATAAAGAAAAGCAACACTTTGTAGGAAATACTAAAGCAGTTTTTGAAGGTCTGGGAAAACTACCGTTTAAATATAAAATTCGCTTGCTAGAGGGAGCAATTCCGGTAGTTAAACCTGTAAGAAGGTTGCCAGTTAGCATTAAGGACAAATTGGAGCCAGTTATTTGTCAGTTAGAAAAGAAAAAATATATGGAGAAAATAACAAAGCCTTCTGATTGGGTGCATGATTTAGTAACTGTTGAAAAAAAGACGGATCGTTAAGAATATGTCTTAATCCTTTGGTGCTAAATAAAGTTATCAAGAGAGAACATTATCCTATACCGACTATAGAGGAAATTTTGCGGAGATTAGCTGGGAAGAAGATCTATACAGTATTGGACATGAAGGATGGGTTTCATCAAATAGTTTTAGATCAAGAATCTTCGGTGATTTGTACCTTTAATACATCTTGGGGTCGGTATTGCTATAAAAAGTTACCGTTTGGATTGGCAAGTAGTCCAACAATTTGTCAGCGGGAGAATGAGAATATTTGGAGAAAAATTTAAGAGCCACTAAACAAATTGTACTTCTTTGACATTCTCACGCATGTTTCTAATCAATTTTAATTCTTAAAAATAAAGCCATAACTTGCTGCTCTTAACTGAAAACTCGACTACTTTTACGTGATTTCAAAGAATACCAGAAGTTAGGACTTTGTATAAAAACATTTTTCTTGCACCATCAGCTCCAGATAGAAAAATGAACCGCTGATTTCTATTACCTGAAACATTCAGCTTAAAGATTTTGACTTATAATTCCAGGAAAAGGATAACTTCTAAGTGCAATAGGAGTAAATCACATTGGCTTACAGACATCGCCAAATTTCTGATTTGATTGACTTCTGAATAGCCTCAAATTACATTAATATCGAAAGTATTGAAGACCTTTCTTCTGACCATATACTGGTTTTAATGACACTGAGCACATTAGTCATTACAAAGAAAAAAAAAAACTTAAACTCACCAACACATTTACAGAGAGAAACTGAACAACATAATACAGCTAAAAAATGATGTTATAACTAAAGAAATTGAACATCATTTCATTAAATCTCTGCGTGAGGCAGCTAAAGAGGTCACGTTAGTATTAGGAGATAAATTTGGATTAATTAAATAACTTAAAGAAGCTTGTACTGTAAATTATTTTAAATGACTGGGTCCGGCAGCTGATAAGAACTACTCTCTTCAGATAACTACTAGACAATTTAAGAGATTACTAAGTGCCATATCATGTCATACCAATAAGGAATATAAAAGTAGAATGAGTGCGAGGTAATGAAGAAAAACCGAACTGTTTGCACAATATTGGACAGCAATATTCCAACCACACAATATACAATCTAAAGTTAATTCTAAATCGGTCGATAAATCTCCTTCAAACATCTGAAGTGTCACCCATCCAGAATCAGCTATTGGAATCGATATAAACTTGAAAAAGTCAACTGGTATAGATCAAAATTTTACTGAGTCTGTTCATAATATAAATACACATAGTACTACCATGGTATGTTAGCCCCTTGACGTGCTAGATATCGCTACTGGTATCGTTTTAAAATATTAAAAATATTTTTATATGTATAATCGCCTAAATGTCATATACTTTTACTAAATTTTGATTATATACTATCGCCCCGACATCTGGAACATCAATGGGTAAACTGTTTTTTTCTTATGATGGTAGTACTATGTGTATTTATATTATGGAGATATTAAGCAGAATGCTCTTGACATCCAAACTAAATGGACCAATAGTTGTGGTCTTAGTGTTAACTCATTTAAAACTGAAGTTCTTTTTTCCAGGAAGTATAACCTTCCTCGTTACGATCCACTAACTCTTAATGGAGTTGTTTTGAATATCGCAGACAAAGTGAAATTCTTGGGTCTTATTTTGGACAGCAAACTAAGTTGCAAGTCAAATATTCTGGAAAGAGTAAACAAAGCTAAGATATAGCACTCTCCTCTTGTAAAAATGCCATTGTAAAAGGATGGGGTCTTAAGCCTCACATCGTACACTGACTTCACACCTCTATAGTTAGACCAATTCTAATGTATGGAGTTCCAGTTTGGTGGCCCGCCTTAAATACAATGGCAAACCGAAAGTTGTTGAAAGAGCAAAGAACTGCTACCTTGTGTATTAGTGGTGCACTTAGGAGCACTCCTACGCAAGCATTGAATATTCTCTTTCATCTAATCCCTCTTGATATTCTAGCCAAGAAGTGGTTGCAAGTACAGTTATCAGGATTAAATCAATTTCTCTGTGGTCCTGTAACATTACAGGACACTTGTCTATTCTAACGAATAAAGAAATATCCAAGTCTATCGACTATATACCATTGACATCATCCCCGAAGTTAAATTTCTAGCTGATATTCCTTTCAGAGAGGACTGGGTGAGTGGAACAGTTTTAAAGTCAGGTATTATTAACCTCTTTACAGATGGCTTGAAAATTGATGGAAAGGTCGGCGGTAGGGTTTTCTGCGAAGAACTAAATGTAAATATCTCATCAACATCCCCATCTTATATGGGTGCCAAGGCATTTCAATGTTACGAGGGATATGAAAGCCGATAGACTTCTGAGACAAGCCACCGCTTGGCTCATCTTACCATGTAAACATTGAAATCTCTCTTGCAACGTGCAAACTGTTCCTTAAAGGAGAAACTTATAAAATTGAACAAAAGATGTGCAAATTGTACCTCATGCGTAATTACTAGATAGATTTGGCCTAGTTTGGACTTAGAAAGGTCTAAACAGTTAATATCTATGCAACGGCGTAATATTAGCATAGTTGTTGGTGTCATTACTGACACTGTGTTATCGGTTAGCATGCAGTAGACTTGATGTTTTCCTTCATGATTACTGACATAGTTGCAAGGACGAAGAAGAAGAGGAAACAATAGTTCTTTTGTTATGCACCTGTACTAGTCTGGCTCAAAACAGACTCAAGTTTTGAGAGCTCACCTGCTGTGCGATCTGACGGATCGCAGTAAATTGAGCGCTAAAGACATCCATGACTGTTTCGTTAGACGCAAGACCAACTGGTTTCAGTAAGGTAGTGCGGAGAAGCAATCTTTGTGGAAAGGCTCCGGATCATACGTGTCTATTCGGACGTCTTTTTGGACGGCCACCTTAACCTAACCTAAACTTAGCTAACATGCTGCCAGTAGTTGAGTTTTGAAATTTCTTTTACTTAGGGACCATCTTCACGTTTTCTGTATTATTTTGTTAAAAAATTCCTCATCAAATGATCAAATCTATCCCGGAAAGCTAATTCATTCACTCATTAACGTCAAGTTCAAGTGTACAATAGAAAACTACATCCGTCAAATTATAATGTGTATGTGTGAGTGTGTGAAGTGAATTTCATACCAAAAAAAAAATTAAAAACAAAAAATCATCAAAGACAAGATAACCATCTTAAGACACTTTTCATTTCGAGTGAAAGTATATTTTTCCATTCGCAACCTTTAAATGCAACAAACAATTGGACTTCAATTAATTGTAACTGCCCATTGAAATTCGTTAAAAGGTGGATTGCATAATTTTTCATTTCTATTAAAATTTTCTTAATTTCGTTTGAATTGTTTTGGATTTAACGACGTATTTTCGGTTGTTTATTTTTCTAATTTTTATTACGTGACCACTATAAATTTATGATTTTATGTTTTAAAACTTAGTGTCGGTTGGTAAGCTGCAGCAGATACATTTTTCTATTATCTTTAATCAAGAAATTAGTTATTTATTTGTTATTTGAATGTCTACACGAAGCCGTATGACGTATGTATCATTGTTCCAGCGGTAATATGTTGAATTAAATATGTTTATCGATTTAATTGTGCTTCCGGTAACATTAAACAATGTATGTTTAGAGCATATCGTGATTGTTTGTTAGGTAGGTAGTTAATTTGACTCCTGGAAATTAATTATTTTAAAGATGCCTTATGAGTGGTTTGCATTGAAGTTATGAGAATATTATGGGTCGTTTATTTAAAAGTAAAGGAATGCTTTTTATTTAAAAATACGTTTATTCTTCTGTGCTTATTTCACAAGATTGACTTGTTCATTTTTGTACAGTCAATTTACAAAGTAAAAAAGCCTTTTCAAAAAAGTATTTCCCGATGAACCAAATTGAAGTTGTATATGTATCGACGTCTTTGATTTACAGGATGACTCCACAATACTCCGCCCTTAGTGGAAACGTGTGGATATGTAAACTTCCCTACCCGTCTTTGTAGTTTTCACTGAAGCTGATTCTAATGTTGTAGTGGTCGACGATGTAATACCTGGTTGAGTTTTTGACGTACCTAGTACAGTTCCTTTCATCGGTGTTGTTGTTGTTTGTTCCGTGTTATGTGGAATAAATGCTGCTTTCAAATGATCAACCGAAATTTTTTGTGTTGAATTGCAATTTTTTATCACAAAATACTTGTCAAAACGTTTGATTATTTCGTATGTTCATGTATATGGGCATTGTAATGGTGGACGTACGCTATCATTCCTCACAAATACAGGTGTGCAACTTTTTGTCTTCGAAACTCCTTTACGAATTTAGATTCACTATGCTTGTCCTTGGTTGAGTCAAAGTATTCTTATGGGATGCGAAGAGTTTGTCCAAAAACAAGTTCTGTCGGTGATGCTTTAATGTCGTCCTTGTACGCAATTCGTAATCCTAATAGAATCAGTGGCATTAGATTGGTCCGAATCATTGTTTTGATGACACTTGATTGGAGTTTTTAACGTTCTGTGCCACCGTTCGATGATCCCATTCACTTGAGGGTGATAAGGCGTAGTTTTTAAATGTATAACGCCCAGTGTTTGATTAATTTCTCTGAATATTTGTGACTCAAATTGACGTCCCAAATCGGATGAAATCTTAATGGGAACCCCAAAATACTGTATCCAGCCCGAGATAAGGTGTCTCGCAACTGTATTGGCTGTGATATCCTGCATAGGAATTGCGGTAGGCCATCGACTGAACCGATCGACGATGGTCAAACAATACCTGTTCCCAGCTGAAGGTGGCATGGGTCCTATTATGTTGATGTTAATGTGCTCGACCCTGGAATTTGGCTGAACGTAGTTCGATATCGCTGATTTGTTGTGTCGAGTAGTTTTCGAAAGTTGACACTGTATGGATGTCCTCACATATACCTTATATATCACCGGCCAAACGAAACGATCACAAATCAATCTTTGGGCACTACGAACCCCTGGGTGGATTAATTCGTGTAATTTTTTGATGACTGGTTGGCGATATTCCATCGGGACGAACGGGCGAATACGATTTTGTGAAGAATCGCAATAAATTTGTATATTTGTATCCGGCATGGTAAAGCGGCTTATTCGTAAGAATATCTTGTTTCAATTCCCATCCAGTATTGATTTTAATTCTGGATTATCGTGTTGCGCTGCTGACAATTTCTCGAAATTGACTTCGTCCGTTAAATGTACCGTGTTAATTCTTGACAGTTAATCAGCCACACTGTTATCCGAACAGTAGGTGTGTCGCATTTGTTTAGCTTCTGTTTAAAAAAAAAAACAAAATGGAGTGTGGCACCCTTGTGGCGATTACCGCCGTTTGAATTCTATTACGGTACCGGTTCGTTACCCCATACCATTTATACAGGATTTCGGAAACATTCTAAATGGTTGTAAAATATTTTCTACAATTGACCTTCAACGAGCATATCATCAAATCCCAGTGGAACCTGCGGATATACCAAAAACTGCGATAACAACACCGTTCGGATTATTTGAATGTGTAATGGGGAAGCCCAATTGCTTTTAGATGGACGGCAGATTCTTCTCCGCACTAGGTCTTCGAATTCGCTGCGAGCCACCCTCCATTTGTCTGGCGCGAGCCAACGAGGGCGTACAAAAACTGGATGTCCCTGTATTCCCGTAAAATAACCGAAAATGGATCTGTGACATCGAAGTTTGTAATTCCTAACGATGATTCTGTCGTTGGTGTACCTTTTGTTGAGAACCTGGTTGCACCGTCTCTCAAACGATTTTGTTTCATATCTATCAACAATCCGTAATGTTTAATAAAATCCCCTCCGATGATCAGTTGTTTTACGTCGGCCACGATAAAGTTCCGGATAAAATTTCGCCGAAGTCCAAGATTTAAAGATAATCTCTTTTCGCCGTATGTGAGAATTTGTTCCCATTTGCTGCGAAAAGTTTCGATCGTTTTAATATTTTACGGTTATTTTCACTGTTCGGCGGTAAAACAGAGATATCCGCACCGGTATCAATTAAAAATCGTTACTTGCATTTAAGATCCGAAATGTATAAACGATTTATACAGACATCCGAATTTTTATGTTCGATCGAATTTCCTCCCTCATTTGACCGAATATTTTCGTAGTCCTGCTTCTTATTTAAAGTATAATAAGATGATGCTCGTGATCTCGATCGTTGTCGTGATTGATAATTGTCAGCTTGTTGTAATTTATCAAATTGTTTCCCTAATTCGTTTACTTTCATCTATAGTGACGATTTTGCTGATGCGGATGTGGATTCAATAGCACTAGATACTGTGTTGACTTGATTAAAATCACCCAATTCCATCAGTTTGTCGGCCATTTTTGCTAATTTTTGAATATCGTCGTCGCTGTTTGAAATTATCATACGAATTTGGTTAGGTAATCATTGCATGTGCTTCAACATTTCGACCCCTACTTTTAATCCTCCCAATGTGCGCATTACATTTAGGAGCCCGGACGGGTTTTTATAGCTTAACTGTACATCTTCCAACAATGTTTTAATTTTTCTTTGATTTGACACGGCAAACTGTTCCAACAAAGCTTTTTTTAATGACTTATATTTTTCGTCAGCCGGTGGGTGCACGACTGCGTCTGTTACCAGGGATAATATTTTTGTATCCACTGCCGTTAATAGCGTATACAATTTTGTTGAGTCAGTAGATATTCATCTCATTGCGAATTGATGTATTTATGATGTATCTTCACGAACTTTTTTACACGTGGTACTATAACACTATCTCCCGTAACCTCAAAAGTTTTTGTATATTTATGGTTATGCCCTTTTTGTTAAATTATTTTAATTTTTACGACAGTAATTTTATATTTATTTATTAGTTAACCCGTTGCTTTTAATCACGTCGGGGTGGTCACCCAATTATTGGAATATTATGGGTCGTTTATTTAAAAGTAAAGGAATGCTTTTTATTTTAAAATACGTTTCTTCTGTGCTTATTTCACAAGATTGACTTGTTCATTTTTGTACAGTCAATTTACAAAGTAAAAAAGCCTTTTCAAAAAGTATTTCCCGATGAACCAAATTGAAGTTGAATATGTATCGACGTCTTCGATTTACAGGATAACCCCACAAAGTATTTTAATCGTTTAACAAAGAAGTAAATGCAATGCCCAAGCTTAATTGTGATTATTGAGCAACTATTCTTTGATTACAATCCTGAGCCATCATATAGTTCTAGACAACCAAAAGAAACGAAAGCATCCTTTATTCCAAAGAGAACTATATTTATTCATATAGTATATAACCAATAACATAGCCAGACTGAAGGTAATAATAATAATAATACAACGGTTTTTACAGGCCATTGTCGGTTCGTTCTGCGAAGAAGACAGGACGTTCTCTACCCCGAGAAGCCATTATCATCGATCTGCGCCTGCCAAATGTACGTCTCATAGATGACTGCACTATCCGTTTAGGATTGGCTCGCACAACCTGGCCGAGCCAGCGTACTAGCTGTCCTTTTATTTTATGAACGAGATCAGGAATTTTCATTAAATGTCATTAAATGTGGTTGAATAACACTCGGTACGTGTCGTCATCGTCTTTGGAGCAATGTATCATACACATGATTATTCTCTCGAATGTCATTAACCATCTCTCATACTCAACCATGATGGCTGACAATGTCCTTTGCTCAGCTTCCGTTGGTCTTAAAATCTATGAGTTCAAAACAAAATATCCGTCACAGGTTTTAAGACCGCAGAATATATTGGACCGAATATTAAAGAGGAGAGTCATGCGCATGATATATAGCCCCAATACTCTTTAAAGCACCTGGGGTGCTATTCTTAAACTATGGCAAAAATTTTCGGTATCTAAAATTCGTAACGCTGTTTTCGTAATCGTAATGGAGAAATCATTAATTGATATTTTTGAAACTATTACGAAAACAAATCCGTGGTGAATAAAAATTATGGAAAAATTTTACGGTATATTTTTTGACAGCAAAAATTGTTTGATTTTGACGTAAATTGAAATTTGTGTTTTATATGAAAAAAAGTTAAAAAAATATGTTTATTTGTATTTTTTTAATATTTATTGAATTCTAAATTATTGATACTTATATTATCGTAAGTTAATTACGTGAAACCAAGTGATTATTTAAACAAAATGAATTGAAATGAAATAAATTGCGATCAAGGAATTTATTTAATCCATATTTTTTATGTTCTTATTAAATAATTTGTAGATTATTTCAATAATGCCTCGGTGCCCCAGTGTCATACTGTAAACGGTCAAAATGGCCACCTCAGATTTTATAATTTTCATAAAAACAAAATGTTTTTTAGATGGATCAAACATGGACGAATTAAATAGATAACTAAATGCGTTTCGAATAACTAAATTATTAAAATTTTATTAATTAATAAACTTAATTAATTAATTAATAAACTTAATTATAATTTCCATAAAATTTATGTTTTTTCTTCTTATATTTTATAAACAAATGATTTGTTTTTGACGTTTTTTGGGTTATCGCTTTAACACAAAAAATCTTAATGCAAGAATCGATCTATTTGCCTTTTAACTGCCACCTTAAAACTCATATCAAACTTTATTGTATTAATTTCAGAAAAAAATAAATGTTATGCTACAAGAAATGGTTTTAGAAAGAAAATCGCATGATGTCAATAGAAGAAATTTTGTATATTTATTTACCATATGTGGTTGAATACTGTGGTGGTCACTATAAAATCGCTGTTAAAAATTCTATTGTATATATATAGATTTTTCAAATTAAATGAAACCTTTTGCAAATTAAGTGCAACCTTTTGCAAATTCAGTGAAACTTTTTACTAAATTAAATGAAACAATTTGCAAATAAATTGAAACCCGTAGAATTTTACTTCCTGAAAGATAAGAAAATACCTTCTGCTCTAATTTTATAATGGTACATTCACATATTATTCATTTCATCACGAAAATTCAAGAATTTCATTATGTCATTTGTTTCATGTTCATCAGTCATAATTAAAAGTTGTTAAAATCCAATCTGAATCCAATAGTTCATCAGGTAATGTAACATTATACATAATATAAATATCATCTACTATAATATGTGAAAATATTTTTATTACAATAATAACCCGCTTTTAAGAACCTCAACTAAGAAAGAACCGACGAGCCGTAAATTACCAAAAGATATCTCTTGAAAAAAAAAACTTTTAATAAAACTGTTAAAATGCGGCAAATATCGCCGGACTAAATATTAACTCTGCTAAAACAGTGCTTCGTCGTTACAGACAAAATGAGTGCGAATTGTTAATAAAAAAGAAAGGAGGAAATCGACCGGCAAAACTAACCGCAGACGTATTAATCAAAATTAAACGGATAGTTGAAATCAACCGGATTACATTGAAATTGGCTAGTCTGGAAATGAAGTCTATGAATTCGCCAAGAACAACAGCCTTGCGGAAAGAATATGCCATGCAATTTTCATGTAATTAACCATAATTTGTTTTTTTATTATTATTATTTTTTTTAAATAGTATTGGAAAATTTAAACATGTGCTCAACAAAACCATGAAAAGTTGATATTCATCGATGAATCCGGGTTTAACCTGCATTTGTGCCGAAGGCACGCGATGACTTCAAAAATACACCGGATCGTATCATTCTCCTTTCAGTAAGAGGTAGAAATGTCACGCTGACTACTGATCAGGGTATTATCCATCATAAAATAATATCAAATTCGACATGCAATGAAAGTAAGTTTTGTGGCTTCCTCTCAGAGTTAATTTCAAAATTGGATGGTACCAATTATTATTTTATAAAGGATAATGCCCAGATTCATAAAACGTCAGAAGTAAAGGAGCTGATTGAAATATCCCAAAACCACATCCAGTATCTTCCGCCTTACTTCCCGATGTTAAATCCAATAGAAAAAGCTTTCTCAAAAATTAAATCCAAAGCGCGAAATTTGTTAGTTTCTGTAATAGACCTAAATCTTGTCGATGTGATTTGATTACACAGAGCGTAAATTCTGTTACAGCCCCAACTTTATTTTCGATATGATGATGACACTCTTATCAGCAGCAGCAGGGGAAGCTAAAACTTCTTAGAAGTTAAAACTATAGTTAAAATGATTTTAATTTGTTTTAAAAAAAAATTATTTTAATTTAGAGATAAAATTCTGTGGGTTTCAATTTATTTGCAATTGTCTCATTCAATTTAGTAAACAGTTTTACTTAGTTTGCAAATAGTTTCGTTTAATTTGCAAGTAGCAATCAATTTGCAAAAGGTGTAATTTAATCTGAAAAACCTATATATATCAGGTTCCAGGCCTAAGTTCACAATGCTATCTCTATCAATTGAATAATATTAGAGCCATTTAATGAGGTCATAATATTTAATTGAGATCCGGATGTTATTAGATCAACTATGGTTAGTTTTGAATTTCTTTCAATATCCTTATCGATGACTGAATTAAGAACCATATTAAACTATCTCTAATATGAACTGAATTTCCTTGGTCTGCACCGTTTACAATAACTTCACAATCTTGAATAAGCTGGTTATTTTTAATTCTTTTTGATTATTTGTTTAGTTTTTATATTTTGGCTTTTAACGTTAAATTTTGGTAAAGTGTTTCTGTGTTTTAAAGGAGGTTTACTAAATTTGTAATCTTGAAAATATTGTGAGCAAACATAGTCATTTTTTGTAATTTTAGAGACTGTCTTGTAAACTCGTATAACTTGATGCCACCTTTTTTAACAATTTGTCAGTTGAAAAATTATCTAAAGCTGTTGGTTTACCCTGCGCCTCTTATCACAACGGGTAGTACAGAATGGCATCGAATAAGCTTTATTACTTTTATGTTTCCGCTTATTTTATGTTTACTTAGCCAGTTAAAATTTTTTTTCAAAATGGTTTGATCGCCTTTCGCTCTAGGTCTAAAATGTATCACTAGATGTCAGACATTTTGCGTTAAAAGGCAAATAATACTGTAATTATTATCATCTTTTAGGTGGCGTCCAATTTCCGTTGTAATTATTCTAGCTGTAGTAATTATGACGTTATACTGTATGCAACCAAATTACTACAGCAGCTACATGTAATAATTTTGACAGATCTGTAGTTTATTTGTATCAAACAAAATTTGCATGTGTGGTGAATGCAAAAATGGTTTACAAGGAAATTATTGTTCTAGGTTCTAGCCCGTCGTAGTTTACGACCAAAATACAACAATATTTCATTGTGATTGGGCGATGTTGTTATAATGTGTTACTGTGTTATCAATATGCATTCTGGTTGATGCATTGGTGGTCGATAAAATGACTGAAATTTGTAATACCCAATAAAAAATTGTATGTTTCAATGTGTAGTAGCTGAGAGATTAAAATATCTATAAACCACGGCCCAGCGAGGTTGTGCGTTCTCTTACCAAATACATAAAGCCTAACATTAGCACAAATAGCACCATATTTCGGTCATACTCGACCTTTACCATTTTCTTATTGCATATTATCCTGAAAAACAACAAAATTGGCAATTAATCGAAAATTTATTCTCTACCACATACAATTTTTTATGTTAAAATGTCAAAATAAGAACATCAAAATTATTTCGAAATTAAGACAGCAAACGAACTTATTAAAATTATGGAAGAGAAAAAGATTTTACTACTGACATAATTACTACACTACCACGGAAATCGGACGCCACCTTAATGTATCAATTAATTTAAAAGTGAAGACACAGAAATTAATTATTGTTTACCAAATTTATTATCGTTTTATTTAATTCCCATATATATATATCTTTCATTACGAAAATGAAATAAAAGGAACCAAAATACCATTACGGAAATTTTCGGAACGTTCTGTTGCGAACATTTTCGTAATTCGATGTCAAGAATACCATTTTATGATTTTCGTAATACTTTGACACTAATTCGGTAGCGAAAATTTTCGTAACAGTTTAAGAATAGCAACCCGGTCTTATTTGCATTCTCCCTAACCAAACCATTGCTATATATACTTATTTATAAAAGTATTACATGAATGGAGTTTAAATGCGATTTAATTTTTATTTATAGTGTACACTTTTTCTATTATTATTTAACGAGTGCACCCACAAAATAATAACATTAAAATTGCACACACTATCGAATTAAATATACGATCGCAAATATTTATTTCATGATAATTTTATGATCGATTAAATTAATAGTGTGCTCCGCGATATTGAAATTCCTGTACAACAATCGTGTGTCGAAGGCATCGCACTGTTTATACGTATATACATATTTATGCCGATAAAACACTTTCTCGAAATAGCGGAATTGAAAATTAATCTGAAATACGACATTTGTTTATTAAAAAAAAATTTAAAATAATTTACAGTAGCATTACAAATTGCGATAGCATAAAATCAAAAATTTCGTGGCAATTTAACATTTTGCAAATGCACATAATAATGTAGGAAGTATATTAGATAAAACGATCGACCAAAATTCAATTAACTATTTTAAAAAGTTTTTTTTTTTTGTTGAATATGCTAAAATTGTGTTCATGAAGATCAATATAAATTTGTGCGAATTATACAGTCACGATAAAATAATAAAACAGAAATTATCCAGATGTTTGAAATCGACAGTGAGAGTTTTACTCATTGGGGCATCGCATGAATGTTAAGTTTAATGATCTTAATGTTCATGTTGGAATTTGTGATGCCATCTTCGGTCATTTAAAATAAGCTATATGCAGTCACAATGTTTTGTTGGTGTTACGTCATAATTTGTGGCACTAAATCTTCAGTAAGGTAAGAGGCAGAGATCATTAATTTTGTAAATGCTAGTCTTGGGATTTTAAGGGAAACCACTTCTAAACTAATTTCTAGTTTTCAATTGTTGGATCGATAGTCAACATTTTCGGCAACGTATCATATTTTCGTATTCCACCAGTGCCTACTATGAACCAGTCATTCCAGTATCAAGAACAGCGTTCAGAAAATCTGGTTACCCCCGTACTAAATCGAAATAATTAGACTGTAATAATTTCACTTCCACCTCAATATTTTACCGTAATGCCTCTAGATCTTAGACAACAACTACGACGTCATAATCAATTGGAAACATGGCTAGTGTGATTCTGATTGTGGTTAAAAAGTGACATTTTGAATGAGGTTCAGTCTCTCATATGCCCCGTAAAAGATGTTAGTCTAAGAATTCCACCACAGCACCCTTGGCTTGTCGTATGAAGTGATTAACTGGGCTGACTACCCACGTCCTTGTTAACAAAATCAACAAAAAAATATGGATACCGCAAACATTTAACCCGACCCTCGCTTATGTTAACGTACATGAAATTAATGATCGGTATACGTGGAACGTATACAGTCGCTTAGAAAACCAGGTGCATTTGTTGGCACTGTATCAGCCATGACAGAGTATTGCTTGGAAGTCATTGCACTTCATGAAACTTGATGTCCAGAAAGTGGAGACCAAGTGTCCCAGGACTATACATTGCTTTACAGTGGATGATGACCATACCTTTGAGGAAGTTTTCGATACCTCGGGTTCCTTGTCACCAATGATAATTGTGTGGAAGGGGATATTAAGGAACGTCTTGTCGCTGGTAACCGTGCTTTGTATGTCTTACGTTCGCTGATAAAGCCAAAATACCTTGTGAATGCCGACAAGCTGAAGGTGTACAAGGTGTTGATCAGACCCGTTCTCATGTATCGGTGTGAGATTTAGACCCTGACGGATAAGTATGAGCATGATATATGGCACAAAGACGACAACGATGACGACACTTACCGAGTTTTCGCAACCACGTTCATGAAATAAAAAGACTGCGAGTACGCTGGCTCGATCACATTCTGCGAGTCGATCCTAAACGGATGTTGCAGTGATCTATAAGAGGAGAGCCGCTATGTGCCAGGCACTGTCGGTTCTAGACAACTCAAAAAAGAACAACTTGTCTTTTTTG
Organism: Tipula confusa; assembly: GCA_963556175.1. Lineage (NCBI taxonomy): Eukaryota > Metazoa > Arthropoda > Insecta > Diptera > Tipulidae > Tipula > Tipula confusa. Next base: position 95,745,306 of record OY744477.1, read on the forward strand.
AGTTGTCTAGAACAATACGAAGAACAAGCTCGGGGTCGAATCCGATGGAGCCAAACTGTTGATTCGGTACGGGCCAGCAATGGGCTGTTAAAACCGTCTATTATTATTATTATTGTGGCTTGTCACCAAAACATTGTCATCATTACTGTTCTCATTCGAATCACCACTTCATCCGTCGTTTTAGTCACTGTTTATATTCCCAATGGATCTAATCTCGAACATTACATCGAAATTTTCAATTTCATTGATTTTGCAGTGCTTGTATGTCTGCGCCTAGAATCCTAGATGGAAATTCATCAAACTTTAATTTTTCCAGTCTGGAAAGTATTTTTGGGGTTCCGTTAAGGATGTCGGTAAGTTGTGTGATACCTTTATCTGGTAAATTTCTTAGTACTGCGTTAGGTATGCTAGCGCCACCCGGAGCTTTTATTTTGTTTAGATGCCACAGAATGTTAATAACTTCTAATTTTTCGACCTGCGATTTGCTGTGCTATTTGGTTAGGATCTATGATATAGAGCAAGGACCTTTGGGTATTGATGGGGTACCATTTTGTTTTATACCGTTAGCTTACAAATCTCTTTAAAAATTTCGGCAGTGTTATCGGGAATCTTTTGTATTCTATTTGTGAATTCGGCATTTCTTAGTTCATTGAACCAACAGGAAATTAGTTTGGAATAGAAATTAATATTCGTTTTCGGAATAGGTCCAGGATACTTATAGTACAGCTGACTTATTCGATTGCGTAGGTTTATTAATGGATGCAGTTTAGGAAGAACGTTTAGGTTACCTTTGCTCTGAGTGAGAGATATGGTTCCTTTGACGGCGCGTTGGATTGTTTTAGATAACATGTTGGCACTTTCTGCAATGTCAGCAGAGGTTAAGATTAGAAAAACATTTGGAAGATTTTGTTGAACATGAACTTGAAATTTCAGCCAGTCGACTTGCAAAATAGTTGCGAAACACTTTTGTAGATAAAGCTTGGGTCTTGAATATAGGATTTTGAATATCACTGGTAAATGGTCAAAGAGTAAAACCCGTGTAAGACCCGCGGAGGATTGATCAACGAGATATTTTTGGATAGCACTAAGTCATGAATGGAGTTTCCTATAGATAATTTAGACTCGTTAGAAACATTTAATTGTAACGGGTTTTCGAAATTAATATTTGAAAACAATATCAGTCAAAAATCTAAAGGAGGTAAATCACAAGATCTCGGCCGCCAATTGTGATCACCTCTTCGAGAAATAATACGGTCAGTATTGCTTGTGTGACACGTAGCGCCATTTTGCTGCAAATAAATTTCGTCCGCAATCTATTCAGTGTAACACTTGCACCAGCCTCATTTTTGAAAAAAAAACTCCAATCACACTGCCAGCCCAAAAACCGCATCAAACATTGACACGTTGAAGATGGAGAGACTTTTCAACAATCATTCTTGGATTTTCCGAGCCCCAAATGTGACAATTCTGCTTATTAACGTAGCCTCCGAGGAAAATGGACTTAATCACTAAAGATGATTTTTAGTTGATAATCCGGATCATTTTGATGCATTTGAAGGACCAAAACAGCGAATACGTTTATGGTGATCGAACGGCTAGAATTCTTGTGTTAACTGAACTTTAAAAGCCTTAAGACCTAAGTCTTTATGCAAAATACGGTGTAATGTCGTTTATGGAATGTTTAATTCCAAAGATCGACGAGGAATCGAAAAACCTGGGGTTTCTTCAACACTACGGGCTACAGCAGCAATATTCTCAGTTGTCCTTGAGCGAAGCACACGGTTTCGATTCTTCACATCACTAACTTGTCCCAACAGCTCAAATTTTTCCGCCAGTTTCACTATTGCCGGCCGAGGAGGTGCTTCACGACGACCAACAAAAAGTGCTTTAGTTTTGCGAACTATATGTCTGCAAAATTTTCACCATTTTTGTAGTGAATTTTAACAATTTGAGTGCGTTGTTGAAGCATGTATCGTACCATTTTTAGTAATGGCGTAGTTTTTACTTGTTAAACGTCAAAAGATGATAGCTTCAAAATTGACAACTGCCCAAATAGCAGGCTATTTAAAATGAAACTTCTTATTGGGTAATCCTATATAGTAGAACTATTGCATAATCTGAGAAGTGCTTGGCTATTTTGGTTATAGCTTGGACAATTCCACGTATAGATATGATCTATATCGACCTTTTTGATTCTATGCACATAAATTGAACGAATAGTAATGTATTTGTTCGGAGTTCCTACCTTTATAAGAGTTGCTTCAGTCTCAGCTGAAACAAATGTTTTTACTTGAAAATGAGGTATACCATGTTAAATTAGAATGATAGTGCCTCCAGATATATCCTACAACGCATTTAGCTTGAACGTGATATAAACATCGACGTGAAGCTTGTGTCGCTAGGTTACATGGGTTTCAGAAAAGGAAAACTAAGTGAGGCTTGTGGCGAAGTAATGATGCTTCTAACTCTTTGCGTTGGTCTAGTGAAACTATAGGCTGTTTGCGTTTAGAGTAATACATTTGAGTTGTTCTAGCATATTGAATTGGATAAGGAAGTAAAGAATCTTTTCAAGGCAAATCGTCTTCCAACGACGTTTGAAGTAGGAATGCGATTGTATTCTGCAAAAAAATGTGTCGCATTTAGACTTAAGGACGGAAATGCTAGTTTCGAAGAGTTCGTCTCATTCTTGAGTTAGGCGATTAAGGTTGTTTGACAATTTCGGAGATGGCCGAGTACCGTGCAGGTTACTGGCAGTTTCGTCTGCCTTCTCTTCGCAGTCCTAGTCCCAAAAAGAATCAGCATTGTTGGCAGAATTGCCCGGCTCGTGCATTTCCTTGCACTTGATGCATTTTTAGATTCGGCCACAGTTTAGTGCAGTGTGACCAAATCTAAGACAATTTCTGCATTGAGTCACCTGGGCTCCTTCTCGTTTCTTCTCCCAGGTGACTTTATAGTATCTCATATCCTTTATACTGAAAAGATTCTCGGGTGGAATGTGAAGTGCGCTCCACGCATAACGTAACCCTTTTTTTCATCGGGGGGCGTATACGTTTGATACTCTATCTCTCTTTCTGGACGGCCGTTTTTATTTTCTGCCAGTCCTTAATCTACCATCCGTTAATCCATCATTAATTTGATAGATTATCAATCCTTATATGAATAATTGTTAAATTTTACGTTTTGAGCTTTTCGAGCTTTTAATATGATTTCCTGGATAAAGGGTTCTTTCAGATGCAACAATTTTGTTTTGTAACGTGTTTTTAAAATTTAAACGAACTAAGCTTGAAGTCAGTAATTTCTCTATGATTTAATCTGATTATAAAGTTTTTTTGCAATACTTTTGACGATTTCGCAATGCCTCAATGTGCACTCACTATAGTGTGATAACTGACAATAAGAAGATACAATGGTATATGCTTTCAACACCGATTTGGTTTCAAAATTTGGACCAGACCACTTCTAATTTATGGAATAAATTGGATCAGCCTCATATACAATACATTATACTATAAATATGGACAATGGTCACCAAGTTTGACACCTAAATATAGATTTTAAATTTTACAATATTTTTGGCGTTGGCCAATTTATTTCCATAAAACGCATATACAATTACTTTTCACCAAAACCAAACATATTAATGGTGATAGATTTGACACATATTGTGCTGATCTTGCCAAATCTATCGTTTCAGTAAAGCAATGTAAACAAAACTATATCATGGCTTAAAAAATGAATTTTATGAACCGGAACCCATATCTGAACAGTATCGCGTTATATAATTGTAGCGATCGAGTAGATACGTAACTAACTTAAAACATAACAAAATTGGCGTTGGCGATCGACAAATTTTTTATTTCAATTGAAAGTGAAATTAAAAAAAAAAAAAAAAAAAAAAACATTTCTCAGGAAATCGTAACAAGATAAAAATTTTAAAAATTTCAATCATCGAAATGATCCCCACAGGCCATATATAGTATAGTATAAGTTATATATACGTTTTGTGCCATACAATTTAAGACAACGCACATGTGGTCCAACACGTTTTGATTCCAATCGCATATTTCACACACGAACATTGTTTAAATATTTTTTTTTGTTTAAAATTTTTTTAATTACGATACACTGACGATTAACGTATTTAAATTTAAACAATAATAACAACAACAACAACAACAATAACGACCACCAATATGACAACCAATCTATTAAAAATCGAAAGAAATTTCACTTTGGTTTGTGTTTTGATATGTACTTACGACCATGGTATTATTGCGTAAAGTGTAGTATGACACTCCATTTATATCGTGTACATTGGTTATACCCAACAACAACAACAAAACCTACTCCAAATTAAAGTAAATTAAGAATCAAATTAAAAAAAAAAAAAACTTTAATTAAAAAGCATAACAATTTTATTTTAAAGGTTATTAACAAAACTTAAAGCTAAAATGTCGTTTAGAAATGCAAAGTGTTAATTTTTTGGTTTGTTGATGTTTTGTGGGTTTTTCTAATACCATGTCGTCTTGTACGCGAGTAAACAAAAAAGAAAATATACTCGAATTAATTTAGTAAATCGACCAAATCAAACAAATAATTTATGAAATTGGTGTAACATTTTCGTTTTAATTTAAAATCGACGTGACAATGAACTTCTGTTTAAGACAATGACCTAATTGTGTGGCTAATTGTATATGGCATCTAATGAATCGAGCTGTGTATACTTTTGTACGAAACGACCTCAAAATAATAGGACAGAAACAAACGAAAACGCTTTGTTCTTTCGATGTTATTTTCCCGAACGCAGTTCTACATCGCTGGCAAAATGCTTTTTGCGAAATATTTTTTTCCAATTTGCTAGGTGCAAAGTCTGTCTTGTGCATAGAAACGCAAATTGCTTTAAAAATATATGCGAAGACTGTTATCGGAAGAATTTTCATTTAATTCCTGATCTCTTGGTTTAATAGAATTCGGTAATAGCAAGGGTCTTGTTAAATTTTGGTGGTATCAAAATTTTTGGGATGATGTTTTTACAATTAAGTTTTTTAAGGGTCAACCTAGCAATTTACCATTTGTTTAGATACCTTCTACTGCAAACCAAGGATTCTGTGGTGGAATTCTCATGCTGGAATGGTGGTTTTCAGTGAACTACTATTCGTAATCATTTGCTATTTAAGTTTTTAGACATATGCCTGTAGAAGACAACTGTAATTTCGTTACGCATCATTGCGTCTTGGTTAAACTTTGAAATTTCAATACAGTAAAAAGTGAAATTGATTGAATTGCCGAAATTGGGAAAGTGTTTTGCTAATTGGTAAATTTATGAATTTCAAGCAAAACTTCATGATTTTTAACAAAATTGGTTCAAAACGCTTGTGACGTATCGCACTTATTTTTTTAATTTATGGATATCAAGAATTGAAACAGGCAATAATCAACTTCCTCATTTTTAATGCCCATGTACATTTTAAGCTAAAGAATCAATCTGTAAGTTCATCGAATTTTATTTATTTCAATCTTTTGAACAGAACAATCATTTGTTTCACTTTTTCCTATCATTGTTGGTTCTCATGTACTTTTTTTTTGTTTTAATCCATACAAAATTTCAGAGGCCGAAGTTCTCCCAACTGTTTCGCAGTTAATTTAACTTCCTACTTTATACCTTTACTAGCCAAATCGACCATCCACGAATACAGGTTCGTTTTAACTAAATATATGCACATTGCATTGCTCCAGCCGATTACATTGCCGATCACATTGCATTGCTCCAGCAATGCCGAATTGCATTGCGCCAATCGATCGGTGTCTTATAAGTACTAGATGGATACCTTCGAGAAAGTAACAAAACCCATTAACTCCAGAATTATGAACTCTCTACCCTTCCTGCTAGTGATAAGTAATAATTCTCTCTTCTGTATAACCGTACGTATTTTTTCTTTTTTTTTCTTTTGAATCCTGTAATCTTTTCTGGTCCTGAAGCTCTCCCAACTCTTTCGCGGGTAATTTTTAACATCCTACCTTACGCCGTCACCAGCCAAATCGAGGACGCACGAATACTGGTTCGTTTTTAAATCCATCTGTACATTTCATTGCTCCAGCCAGCTTGTACAGACTTGGACGATGGCTCGGCTTATGGATTCTGTGCTCCAACAGGGGGTCATAGTTGTGTTCATCATCATCACCGATCGTAATCAGGTGACGAAAAATCCCTTTTGCAACCCTCCCCCGTTGGGATTCGGAACCGGTACCTCCCGTCCTAAACACAGTAGCTTTAAACACTTGCACCGCGTAATACTCTTCGAAGCCGATAATCTTGCCTGGCTCTTTATTTAAATCACATGAGATTCATTTTAGGGGTATCGACTTTAGTGCTGTATACTTTCTGCCAAGTAATCAAAAAGCCACCCTCTATAGGATTTCTAACCTTATTCAGGTTGCAAACATTGGGACCTATAAATGTACCAATTATGATAGTATCAGTTCTTCAGGTTTTTTCGAGTTGCTATACATACCTAAATTTTGTCACTGAAACCATAGTATCGTTGCACGGTTGGTGACAGCATTAAAACTGGCTTGGTATCTTCTAGGTCATGACTCATGAGTCAAAATTATGACCGGAGCATTTATGACCTAGCGTCTGTAGCTAAAGCATTGACAGACCCTTCTTACGTTAATGGGCACGCGGCTTAGGATTGGTACTCGCTAAGACTCTCGTTTTACTTTCAGTACTCTCGTTTTGTGTATTCGATAAAAATACTAGGCGCGTTTGATGGCACTAAATGTCAGCCATAAAATAACATTGTTTTGAACTCGTTGCTTTCCAAGAAACAGTGGAAACCATATACGTGTGTTCCAAGCCTATACGTTGATATACTTTTGAGATGAACTCGGCAATCTTGTGGTTGGGTTTTCTTCTTCGGCCTTAGGCTGTTTTAGATGTCAAAGCAGTGATAGTCTTATATATATATAACCTGCCAATCATTTGTATCCATGTGCCCACTGATGTAAACCAGCCCAAAGATAAAGACTAATTTTAGAATGATGATCTGTTAGGATCTATATAACGAAGCACGACGTCAGAATAGTTGATAACTTTTATGCAAGAACCGACCAAAATCGAACTGACTTTTGTGTAAATATAGATTCGTGTTCCCGGCTCGATCTAGCGTCTGTTGATGAATGATGTATTTTGCAAACGTGCTTGATCTCATTGTGGCAAGCATATACTTTCTTATAAAAATCTCCAAACATGGGCACAACCTCGTAAAACGAGGCAGTAATATTTGTAGGCAGTGATCATCAATTGGTGACTGCAAAGCTAAGGTGATATCTGTTGTACAAGTTAGGGATCACAGGAGAACGAACGTTTCGTTTTCACTGTGAAAGTCTGATAAACGAAGATGAGAAAGCACAATATCAAAATCTTGCTAGCAGTAGCATTTTGGAAACCAACCATCGTTCTGATGATGTGCACGTTTATGATGATGTGGTTTGAACAACAGAATAAAGCGTATAAAGAAGCGCGAATATATTTTACAATCGCACGGAGGCATAAAACAGTCCTGTAGAGGACAAAATTTTCCTGTAGAGGAGAACCGCCAAGCGTAATTTAAATGAAAAAAGTGTGAATAGTTGAAGGTTGAAGTTTTAAAAGAGTGCAAAAATTTAGCAATGTTTATTTGGTCAACGCTAGACATTTTTGTGGCTAAAAGTTATCTAATGTACCCTGGAAATACATCAGAAAGTGTAATTTCTCACTTCTTTTGCTTTCTTAAGTAACCCGAACTTTTGGCATTGTTTCTATAAATGATTTACATACGTGATCCTTCATCCTTTATATTTAACAACAAGCTAGAAAATATGTAGGTCTACGAGAACCTCCTAGAAAAGAACAAAGTAAAACTCTCACAAAATAACAGTCGTCAAATAAACACTTAGAAGGACAATAGTTGAGTGGCATTTATGGAACAGGTAGGCCTGTTTCCAATTATCATTCCTATATTATACATGACCACATTAGTTTATTGATTTTCATGCATTGTCAATGTGGCCATCATCTTTTGTACCAATAATATCCTACATCACGAGATTTTAAGTTCGGATAGTTTTGATTGTAGCTCCGGTCTTTGCTACTCCTAATAGTGACACATCGAATTCACTGTTGTGTCGGTGAATTTAGATGCGATGCGAAAACATCACCAAATCATTATTACAGCGTCCTTTGAGAAGCTTTGTGCTTTTTAGGAAAGCAGTGACCAAAATAACGCTTGGCTGAGTTTGAATTGTATTTTCTCTCTATTAGTTAGCCTCATCTGGAATGCAGATTTTGTTTAGTCTGTTGTTTCACTATTACTCGCTCATTTTTACAAAATCAGTGTTATAAATATATCAAGGAACATTTTTTTTTGTTTATGCAAAGTTGGATTAAAAGAGCAAACGATTTATGGGCTCTGCATTCTGTAAACAATAATTTTCCAAAGGTTGCTGACTTCATAAAATTTATAAAATCTGAGTCACGTCCAGCACGACACCAGCCTTATCCACTTAAATCACTATACACATTAGTTCCAATGACACTCACATCGAAGGTTATCTCTTTTGCCAAGGTCAAGGTTATCTTCTGTTCAACTGTTCTGAATTTCGGAATTTTGTTTCAACTACACGAGCCCAAGTCATCCTGTGTTCAAATGCAAGGTTAAACTGAAGAGTTTAAGATCTCACTTCGACATCATGAGTTGTTGCACAAAGAAGAAAACGCGACCTTAAAAAGAGTAATAAAAAACGTTCCAAGATTAAAATCATTTTTTATGAAACCGCCTGTAGCACGTTACCTGTTTAAAATGTTTTGGAGCTGTTGCAGATTTTATTGTCAGTGCCTTTATAAAAGCTAATTCTTCCAAGGATAACGTCTACAACTCCCATTGGTTGAAATAGATATCGATGAATTGAACATTTTGGATAGCTCAGAATTTGCTGATCCACACTTCCACGTTCCAGGAAATGACATTCTGATTGGATTAATACACTTTTTTAATATATTACTTTTAAATCAAATTACAAATTGTCACTCAAGCAATGAATTCTATATTCTATTGAGTCAGGAATGAACTTGTTAACTAAAATTGATTTGGACTTTGCCGTTTAAATTAAAAGATGTTCGTATTGCGATCATTCGACTCTTATCGTCCATGAAACGCCGATTTGGTAAGGATAAAAATCTGAAGAAGATGAGCATCGCTTTCATGATATGACTAAAGACAGTCTAAGGACAGAAATGGTTTGGACTTACGAAACATTTACCATTGGTAGAACACATTGGAATTCTAAGGTGGCTTAACAGGTACAAATAAATAAAATAAAATACATGGTTTTGCAGATGCATCTGAAGTAATATATGGAGCTGTTATCTACTTCAGTCATAATAGTTCTAAATATCATATTATAATCGCGGCAAAAACTAAAGTTGCTCCAATAAAATAAGTGTTCATTCGTTGGAACACTTACGCTGGAGTTATGTGCAGCGGTGTAACTAGAAAGGCAGTTTAAGGCAAGAAAGATTAGGTTCAACAGAGACGACATAAACAATGCAGAAAATGTATCAGCACTCTGGACGAAATAATAAAAATTAGCGCCAGAAATTCGATTGCTGAAAGGAGGTGAAGTCATTTTAGAAAAAAAAAATCAAACAGTTGTATCCATTCCTGGATAGTGTGGGAATACTTCATGTAGGTGGAAGACTAGAGTATTCTAGCTTAGAGTACCAAAACATCATACAATATTATCCAGTGGATCATTAATTACGAAAAGACGATTATGGACGACAAGAATCGTTGTTCAATACTCGGTATAAATGTCTTCAAGCCACAAAGAATAGGACCACGGATTTTGTCACGTATACACAGCACTGGTAAGACGTCAATGCAAATAATTCAAGTTGAAAGAACAAAACGATAACCAATCGTTTGATTCGCGCTGGGTTTACTATCTTCATAAGACGTTGAAATTCTTGCAAAATTGGACGAGGAGGATCACTGGAGCAACTAAACACCGAAAGTCAACGCATTTTAAATCACAAGCCCGACACAGCGATCATCGGTGGCAGTTTCAAAGCTCCATCGAAACAATCTAATGACAAAACGACAATGCCAGCCCCGGATAAAAAACATTCAACTTGGCCATCCAGACCATGTTAGCTCTGCGGTCGTATACATTAACTATATGTCAGTTTGCGGCACACAAGTGCAATGAATGTCTTAATGTGGGTCATAAAGATGGTTATTGCCTAACTAAATGAACCACGAGTTTCGACAGCCAAGAAGCTGATTAATGAGCCACGAGTATACATGTTCTACGTGTCAACGGAATCACCGACGACAACAAATATGGTGACATAATATTCCGACGCAAATACATCAACGTCGAGATTAATGAAATTAATGTGAAACTACAAATCGCCACCTGAAAATGTTCCACAGTTGTGATCATTCTCTTAGGAGCAATAAATTTCAAAGATTGTTGGGCAAATGCAAGAGTTACAACCTCCACTGGATCCCACGGCTCCACGGGAATGATCACTTAAAAGTCACCAACCATTTGACAAATTCAAGCAAATCTTAACTTCCGAATTGTTTCTTACACATTACGATCAAACACTTCCTGTTAAAATCTCCGTTGATGCTAGCAACAAGCAAAGAAAATCTAGAAAAGGAGATTTACTTTAGTAACGGACCACAAGTCTCTTCTCAGTATTGTCGGGATTTTGTGACATCACATTACGCGGAAAGTTATCGAAACTAAAATGAAACGCAACGAAAATCTTAGAGTAATCGTCCAGTATTTGAAATCAGCCTGGCTAAACTCGAAAATGGAAACTCCGGACAGAATCGTAATTCTGCATCGGTACCGAAAGCTAATATTACTTTAGTTACACAAAGCACATTTGGGTATTGAGGCAATAAAAATACTCGCCCGAGCCTATATATATATTGACCTAAAATTGATAACGACGTCACAGACCTCGCACGACCCTGCACTAAATGCAGCAAGAACGCTAAATCACCCATCAAGACTCTTCTGCAATCGTGGCCATACGCAGTTCGTCTTATGGAACGAGTCCATACCGATATCTCCGGACCAATTTACGGAGAGTGGTATCTGGTCCGCTCTCCGTAAATTGGGGGGCAAAGTCTTAGATTCATACCTCCTTGTAGTGCTCCCTGGGTCACACTAATTGAATCAGGTGATGTAATGGAGTCGAGCAGGGGAAATCCTGTTTACAGTCATGGACATTACATGTCAGGTGAGTCATTGGCGCCTCAAAACCAATACCAAATCAGCTGTTCTCCAGGTTAGGTGCGGCTGAAGCGGGCGTCTTTCGCGTCTTTTAACGCAAAAATCGGTAGGAGTGCAGAAAATATATCGTACATCAGTCCTAACAGCCTGCACCTAACTAGTAACAACAATGGCCAACGCGTCACTGACCTGGCAATAACGTACAACTTATAGTTGTATCAAGTACGTTTTCCCCACAAAGTAACGTGGAGATCGAATGATGGAAGAACGGAAAACCAAATCGATCACGTCATGGTGTCTAAGAGACACTCCACCAGTATATCCGACGTCAGATCTTTCAGAGGTGCAGACATGGACAGCGATCATGTGCTATTTAAGTATAAGTGCAAACTGTCATCTACGTTCCACAGACAAGCACAAAAGACCGTTCGATGGAATATCGATGCTTTAAAAGACCAAGCGTCACTACAGAGTTACCAATCAGCTGTCGCTACCGGCCCAATAACAACGAAGAAGCTCCTACTAACATCCAGGAGCAGTGACACGCTATACAGTCAGCGCAAAGTTCCATCGGAAGAAGGCCTCCGAGGTCCCGCAATGTTTGGTTCGATGATCAATGCCAAAGGGTCATCGAAAATAAACAAAAGCTTCGTGAAAAATGGTTGCCTCGCATCACTAGCAGCACTCTAGCAGAATATCTCCGCGCTAGGAAAGCTACGACTAAATACCTTCATCTCATATGTCCGCTGCACAAAAAAGAAGACCGTTTTAAATGTGGAAACTATCGCGGTATCGCTCTGTTGAGCACTGCTTACAAAGTGTTGGCTAATGTTGTACTTGCCAGACTCATCCTTCTTGCCGAAAACACCATTGGCGACTATCAAAGTGGTTTTCATCCCAACCGATCGACTACTGACCAATGTTTTACCATGAGGATGATCTTCGAAAAATGTTGGGAGTACATACATAACCATACATCAACTGTATATAGACTTCAGACAGGCATATGACAGTATAAACCGCGAAAACTTATGGGCTCATATGCCTAGGAATCCCAGAGAAACTCGTTTCTCTGTGCAAATTAACAACCTCTGGGTCTGTGTGTAGAATCGTAATTGAGGGAGCTGTGCCTTACCCCTTTGAAATAACAGGGAGATGCACTCGCGCCTGTGCTGTTCAACTTGGCGCTTGAGTACGTAGTGAGAAAAAGCAATATTGAAACTTCGCGCTGTATATTTAATAAATCAAGCCAAATTCTTAGAAATGCAGATGATATCGTGCTTCTTGGCCGAAGACCTAGCGATATCAAGAACAGTTTCATACAGCTCGACCGCTGCACAAGAAGACTTGGTTAAGTGGTGAACAGCAGCAAAATAAAATTGTTATCAACAGCCAGGAACATCTCCATGGTAAATCTCGGAATTGGCGACTATAACTTTGATAACGTTGAAAACTTTAAATACCTCAGGTCAGTTATAACATCGTCGAATGATATGCAGGCAGAAATAAAAGCCTGAATCACTGCCGTACAACGAGTTCTCTACGCCCAATCGAAATTATTGCGATCTAAACATATGTCGCAGTCGTGCAAGCTCGTACTTTATAAAACACTCATAAGACCTGTGCTGGCTGTCGGAAGCGAGAGCTGTACCATGACCTCTAACAACTGTAGATTGTTATCTACCTTCGAAAGGAAGGTCATTCGCTCAATCTCTGGTTCAATCAAAGTCGCGGACAACGAATGTCGGATTCGTATGAACCTCGAAATAAGGCAACTTCTTGGAGGCTGCGATATTATCGGATTCATCAAGTCCAATCGAGTTAGATGGCTCGGCCACGTTACACGATTACACATAAAGTGTTCAATCAAATCTAGCCGGTGTTCGTCGCAGAGGAAGACCTCGATTGCACTGGCGTGACGTCGTCGAACAAGATCTACATGCATTAGGTTGTCGAAACTGGAGGACGAGAGCAATGGACCGAGATGGATGAAGGACTTTAGTGCGGGCGACAAAATCCATTCATGGGATGTGTAAGCCAGAGAGAGAGAGGTATCTGGTCAATGACTTGCATCGAGAAGATGAGCGAATCTTTTTCACATAACGGCAATCCGCAAAAATTGGTAACCGACAACGGGACTCAATACGCCAGTAAACAATTCAGTGAATCCTGGCGGGTTCAATGAATTAATCACATCTTAACTCCACACTATCACCCGATGTCGAACGGGTAAGCCGAAAGATTTGCCGACACTCTAAAGAGAGCACCGAATAAGGCAAAGGGGAGGAGTCAAACAAGGAAATACTCATCAAATTCCTCCACGCAATATCGATCATCACCAAACTGAAACACACAAAAAACTAAGTCAGCTGCAGAACTATTTTTAGGTCGTCCAATGGAGCTCGATTTGTTGAAACCTATTGAAAATTTGTTGAAAATTGGTCTAGTTATCTACTCAGGACGTCTTATTGACAAGAACCGCACGTCACGGTATTCTGCCAATCAATTAAGATGTCGCTGCACCGGTAATAATTATACCGGATCAATTACAACTAGATCTGATTATAACATCAGATCCGGAATCAGCATTTGGTGATGACACATCATTGAACAAAACCGGGAATTCAGCAGTCAGTATTGTTACAGAGTTTTAGGAACGACAACCACCTGTTCGTTTAGCAGAGTACGTCTGCGAATAAGGAGGGCGATGTTGGATAGCGAATCAAAGTTATGCTATGGGGTAAACATAGACATCTTTGATACTCTTGTGCCTAGCGGCGAGAAAAAATATTGAACAAAATCAACCATGTTAAATATTAACTATCGTCACCTTTTGTCGTGAAATTTAAAAACCATTCATCCAACAATGGTATAATCCTTTAGAACCACTTGTCAAGAATTGCGTGTGAGTCACGTGTATCGCTAGCCCTGTGTGATCTTTGAATCAGATGCATGTAAAAACCATTTCTTATTATTATCTTCACATACATTGTCATCGTTGGTATGTTAATGGTATCTACATCACAGTCAAAATATTTGAAATTTCGACCATTTTACAGACGACACCATACACCGCTTATAATGTTAATGACAATAATTTTCTTTAAAAAAAAAATGTTTTCCAAAAATATTTAAAGTGCACTTCTTGAAATTATGTCCATAAAATATTCAAGATTCCATATAGCGAGGATGAAGAATGCTCAATTATTTTGATTACTGTAATTAAAAACTGTTGCCCATTCTTAATCGCATCACAATATAAGCAAAACAAAAATGAAATTTTATCCGAATCTCTATATGTATACGCTTTCATCGTACACCGAACCAAATGGTGTTTTACTGTTGATGTTGGAGATGGTACGTCCAAGAATGAAAAATTTCTATAAATCAAAAAAATTTTTTTGTCATGTCATGTGAAATTATAATTTTGATGTTACGCGTAAGCTTCCTATTAAAAAAAATGTTTTTAACCTTTAGTTGAACACGTTTCCGTTATAAGTGTTTATTAATAATGTAAAAATGATAAAGTTATGTTGTTTGGTTAACTGCTGCGACTTCTTATATCATTTTCATTCTTGGCGATGTTGATCATGTATAATGCATATAATGTTAATTAATTTTTTATGTACGTCTTCAACATTTTAAAAGTATTAAGTCACAATTTTGATTATAATGAGCTAAAACTATAATTAGATAAACTCGATTAGTTAAGTGTCGAAGAAAGTATGATAATGGCCAGGTGAAAATGTAATACTCGTTAGATAGTTCTGTGCAATTAGTAAAAAACAGTAGCTTGGGAATTTAATATATGTTCACATAATGAGCTACTTCAGCGTTAGTGGGGATGAAAATACAAGGCGTTTGGATATTTCGGACCCGAGGTTATAATCAATAACAGTTGCTGGTGCTTGGTTGACTCCGACAGACCTAAATGACCGCTATGAGACATGCGGTTTCGTCTGAGATCGTTTTTAAATGCGCAAATTAATCTTAAGGCACTTAATCTATAAACAGACCCCACCTGGTCAAATGTGCACTTTTCGCCAGCACTCGGCCAAACCAGTGCACCATTCGCCCATAAATTGGAATAGATGTAACCATACATTATACCAAGTATAGTAATAATCTGCGACTCTGGCAAGCACCACCATTTACTCTCCCAGCAGTACTTAATAAAAGGTTTAGACACAATCTGTTGTCCACCCACTTGAACTATTAAACTTTCCATGCTTTTCCTACTTGATCAGAACTATTTTCATTTTCTGTTCCGCCAACTTCAAACCCATAGACGATAACTAATCCTGATTGCCTCATACATTCCAGGTACATATCTTTTTCACCTTATCTCTATGTTTTGTCATACATGGCAATCCACAAGGTAGGAGCTAGCACGGAACCTATCGGTACTCCTCCGGTTATATGATAATCTTTTGTCCCTCCATTGCTCTCGGACTTTAAAACTCTATTTCTAAAGAAATTAGCCACCAGCCTTGATAAATACTTGGGTACCTATATACTTAGTACCGCGTCTAATATGCTCCCCACCTAGCTGAGTTAAAGGCATTTTTAACATCTAATGTGACCACTGCATAATATATTTTGGAACCTTCCTTACATCTGCAACATTTTGTCGCCTCTCATGTCGTATCTGCCACGAACTTAATCGCATCAATGGTAGAGTGCGTTTTACGGAATCCACATTGATTTTCAGAAAGGTCACCTTTTTTTCTAATGGCCTCCTGCAGTCTTTTCAATATTTTCCGAGCTATTTCTCAATATTTTCTCAGTTCTTTTCAGCAGAAGCATGTTCTGTAGCCTTCCACTGTATAGAGAATAACCTTTCCTCTACACAAGTATAATAAAACCTAACAAACCGCCCGGTTATCCACGGATCGCAGATGTTAATGCTTCATTGGGAATTTTGTTGGGATCGGAAGCCTTGTTGTTTCCCACTTTGTCACATGTTCTTAGAACCTCCTCGCTTGACATTGGTGGAATTACTTCTTCCTCGCCTCTTCGTTCGATAATTCTTACTTAACCAGGCTGTAGTGGAATTAATGACGAGAAAATATTTTCTAACGGTTCTGGGCACGACGGGCTTGCATTGTATGAATCTTTGAACCTTGTCGTATTGCGTTTGGAGTCTTACAAGTCGATATAAGCATCTTTTTACGAAGCTCGGTTATTTCCTTGTTCCACCAGACCTCTGGAAACTTCCAGCTACCTATATTGACCTTCGAGGCATTGCAGCATTACAAGCCATTGTAATCTGTCATTTGAAACACCTAATGGTTTGCAGTTACTGACAAAACTCTACTTCCAACTTAAAACTAAAAAGCTTTTCGTCAAACATTTTATGTTTTCAGCCATTAAATTTTCTTAGTTGTTTTCCATCATGAAAGATGGAGACCAAAGGCTTGGTACTGTGATACTGTGTGTGAATAGATCATTTACTTTCCAACTTAATACTTTGGTTAGGAGATCCTCACTAACATTTAGGAGTTATTAAAAATCAGCATTATCACAGGAAGTAACGAAAATGCTTTCAGTAGAGCTCTACTTCTATTAGTAGTAAATCGGCTTCGCTATTCAATACAACAAGCAATAAAATGGCCCGCAATCAACAATGGGCTATGATTGTATGCGTCACTAATCAGACGATCTAGAAATTTTTTTAACTCTTCTGTGGTTGCATTGGGATCAGCATAGCAGCTTAGATATGAAGACCATCGATCTTACATCTAACAAAACCAGATTCAGCACCTCAAGCATTTGCTTGTAAGGGAACTTCCCACAGACCCAGACAGCAGCGTGATTTGAGAAAACTGCTGCCTAAGTCTTACTATCCATACAATAACAACGTCTGCATCCAAATCACGTACTGTTTGCTGAAGCAGGTCTTGCGCAGTTTCACAGTGATTAAGGTTTAGTTGGATGAATCTCATCTTCTTCGTTTTATTTGCAGCACTTTCTGAGATATCGGACACTTGAAACTACCAGCTAAATTTCTGTTCCTCTAATAGCTTTATCACTACAAATTATGCATTTTGGATCATTGCCGCAGCCATGCCCTTGCAATATGACCCTCTTCTTCACACTTCCTACGCAGCTTAGACGTCAAACACCTAAATTGTTGAGCTTGGTGACCTTATTTGAGGCATTTTAAATGCTCGTTAATTTCTCGAATTCTGTTTGCGGTTTTTTTTCAATGCTTTCCAACTCTAGCAAAATATCTCCCTTTGTAGTTTGGCAAATATGAATAACTTTCCCCCAGACCAGTAAGTTTTGAGTCCGCCTTCACTTTCCTTAGCAGTTCAGCTTACGATACAGCTTTTGGTGCAATTTTTTTGCCATTTTGGTTTATCTCCTACCGCTAATCTTTTCAGTTTTCTTTCCGGTTCTAAGGTTTTATTTCGCCTTGCACATTGATCCTATTCTCCACATTTACGAATAAGTTGTTCGAACTGGTTCTGCAGGTAATTTTGAAATACTCGGACGTTCGAACTCAATTCATCTGTCTTCTTTTACCTAGCCCTCATTTTGATCAGGAAGTAAGACTGTCCAGATATATGTTTTTATGTATGCAATCTCGTGAGACTCTTATTATTCTTGAATGGGTCCCTCCAACTAGGTGGGTACCAATTTGCAGAACTTGACCCAAATTTGGACGCTCCTTGCTTAGCTGAACTCAACGTTCTACACAAACTTGTAACAAATTTTGGTTCGGCAGCCAAGAACTGCATAAACATTACGGTAATTGGATTTTGACCTCCTTAAGCTGCCGGTACTGGGGTACCGAATCCCAGCACGCGTAATTTTATCACCGTTGCTCTTTTTTATTCTTGGTTTTTTATTGGGATCCCTTTTCCTATTATTTTATAGCTAATATACCGGGTTTTGGCCATCAAACAGTTGCTGTTTGAAGCTGCACCTGCTGATGAACGCAGATACTTCTTGACAGTTTTGGTCCGCGATTGGTATTTTATTTTTCAATTACCCACCAAAAAACTTTTTACGGTTCGAAAAAACCGTAAAAAATTGGAATACCCTGAACAATCTTCGAAAAATCTGAACTGTGAAGGCAACCGTTCATATTAAAGAATTGATCAAATGAATCAAAATCACGAAAGGAGGAAGGTATTGACATAATTTTTCATGCTAAAATTCCTGACCAAATAGGTTATATCGTCCTACATTTTAGAAATCACCCGCATGTATGATAAAAGGGAAATGTTTCAATGAATTTTCAAAATACTTTAAAGGTTTTGAAATGGTCGCTGCATTGGCAACAGTTGGGTGGTACCATACAACTCACACCTTTGTCTAAAATTTAACTGCAGCATACTTCTTGCCGGAAGCATCACTGAACTCAAGCAGAGATACTTGATTTTTCGTACTCAGCTCAATTTTGGTATTATGATTAACTCGATTTTTCGTAGATTTTGAATCTTATAGGCAAGAGTAAAACCAACCCTAGGAGACCGAATAATTTGCTTCCTTTAATTGGTAACTACAATCACACATAATATTATGTGTGGCTGATGGTGATGTGTTTAGATTTGTGACACAGACTTCCTATTAACACCCCTTGTAGCAATGGTGTACGGCCATAGGTCAGAGTGTTCCGTTTGAATTACTAAACTGGTACATGGGATCCGCCCTCCACATAGAGTGTTTTTGGTGTCACCTGTGAGCTTAAATGTATTTTATCTGACACGTAATATAATCACTAGTGAATCTTGAACTGTAGGTCCTTCAAGAACTAGTGTTCTTGAAGTTAATTATTTTGAGCTTGTAGGAATTTCCATTCAAGGTGTTCACGCCACTACGAACGCTGGTTTCTCCGACATATTGGTTAAATATGACCATCTATTATCATCTGAGCCTAGGTTTTATAGCCGACCTCCTGTAAATCTTCAAGTAGATCATTTCGATATGCTTACCGCAGCAAGGGAGATTTCTATATCGCAGTTGAAGCATAATTAAATAAGTTACTTCAAAAGGGAATTCTGGATATAGTAGAATACAACAACTGAGCTACACCAATAGTTCCCGATCTCAAGTCGGATGGCAGTGTAAGGATTGGTGATGAATTCGAATCAATAGTCAACCAATTTCTTACGGGTCGATATTTGTAAAACTCCACCTCACTCAAACTTACCTACAGCTTATTGTAGATGAATCTGGGTCATCCATTTGTAGTTCGGTATTATAATACTGCTCCAGTTCTAGAATTTCATAAAGGGTCTGCTACACGGAGTTACAGAAGTATTCCCTTATTTCGATGACATTATAACGTCATCGTAGTGCTGATCACTGATATAAGACATAAAATTGTAGTCATTTTCCAAAGACTTAATCAGGCAGGAGTCTACCTAAATGAGTATCAGTTCCGAAGATCTCCATCCAATGCAAGACAAACTAGATGCCATTCGAGGCTCCCGCCAGCCTTCCACTAAAAGACGATGGCCGAAACCGGAAGGATAATACAGTCAAGGTGATCATGAAGCTCTCGCAATTATAGAGGGAGTTCCATGGCATCTTTTAAGGTCGAGAATTCATTATAATTGTGACGCCCTATAAGCCGCTTCTCGAACGTTTTACCACAGATTTTTCATCTCTATAGATTTTGCCTCCAAGAATGATCTGTTGGAGTACTCTTTTTGGCGCATACATTTTATACTCGTGTACGATGCCAAGAAAGATAAAAAAAAATCAGATAGCTTCAGTTTGCTTTCAGTACCTAGTTCTAAGGTTTTCGAAGGGGTTTGTGACGTGTTTTGGTCTGTTTAACGGTTATTTCATTTAATTTTCGTGCTAAAATTCATATACATTTTAGAATTTTGTGTATATTGAGAGTGTTTGTTAATCATTTTACTGTTATTTTTTGACTAACTCACTAATCACTAGATCAATTAGATTTTTTTCTAATCTCGATCTTTTTTATCAAGAAGATAAACATTTGAATTCAAGACAAATGTATTATTATTATTTACAAACATACTGCTGAGCCTTTACAACTGTGGTAAGATTTTAAGCTCAATATATCTAAAGATTTTATTCATCCAAGAAATCCAAAAGAGGGAGTAAGTTGTTGTTTAATTGGTCTACCGGACTGGCTTATCTGCTGTCAAAAGATAATTTTTAATGAGATATGTCTTCATAAGAGATGTCACAGTATATTTAGGATGATAAAAGACAATCGTGAAAGGATTGGGTTGCACACCTCACATTGCTCATAATACAGTGCTTGTCAGTACAAAATATAGGATATATTTGTTGAATCAATTGTTTGCGATGAGCAATCAAAATCACAGACCAATTAAATTTTACTTATTCATTTGAAATTATATTTTCTATTGAACTTCAGTAAAAAAAAAAACATAAAATTGTTACACTTCCACATCTTTCATCTTGTATTTGCGTAAATAACAGAAAAAAAAAACAAAAAAAGTTCACTTAGCATTTCATTGTTTAAGACAAGACCACAAAGAATCTACTTAAATTTTACTTTTCTTTCGATTTATTCGCACACATTACAAATTCATTAGCACAAAAAAGAAATGGAAGCGCGCACACACAAAAGGCGCTTTATATCTAAATTTTGATTATAGTTGTAATTTAAATCCAAATCAAAATCATCTAACTACATATATAGGTATAAACATATTATAAAGAAGACAAACTACAGTCTTATGTTTTGTTGTTTGTAATGCCAATGCGCGCGGAGTTCAAGAGATTTAAGACATAATATAAGATTTTGTTTCCTCGTTTTATGGAAATGAAAGTTTGCATATCTCTCTAGATCGAATCAAGCCGTATGTCTGTCATCGCTGATTTTTTCTTGCTTGCTTATTATAAAATCTATGTAATGCGATTAAAATATTAGTTCCAATATAGATCGCAAAATGCTTGACTTTCGTCGAATTAATAAATAAATCGATCGATCAATAATTTAATTAGTTCGTTTAGCGAACGTTTTATGAATAAATTATCAATTGACAACTCATAACGCGAATTAAATTAATTAATTCATTATAATTTTTTTTAATATTTAAATTTATTTTTAAATTTTAATTTATGATCGGATCGTGATACTTGTATACTATACAATCGATATCAATATGGTTTTTATATATTTCTACGGCATTGCATAAGGCTATAGTTTAGATATAACGTAATATATGATTAACGGTTACGATAGTGACGGTGGAAATTGGAAATTATAAAATATGTTGATTCGTTTCTAAATATAGAGTCACGGCGTGTTACAAATATGATGTTATATAACGTTTTTATTCAGAAAACTGCATTACCTGTCATCAGATTCGATACCAAGCCAGCACTTTCGAAAAACTGTTTCGTGTAACTGATATGTTTCGTGTGATTGATATCTCAGATATATCTGTCTAAGACAGAGCTGGACTGAACAAATAGTTAAGCTAATCACATATATAAAAAGGATCTGCTTGCCAGGAAAACAAATATCTTCCTCGAAAAAAGGAAAGAAAAAATCTGTTAAAGAAATACTATTCGTTCAATAAGTCCCGATACTAACCCAGAGATGGCGCTTTTAATGAGAAACCAAATGACGTGTGTCAAAAATTTATGACAAACGTGGAGTCTCTAAGAAATCAGGCGCATTTGATGGCATTATTCCAGCCATTAATATCCAGAGTATCGCTTGGAACTCGTTGCTTTCTAAAAAACTCGATGGCCAAAAGTGGGGGCCCAGTGTTCCAAGGATTTATAGTGAAGTTGGCCCCGGCAATCTTGGTGTAGGTTTCCTTCTTGGGCTCAGGGTGACAAAAGCTGTTTTGAATTTCAAAGTAGTTGAAAATGGTATGTGTATAAGTTACATTTAAGCATGCGTCAAGCCAACCTGTCCATCATTTGGGTTCATGCGTCTACTGATGTGGGGCAACCTAAACATAAAGATTCATTTTACAAATTGGATGATCTGATGAGATCCATACTGGAGCACGACGTCAAAATAGTGATTGGTGACATTAATGCAATAGAGCTGGCAAAAATCAGACGGACATATGTGAAAACATAGATCCATACTCCCGACATGATATAGCGACCGATAATGGAAAAAGAAAGATGTACTTTGCGGTCGCAATCACGGGATCAGGAATTTAATGAAAATTCATTATCGATCTCGTTAACGAAATAAAAGGATAGCGAATAAGGTGGCTCGGTCACGTTCTGCGAGTCGATCCTAAACGAATGGTTCAACGATCTCTAAAAGAAGAGCCACCAGCTGGCAGGGGCAGAGGTCAGTGTCGGCGACGATGGCTGCTCGGGGTAGAGAACGACTTGAGTTTTTCTGGTGGACTAGAATAAAATGAAGGACAAGCTTGGGATTGAATCCGATGGAGCCAGAATGTTGATGCTGTACGGGTCATAGCAATGGAAGAAAATCAGAACGGCTTTATTGTTGATACATGCAGTATCGGAAAAGATAAAATATAATCAGTTCCTGCTATGAAATATATTTATGCGCCGAGATTTGCAAATTCCAGTACTCAACAACGGTTATTCAAGTACTTTTCATACTCCAGTAAAAATCGAATTTACTTTACAGAATCTGGGCAACCTTAATTTCGAAACAACTTAAGGTACTGCATAACAAAACTCACATGTAATATAGCCAAACAGCATCAACCTATGCATGTACTCAGTTCATGTTAATGGCCAAAAATATAATGATACGAATACAATCTGTAAGTTCTTTTCGGAATATTTTAGAAGTGTATTTGTAAAGGATAGTACTCATATTCTTCAATCGTCGCTGTCGAATAATTAGAATATTTTTTTTTGTAAGCAGGACGTAACTCGCAATAAGGCTTGTTAAAAATGGATGTTTCCAAAGGTCCTGTTCCTGATTATTTACCAGTGTCCTCACTTAAACATTGTGCTACTGTATTTACCAGTTCTTTGCGTTTACTGTTTAGTTTTAGTCTAAGCCAAGGCATATTCCTCGAGCTTTGGAAAATATCTAATATTGTCTAAAGTGGCTCGCGGATTATCGTAAGTAATTATCGCGGAATTTCAAGTTTGTCTTGTATTCCCAAACTATTCGAATCAATAGTTAAAGAAGTAAAGTACTTCTATTCGCAACATTATATGAACGGACGCCAGCATGGATTACTTCCGGGTCGTTCAATATGGTTACCAACTTAGCAGTTTTCCAGAACCATTTATTTGAGTCTTTTATCTCGAAAGTTCAGGTTTATGTGGTGTATACCGATTCCGCTAAGACTTTCATACTTATGAGAAATGGATGATACTTATTTCTAGTGCTTCGTTGCATCGCCTGGTGTGCCTCATGGTCGTCATTTAGGTCCTCTTTTATTTATATTGTTTATCAACGACATAGAGGATTGCTTCGAATATGCTAATTGTATTATTCGGATCGTGATGTTTTTAACGTGTCTTTTAGCAATTTCTGTAATTGGTGTTCCAGTTCCACTTATCTTTTATTTTTGAATGTGGATAAATGTCAATTAATTACATATTCAAAATCTCATGTTCAAAATCTTGAAAAGAGTTAACGTAGTCAATGATTTAGGATTTATTTTTCGCTCGGATTTAACGTTCAATCATCATATGATCACGGTACACTTTACTTGTTTCGCTCGCAAATAAAGTACGCAAGTGTAAGTGTCTCCTTTTGAAAGCATTAAAAAGCCATTTTTGCTTTTTGTTCTAAAAAAATCGTCATCGCTCGAGCGCGGCGACTATATATGATGGACGATTTTAGGTTATGTTAAATGTCACTCGTGGTATATAACGAGCGATGCTTTCAGTTTTGTGTGTAGAAACATGGCAATAAATTTAAGAACCAAACTTTCACCTTATTCTGACCCAAAAACACAAAAAGTCAAATTACATTTGTTCTGTTAACAGCGACCAGTAGTGGAAGTATAACTGCCAGACGATTAAATGCGATTGGTAGAAATTACAATTTTTACAAAAGACATTTTTTATTTCTTGTAGGAGAATAGAAAATGTCGTTGAGACAAACTTTGTGTTGGAGTGAACGTTAAAACCGCTAATTGCGGTTTTACTTTCAATTTCTGATAGTTTCACATCTTTGATAGTAGCATACAGTGTAAGTTCGACTGCATCAAAAAACTCGGCAAGTTAAAGGAAAAAGAAAATGTCAACCAAATCTTGTAAATAATTTAATGTGTTATCGCTAAGCATATGCTATGAAGACAAGTAATAGAAACCTATAAACCGATATATTATGGGCATAAAATAGAAATGGAGCAACAATTCAACGACTATTATAAAGCAAAGTCGATGTACTTTAGCGATGCTGTTTATTTTAAATTAATGCTTGTTATACCAATAATTTTGAATTGCTGGATTTACTTGTGCGAATTTGTATTGTTTCAGGTAACCTCTGATACCTTGTCAATCATATTAATTTAGTAGGAAGAATAATTAAAGCGGGGTAAAATATCTGTGCGTAGTTTATTTTTGATCTAAAGGAAGTTTTCAGCAGTAATAGCCCAAGGGCATTGATAATTTCCCGAAATAATTTTATTATATTTTTCGAAAGCACGTTGCTTGGTTACTTGGTTACCTAAAAGCAACATGATTGAGGAAATATAATAAAATTATGAGGTATTTATCAATGCTCGAGGGGTATTCGAAGTGAAAGTGATATTTTGAACTAAAGGCGGGTGCACATATAGAACGAGTAGCGAGGGACGTTTAAGTTCCACTCGCGTAAGAATGATTTTTGTTCATATATGATGGACGATTTTAGGTTATGTTAAATGTCACTCGTGGTATATAACGAGCGATGCTTTCAGTTTTGTGTGTAGAAACATGGCAATAAATTTAAGAACCAAACTGTTTGTAATAATTGTATGTCCACACTTTTAGGTGTTAAGCCACGGGTTGGTTTTTTCGTGATTTATAATTTCATTTTTAATTTTTTTTGTTGGGAATTTTCCCCCATAGAAAAAATAGTACGAGAAACTTTAGAAGCTATTTATAAAATTATAATACCAATTGTGATGGTAAAAATGATTGGTTAGAAATTTCCAACAAATTTTTAAAATATTGGAACTTTCCAAATTGCCTAGGCGCTGTCGACTGTAAACACGTCAAAATAATTTCATTTGGTAATAGTGGCAGTATTAATTTTAATTATAAAAAACATTTTTCGAACATTCTACTTGCATTAGTTGATGCAAAATATAAATTTATTTACTTAGTTTTGGGTGCACATGGTTCAATGGTAGATTTTACTATTTTTGCGAATAGCCATTTTGGGCAAATGTGGTTGCAAAATAAATTAAATGTTCCTAGTTCAGAACTACTTCCAGGAACAAAATATGTAAAAATTCCATTTGCCACTGTATGTGATAAGGTATTTGCTCTCAAACCTACTTTACTCAGACCATATCCCAGGAAAAAAACTTGATAGAAAAAATCTAAATTTTAATTACAGCTATGTAACTCAATAAATTATTTTTGATGTACAACTGATAGTCTATTTTGCAGGCTGAGCAGGCGGATTGTGAAAAACACTTTCGTCATATGTGCACAAATATGGCGTATTTTACTAAAACGAATACAATGTGATGAAAATCTGACTAAACTTATAGTGACATGTTGCTGTGTTTTACACAATTACACACACACACACACACACACACACACACACACACACACACACACACACAAACACACACACACACACACACACACACACACACACACACACACACACACACACACACACATATATATATATATATATAATATATATATATATATATATATATATATATATATATATATATTATTTTTCAAGACGATTTTATTTTATTTAAGTTCTTTTCATACCGACGACTTCGACTTTGGACTTCGTAAATGAAATTTTTTTAAAAAGCATTTAAACCATAAAACTTAGGTTGATACGATTAACAATGTCAAGTTTTATAGAAATAAATTAAAATAGTTATAAAACTAATTAGTTTTATGTGATAAATATAATAAAATAAAGCTGCAAAGCATGTGGGATACGTTCCACTTCTCGACTTTGGCAATTTGAAGTTGTACAAAGCAACTTCATTCATTTTGAAATGTCAATGGATAAACAAAACATCAAAATGGCAGCCGATGATATGTTTAACTATTCTGTGGAATATTATTATGAGGATGAAAATAATGAAAATATAAATAATAATCAAATAAATATTATTGAAAGTGAAGAAAACTTTATTAGTGACAATAATTTTGAGGATTGTCTCATCCTTGAGGTGCAATCAAACTTGATTTTATATGATCTGTCAGATACTGACTATAGACATTAAAACTATTATACGTCTATGCAATTCACAAATAAAATATCAACATATGACAGCTGTCAAACAAAGTCAAAGTCGACGCCGTCGGTATGAATATATCAATGCTTTGTATTTGTGATATTTAAATTTTTTGCAAAGTCGAAAGTCGAAGTTGTCGGTATGAAAAGTACTTTATTCACACACTGAAACTTTTGTCTACTTTAAAGGCCGGTGCACATTGAGAACGAGCGACGAGGACGATAATTTTAATTTTTATTAAATAATGAAAGAAAATGTTAAAATAAGATGGATCTGTCTATTCTTTATTAACTATATTTTATAAATCTTACATTATATAATCTTATTGAATATAAAACACAATTTTTTAATGCTCTAAATACAAATATTTAATTTATTGTCGCAAATTACAAATAATCGACGATAGATGTTAATTTAAAATACGTTCCACTCGTTTTCCACACATTTTTTGCTAGTACAAAAAAAATATTTCATTGTATGACCGGCGATTGACATTTTACATAACCTAAAAAACATTTGAAGCTATTGATTTCGGTTGCAACATTCAACAATTATTTTTAAATTAAAAATGGAAACGGAAAACTTTGATGCAATGCTAATTTTAGAAGTAGAAGACCACCAATGTCTTTATAACAAAAAGCATCCAGATTACAAAAAACGTTTAAAAAAAATGAAGAATGGGAAAAAATTTCTTCAATATTGAGTGTTTTAGGTAAATTTATTTATAATATAACCAGTTAAAAAAATTAAAACGTTTCGTTTAATTTTAGTTGAAAATTGCAAAAAGAAGTGGAAAAATTTACGGGACACTTTTTTCCAAATGTTACGTAGCTCTAAAAGTATCCCGAGTGGAAGTGGGGCTGTCAAAAAGCCCAAGTGATAACACTATGACAGCCTATATTATATAATTCCATTTTTTAATGCACCAAGGTGAGTTTCAATATAGCATGTATATAACCTTTTAACTAGTAAAAAACAAAACCATTATTTTAGAACGCTGTCCAATATAACACAACAAAGTCGTACCCCGTCGGTGAGTGCAACCACACCTGAGACTGATGATGAGATCCATTGTATTGACGACATGAAAGGGCCAAAACAAAAAGTTCTACTATTGGAAGATAAAATCATTTCAATTTTGGAAAAAGCTGTCATGAATGAAAAGCCACAACCATCCGATGCTCGAATGTTTTTAGAAAGCCTTATGAAACGGCTTGAAAATTTAAGCCCTCAAAAACGGTCTAAAATACAAATTAAAATTTTAGAATTATTCCATAATATTGAATTGGAAATGGACGACAGCAATATTGAGTTCCTCTTCGATTAATATGTACCTTAATATCTACCTCGATTAATAAGTAATAATTTGTGTTAATTTTATTTTTTATTATATGAATTATTTATATTTTTTATTTGAAATAAATGAATAACTTTTGAAAAGTTTGAAAATTAATTTGAGTTGCCGAGCTTATGCTGCCAAGGAACATCACCTTCTGAAATGCACCAATTAGCAATCGATTCTCGAACATCAAATGCTCTCAGGTTGGATATGGCACCACCATCAGAGTTTTGTGCGTTCGTGATAGAACAAACGGGATCACAATGATTCGATTTCGAAATTCTCAAATAATTGTGCAAAACACAGCAACAGGTCACTAATTAACTTAGTAAATTCTTCCCCACATTGTATTCGCTTTAATAATATCCTCCATATTTGTGAACATATACCAAAGGCATTTTCTACAATCCGCCTGGCTCGGCTCAACCTAAAAGAATAAATTTTTAGTTCTGAATTATACAAATTGTTATAAATTATATACCTGTAATTGAAAATTATTTTCTTCGTGTCAAGTTTTTTTCCAGGATAAGGTCTAAGTATGGTAGGCTTGAGGGCAAATGCTTCATCACCTACAATAACAAAAGGTAATTTCGCATTTGTTCCTGGGAGTGGTTGCGGACTGGGCACATTTAATTTATCTTGCAGCCACATCGGTCCAAAATTACTGTTTGCAAATACTGTCGCATCTGCCATTGAACCATAAGCACCTTGTTATTTGTTGAGAGAAGCTTTTTCCTCTCAGGTTGAAGAAATTTCTTAATTTCTTAATTTATTTTTTTTCCTTTTAAAATATTTAACAATTTTGATTTAATTTTATTTTTATAATTTTAATTTAGTGATGCGCTCGCCTTTTTATTTCGAATAATACTAAATGATAATAACAAACAAAAATAAACCGGTTCTACGCATACAGTTAACACCATCTCAGCCCTTGCATATTGCAATTATATTGCTAGTTGTGGAGCGTTAACATCCTCCCCGCGTTTATCTTTTGATTTTTCAAGATCAATCGGCAATGAAGCAATTTTTGTGACAGCGCGCTTTTGTGACTTCTCCACTCGCAGTTTTAATGGTTACAACGCGGACGAGACCATCAGCCCCAGGATGTGTATCAACAATCTTACCCAATTTCCATTTAAGCGACGGAATATCATTTTCTTTGATGATGAATATTGTACCAATTTTAATGTTCGGTACTTCCGTAGTCCAGCGGTGTCGATATTGAAGCTCTTGGATGTATTCCTTGGACCAACGAGACCAAAAGTTTGGAAATATACCCTTGATGAGATCCCAATGAGTAAGATGATTTAACTTTGGGCTTAACGATCCTGATTCTGCTATTGATTTTAGTGGCCGACCAATAAAGAAATGACCTGGAGTGAACTTTATATTCACATGAATATGATGTTATCTGAACCAAACGAATAGCAGCTTGAAGGCCATTTATAGCCTCTGCAGAAGAAATCGGGCCTGTACGACGAACAGCAGGGTTTCTCGCATTGTGTATGAATCGTAAGGCGTAGCTCATAGCATTTTGTATAGTAAGAAAAGAGCCCTTTGCATGGATACGCATTAACAGGTCTTTTGATTGGTCAAAATGTGTGGGTTTGATCGAACTTGTTGCAATCAACAATTTCTTAGGGTTTCGCTGCTCATAAATCTCTACATCATCTGATGATAAGAATGCTTGAGACCAGGACTCGTCGGATGATTGCAAAAAGCTTGGACCATACCACCACAGCTCAGAACTGATTAAATGCTCTGGTGAAACACGATTGGCAACGAACGTGTTCCATCGATTAGACGAGGCGTTCAACCAATGCAAAACAATCATGGAGTCTGTCCAGAAGAAATATTCATCGACTGAGAAGTTTAAATTTTGTTTAATTTTTGCAATTAATTTTGATAGTAGCTGTGCAGCAAGTAGTTCAAGGCGAGGCAAAGTCGTTTGTTTCACTGGAGCAACTCGAGATTTCGAACACAATAGCCGAACGATAACACCCTTTGAAGTTTGGCTTCGAACGTAGACCGCAGCGCCGTAACCTTTTTGGTTGGTATCTGCAAAACCATGTATTTGAATTCTCGTTGGATTTGGACATTGATCAAAAATATGCCGTGGGATATAAAGCGATTGAAGTTTTTGTAAATTCTTGCGAAAGTGGCACCAAGACGTGTATAGATCCATGGGTAAACTTTCATCCCAATTGAGCTTAAGTTGCTACAACTGTTGCAAAAACATCTTCCCTAATACTACAACCGGTGATATCAATTCAATTGGGTCAAAGATCTTGGCTATTTCAGAAATAACTGTACTTTTTGTTACTCTCGGAGAATCTTTGCTAAGGTTGACATTAATGCGGAATGTATCGGAGTTAGATTGCCAATATAAACCCAAAGTTTTGATAAATTCGTCATCCTGTATGTGCATAAGTTGCTCACGATCCACATCGGGTATATCGGCAAGAAGAGATGAATCGTTTGAGCACCATTTTCGGAGTGACATTCCAGCAGATTGTAGTATAAACGAGACTTTTTCCTTGATGTCGAGGAGTTCTTCCTTCGAATTAGATCCACTCAAAAGATCATCAACATACATGTCATTCCTAATTGTAGAGCTCGCCACTGGATATTCTGATTCGTGATCTAGTGCCAGTTGAAGAATGCAGCGAGTAGCTAGGAATGAAGCAGGAGTTGTACCGTATGTAACAGTGTTAAGCTGGTATGTGAGTATGGGATCATTTGAATCAAACCGCCAATAAATATATTGAAATCTTTTGTCATCGGGGTGAATATCAATCTGGCGATACATTTTTGTGATATCTGCACTGATCGCATATGCATGTGAACGAAATCGAAGTAAGATTATAAAAAGTTCGTTTTGAATAACAGGGCCTGACATTAGAATCCCATTTAATGACAAGCCAGAACTAGATTTTGCTGATCCATCAAAAACGACCCTCAATTTTGTCGATGTCAAGTCAGGTTTAAGCACGCAATGGTGCGGAAGATAAAAATTGTTTACTTCAATGGCCTTGACTGGTTCCATATGTTTAAGACAAAGGTATTCACACATAAAGGTATGATAGGCATTGCGTAATTCAGCAGTTTGATTTAAACTTGTCTCAAGATTGAAGAATCGTCGACGTGCAATATCAGCTGAGTTGCCTAATTCACTTGCGGTACGCAAAAAGGGCAACCGAACGACAAAACGTCCTTCTGAATTCCTCGCATAGTTATTAATAAAATGAACTTCGCATTTATTGCCTGAAATCGAATTTTGAACCGAATCTCCTCGATCCAACTTTCCTTCTTTGATAGACCAAAACCTTTCCATTAGAGTGTCTAAATAGGTGGAAGTAGAATTATTTACGATAGCCAAATTGCAGGTTTGATAATCAATGGATGGAGCACTGACTTTTCCTGACACAACCCATCCCAACCTAGTATTCTGAAGTATTGGGAGGTTATTGCCTAATTTAATTTCACCAATAGACTGTAGCTCGAAAAATAGTTCAGCTCCAATGAGTAAATCAATTTTTTGAGGTGAATAAAATCTTGGGTCAGCGAGTTGGATGTTAGATGGAATCAACCATTTGGATGGATCCTCCTGTATAGTCGGCTGATAATCGGACATTTTTGGCAAAATATGAACCTCTATTGAAGCAGAATATTTGCTCACTAGGGATTGAAAGTTAATGATTGTAGATTTGCACTCTATAATTGGTGAACCGCCAATACCTTGAAGTTGAGCTGGATATTTCTCTGCTTTCAGTCCCAATTTGGATGCTAGAGATTTTGTTATAAAATTAAGCATGGAGCCAGACTCCAGCATTGCTCTTGCAATGAAAGGACGATTGTTGGCATCGGATATTTGAACGAGAGCTGTAGCTAGATAAATATACCTTGTAGTATTGCTATAAGAAGTCAATGAAGCGTTACAATTGGGTTCAGGAACAGATGGTGAAGATACAACCAGGTTGGTTAATGGTGTTTTTCCTATTGGCGAACCTTGAGCCTTTGAAGAACTACTATTGATATGAAGGAGACTATGATGGTGGCCTTGGCAACTACGACAGCGCTCTTCAACATGACAATTAGTAATTAGATGATTACGAGCTGCTTACGAGCCAGTTTGAACAAATTTTTAATTCTTCGACCCGTTTTCGACGTTCGTCACTAGATAGACCGAGAAATTTATAGCAAAGCAGGATCGAATGCCTGGTTTGATTGCAATTAACACACGAATAAGTTTTGTTTGTATGGAGACTTTGACGAGTACGACTAAGTGGTCGTTGGATCGAGATTGTTGCCCTAGTTGAATGCTGATAAGATATTGGTGGGCTATTAATTGTTTGTCCTTACATCTTATGACTTCTTTTCCTTATAAACTTCGATATGTCTTCGAACGAAGCAATAGCATTTACAGGACTTTCTTCCCTCCACCTTAACCTTGTTTCCGAATCAAATTTAGAAGACACTATATGGGTGATCAAATCATCCCAGTACTCTGTAGGATGACCAAGAACCTTGAGAGACCGAAGGTGTGAATTAAATTCATCTAGCAGTTCAAGAAGTTTTTGTGAGTTTGATTTCTCAATTGGTTTTATCTTGAATAATGAATTAACGTGTGCCTCTACGATCCGATTAGTTTTGTTGAATTGCTCAAATAATATTTCTCTAGCTTGTTCGTAATTTGCAGCATTGAATTCTAAATTCTCGAATGGCTTAGCACCGGGATCTTTACAACAACTTTTTAGTTATTGGAATTTTGTAAAATCATTCAACCTAGGGTTTTTATGAATATGCGTGTCAAAAGATTCTATAAAACTACGAAATTTAGTATGTTCCCATAAAATAAATCAAAGGTTAATTCAGGCAATTTTGGGAGGAATCCAAGATCATCAATTGCCTTTAACGGCAATTTTTTTGGTGTTTCTTTAAATTCCTCTAATTTATCTTCTAAGATAGGTCTCAGCTTATAATAATATCGATCGACATCAATTCGGGTATTAGATTCCAGTTCAGCTTCGTCTTCTAATTCGAGCGTAGTTTGATGCTCAAGAAATTGGGTATATTGTAATACTAAATTATCATGACGCAACCGTGCTTGAGAAGCTGTAGCCGTTACCAAATCATTAGTAACGAATTGATCAAGTTCTTTAAGGAACATCAAAAATATAGCAATTACAGCCCGCAAGGGTTTAATATTAACAACCATAGCTGTGTTTAGGTAAATAAAACAAGTACTTACAAAAAAATGCTTAAGTTCAAACCTTGGAAGACGAAACACTCCACAACCAACAAATCCCGTATGAATTGACGCTTCAATAATGATGCAGTTGGTATTGGTTGATGTACATGTAGTAATCGTCAAATTGTTCGTAGAATTAATTGTATCCCTCTTGGTAATAAATACAGTTTTATTTTGAAAACTGGATACAGTTAATTGATGAACATGCGGCACGGCACACTAAGTTTATTTATAAAAAGTTATTTAACGGCAGTAAAATCGTGGAAGTATCCCACCGCTGTCAGCAATGTTAATTGTTGAGAGAAGCTTTTTCCTCTCAGGTTGAAGAAATTTCTTAATTTATTAATTTATTAATTTTTTTTTTTTTTTTTTTTTTTTTAATTTAGTGATGCGCTCGCCTTTTTATTTCGAATAATACTAAATTTTTTACTAGAAAAAACTACATGATAACAAACAAAAACAAACCGGTTCTACGCATACATTTAACACCATCTCAGCCCTTGCATATTGCAATTATATTGCTAGTTGTGGAGCGTTAACACAGCGTTAACATCAATAAAAACCAATTTGTAGTCTGTTAAAATTAATACTCCCACTGTTGGCAAATAAACAATTTGTACATGTTTGCCGTTTACAGCACCTAGGCAGTTTAAAAAGTTCCAACGCTTTAAAAATCTGTTAGAAATTTCTAACCAATCCTCTTCACGAAGATTAGAAAGCATTACAATGGGCATGATAATTTTGTTAATAGTTTCTAATATTTCCCTGATTTTGCCGATAGTTGAATATCCCCAACAAAAATTAATGAATAGGACTCGAAATGACCACCCCGTGGCTAAAAACCTAAAATGAACATGCAATTAAAAATGATTATCATGTACTAATATGTGTTGTTATATAAGTACTTTATCGTAATGACCAGTTTTTCTCTTCCAGATACACACACGAAAATTGAATGGCTTTGGTTCAATTGTGCTCTGAATAATATTAAATAACTTATTAAAATTATGTCGGCTCATCCGGAAATATTTGTAGTACAGTTCCGGGTATTTGCCTAACTCTTTTATAATTTTATGATATAACCCCAAAGTCCTGCGATTTTTCAGGTATGGATGAACCCAAAATCTGCGTCTTCCATTATTTTTATTTTTTATTAATAAATAAATTACCAACAGTTTGGCCCTTCTTGTAATCATATTTTTTAATTTAGCTTCAAATTATAAATATTTAGTGTATAATATTCAACCCCAAGTTAAGTTTTGTTAATTTAAATGACATAGAATATCGCTCGTTTAAATGTGAACAAAAAATATATTCACGCGTGTGGGACTTACTCGTTCCTCGCTACTCGTTATGTATGTGCAACGGCCTTAAGGTTATGTGAGTGACAATACAACGAGAAATAATTTTCGTACTGTTTCCTAAAATTTGTGGAACACGAGTAAAACGGATTTTGCATTGACAGCTATCGTTGATAACTTTTAATTTATAACGATAAATGGAAATTTTGTGTTAAAATTATCATAATCATACCTTCTTTATTCAATAAATGTATGATTTATAAATACCTATTAGTTTAAAACATACTGTTGGCAGGTATTGTCAATTTTTTTTTTCATTAATTGACGAAAAATGAAAACTCGTTCCTCGCTACTCGTTCTATATGTGGCGGTGCCTTTTAAAAGTGGATGTAATAAACAAAATATATTTCTTAACACAGAATTAGTTAAGGCTACTAGATTGTAAATTGTACCATGAAAGTGTCATTTTGAAATAGTTTTATTGTAAAATAAAACTATGAATTCTTTTCATCTAGTAGCCAGAGTATATGTTTTGCTAAAATAGCCAGCCTATTAAATCGGTCAATTTCGAGTCACGTGTACACATTTATGATGTGGATTTAGATTGGATTTTAGCTATTTCAGATAAAATGTGTGGATTGGAATAGTGCTGTGTCCGGGCTTTGTTTTGGCGGCTGTAATTCAATGGTGGTTCTTTTAGTGTAGGGACCTTTCTTTAAAATATTTTAAAATATTTATTAATCGACAGAATGTCATTAAAAATAATAAGTCATTTGAGTACCTTACACGCACTTACCGTTTGATAACAGTCAATTAGGAATGGTGTGTCTCGTGTAGGACATTTTTTCCATATATAAGTCGTCCAGCAACTTGTATAATTAGTAAAAATGTAACAGGAGTCCTGTTAAATAAGCTCCTATTAAACAAGTTAAAACGACATTGAAATAACCTTGAAAACATATATTTCCCACTAAATTGGGGTTTGAAGGTATATTGGGTTGTCTCACTTTAAGTGATTCACCCGGTGTATGAAGATGTTAAACGATGAGTTACTTTCTTATGTCATAAGTAATTCAACTATGCATATACTTTTTACTTTGCATTCCACGTTATGAAGTACATACATTGTAATTATAAAAGATTGCGCATAATGCAAACATGATTATTGCTATTAATTAATTTCGTTTTTTTTGAAAAGCTACTTGAAGTTAATGAGACGCTGTTATTAAAGGGTGATTCGATACGCTTTTCGAGATATACATTTACTTAGTGATTCTATTAAGTTCAAGCCATAGAAGAATTAGAATAGCCTACACGCTTCTCTTGCCCAAAATCTGCACCAAACAGTAACTCGTGGTAGATGTATGGAGTTTTTTTGAGTCATTCACGAGCTTAATAGTTTCGTTTACTGCTGCAATATTGAATCACTCTTTACAATTTATTGTGAATTGCACAGACCAAGAACTTGAAGTCGAGTATATAATTTTTTTTTTACGATGACTTTCTTACTTTATTCAAAACATAACAATTTTTTTTGCCAATTTGATAACTTTAAACGACTGACTAGTTGTGAAGTGTCACTAAACAAATTTTAATTAACAAATAAAAAAAATTAAAAAATAGAAAAATTTGTGATTGATTACAAAATAAATAAAATTTTGTACGAGACACAACTTTTACTTTTCTCGTTTTGATTTGTGTAGTAAAAGATCTTTTATGATTCAAGATTTCAAAGGGATATGAACCACATTAAAATACAAGATCTAAACGACTTATTTGCGCGAGTTTATTATACATATATACACTTTCACGTAATTCGACTGGAATTTTTACGTAAAATTTTTCGTAATTTCAATTATTTTTTATTTTCACCAAATAAAATTTTATGTTTATTGAATTTTTCATTTTTACCAAATTACCAAATTTGGCGAGAAGAATTTTTTGTAATGCTTCAGCAAAAACATCCCAAGCCCAAAAGAATTTATCCTGTGCGCATCGGTACATATTTTATCGTAAAACTGTTATGTGACCATTTATTTTCGTTAATTTTATGCGGGGATTTAAAGAAAATATTTTTTTTTTTTGATAAGCATATACAGCATAACCAATTTAGGAAATTCACAATGAATAATAACTTATTTATGAATATTTATAAGTTGAACGGTAATTTTTGTGTTAAAAGAAAATGTCGAAATTAATTAAGTACCCGGTATGGTGACGACAATTGTGTGACATCTGAAAATGACACAAAAAGGTTTTGGTTTTCATAATTAATTCGGTTGTAGAAAACTTTGTGATGCGTATGAGGTTGAATCCGGTTAAGACAGTGATTTATCTAAAATTAGTACCCCCTTCTCCTTCTTGTAGGTGGAAAAGGAGTTACCATTGAAATTAAAATAAGAACCCTTATTTTTTATTGCAGATTCGGATTTTACGGCTAAAAGTGCGAAAGATTTCTGTGAAACATTTATTTCATGGCGCTTTAATAGACGATATCACATTTTTTTCGATTTCTTCTACTGAGAACATATGCATACGACTCTGCAATATGTTTGCATTAAAATTAACACGTTTTCAATGTAAATACTCGAAATTAGTCACAAAGTTTGTTTCTTAAATTTTTAATTACTGAAAAATTACTTGTCAAGAAACTACTATTATCGTAACCCAGGAACATTCGACTAAATTTGCTTTCAAATAAATGATTGCATTTTGTTTTAAAAATATCGATACAGTTCGAAGATTATTTCGAAAACAAAAAAACCAGTTTGCGTTAGGCTATCACAATACAAAATGGAGTATTTAACTGTAGAAGAAAAAAATTAAATGTTCCTGGTTTATGGAGAAGCTAGCCGTAGTCTTGATAATGCGGTCAATCTCTACGCTTCGTGTTTTCCAGATATGGTTCGGTCACGTGCTTCATTTTACTGGACTATCAAACAATTCACTTCTGATGGAAGTGTTCAACCGAAGAAAAGAACTCGTCGAGCAACATTCACTGAGGAAAATATTGAAACTGCTGTATTGGCTGCAGTAGCTCATAATCCTCATACAAGTGCACGGGAAATAGCTAGCGTATCCGGATTATCCCATAACAGTGTTTAGAAAATTGTAAACTGACATAAGTATCATCCGTATCATGTGTCTTTACACCAACATCTTCATGGCGTTGATTTCCAAAATCGGGTAACTTTTTGTCATTGCGGGCATGTGAACAAATACAGCAAAATCCCAATTTTTTGCTATACGTATTGTTCTCCGATGAGTGGTCTTTTACAAACCATAGAACGGTTAATCGACTCAACATGCATTACTGGAGTGTTGAAAATTCACAGTGGCTTCGCCAGTGGTGTGGAATAATTGGCAACAAACTAATCGGCCCCCATATTATTGAAGACAACTTGAATGGTGAAATGTACCGAGACATTTTGGAAAATAAACTGTCAACATTATTTGAAGACTTGAGCTTAAAATTGCGACGAGTGGTTTCAACATGATGGTTGACCAGCACACTATTCGTAGGTAGCACGTGAAGTATTTGATCGTAATTTCAATGGCCCCTGGATTGGTAGAGCTGGTCCGATAAATTGGCCTGCCAGATCACCAGATCTTACTTCGCCAGATTTCTTTTTGTGGGCATCATTTGAGAACTTATTTCAATTAAAAGATTATGAGGCAAGGGAACCATGGTACGTGAGAGGCGAGAAGACTCACGTTAATCAAGCACCCCGAAGGAAACAGAAAACTACTACGTCCACGTCGTTGTTCCTGGGTTACGCTAAAAGTAGTTTATTTACCAGCCAATAGCATTTCTTTAGGTAATCAGATATTTTTAAAACAAAATACAAAAAAAATCATTTGTTTGAAAGCAAATTTAGTCGCATGTTCCTGGGTTACGATAATAGTAGTTTCTTGACAAGTAATTTTTCAGTAATTAAAAATTTAAGAAACAAACTTTGTGACTAATTTCGAGTATTTACATTGAAAACGTGTTAATTTTAATGCAAACATATTGCAGAATCGTATGCATATGTTCCCAGTTGGAGAAATCGAAAAAATATAAAATCGTTTATTACAGCGCCACCTCTAATGAATCAAAAAAATGTTTGAAGGAAATCCTAAGTACTTTTAGCCGTAGAATCCGAATCTGCAATAAAAAAGTGGGGTTCCTATTTTAATTTCAAAGTTACCACCTGCCGAACTTACAAGAAGAAATAGAGGGTACTAATTTTAGCAGTAATGTATGTCCCACTCAGAATGATTAAATTTTGATCCAGCACATTTTTTTAGTAGAGTGCTTATTTTCCGGGATATTTGAAAGTTTCAGCTTAAAAAAACACCCGTATTATAGGCCCGTATTACTACTGCTGTGCAGTTCGATGTTTGCTATAGAATGTTTGGTCTGAAGCTCTTCAATATTCGCCGAATGCACTTATTTACGAACACCTGCAGCTTCTGTATGATATTTTTCGTATATTTCCATATCTCACACACATGCAAATAAATGCAGTATAGTACTGCTTTTACACACGAGTTGAACATTCGTATCTTGGTCATTCTAGACAGGGCAGTGGTATTCCAGATTTTTTGTAATTAGATAAATGCATTACGTTGTTCATGCATTTATGTATGTCTTCCTCTGTCTCAGTTGTTTTAGCTTTTGTGTAAACATGGTATCTGAATTCGTTTACATCTTTAATTTATGTTGTTGGTTGACTTGAAGAGAGTGGGGTCTGTGGTTGAGTTTTTTTTACCGGGAGCAGGATGAGTTAGTAGTGTTATTAGGGACAGTCAAATTGCGGGGTTTCGCTGTTCTTCGGCTGTGGTTT
Source organism: Tipula confusa (assembly GCA_963556175.1). Lineage (NCBI taxonomy): Eukaryota > Metazoa > Arthropoda > Insecta > Diptera > Tipulidae > Tipula > Tipula confusa. The sequence goes on from OY744477.1 coordinate 95,784,674, forward strand.
CCTGATACTGTTGAGGAATGCAGCAGAGGATGGGTTTTGGTTGTATGGTTCTGTATCTGCTGCGGTACTTCTAGTTTTGCTTGGTGGGGTAGGAGTTGGTAGTATAATTTGAGTGATTTGTGGAATTTTGCTATATTATTGGTGGTTTGGTTGGTTGGTGTTCTGTCGTGGCTAAGTCCATCCAGCCACGACGGAACACCAACCAACCAAACCAAATAGAGGTTATATTATTATATTAGGTAGATAGGGGGAAATCTCGCCAGATATGGTAAGTACCGAGGAAATCAAATACTCGAGGTGGACCAAAAACTAGCTATGGGTAGGATACCTAGACATTTAAACCAACTATGAAGAGTCAGTTAGGAGTTGATTTAACGGTGCAGAGGTTAGGATCCCCAGTACCAGTGGTGGATCAGGGTGCGCACGCGGGTCCCACGTCTTTGTTATCCATCAATGCCTCGAAGATGTACTCCTCGGCCTTCGTATCAGATATACTGAAAAATGCAGATAGGCATTTTGCCTTGTGCATTGATGTCACGAGAAGCCCCACCACAAGGGGCTTAAGGATGATATTTTAAAAGCTCAGTAAAAATCAACAAAGAGAACAAGGCTCATCTCCGAAGAGGAACGAATCCCTGTTGTTATCGCTGGAGGAAATAGCCCTGATGTAGGGTTTATTGAGCAGGAGAGGGATGATCTGTGGAGGTGCCAGGTCATATTGAGAAATGGAAATGGCAACTGCAAGACAAAAAGATCAGCAGGAGTGGCAAGGACGGTCTCCTGGGGGTCGCTTCTATTCCTGGTGAAGCAGACATTGTTAAAAACAAAGAAATGGTTGCTTCTAGCCCAGTTGCAGTGAACATGTCTAAAAGAAAACGAATGTGAAGATTCGCAAACATGGGATGTAGTTCTGTCTTATGTATAAGTGCAAGGTGTAATAAATCTCTAGAATGGAAAAATCGCGGAATATACCACATGCTAATATTTTACTTCGGTTAAAAAGACTATAGTTAAAACCCAATCAAATTGGTAACAGCACCAACACAAAAACACCTGATGAGACAACTAGTTAAAAGATACTCCAGAACATTATTCTAAAAAATAAAATCCGCGGCGCTTGTGGCTCTAACAAGCCTCAATTCATACATGAAAGATGGGAAATGCATGAAAAATGCTACGTAGAATTCACAAAAAGAGTGTACAAAATAAAACCGGATATTCCAATGTTCAGCCCGGAGAAACAAAAGGTAAAGGTCGAATGGCATTGATTTGAGCTTCAAAATGGCGGTTGCATCAGTTGATAATAGCTGGTTGGTCCCCTTTTCATCGATTATATCAAAATTCTTTCGTGCAAATTTTAATTTCGACGAATATATGAAGAAAAAAATGGAAGTCGAGTTTCAGAAATTTCCGTTCAGAATTTGTCTGGTGTTAAATCCGGTAGATTCTATACGATGCATATACTATACGGTGGGAGGATCAATCTCTTTTAAAGATCTTAAAAAATCACAATGATCCAAGAATTATTAACATAAAATAAGAATCATTACAATGTAACACTGGGATAGGCCACACATACTATGCGAATCATCGCTGTGGGCTTTTCAAATCACTAGTGGTTTGGAAAATAAACCTTTTGTAGGCTGGAATATACAGCAAACGATAAAGTAACGGCAAAGTATAACTACAAAGTAACGTTTCGTTATATTGGTGACCCTAACGTGATGACCGCATTATTGTAGTTAAAACTGGGTATAAGGACGGTTTGTTTTCGTTGATGTCTTCACCAGACATTTCAGATGCTGGGTCGCGTATATAACTTCGAATTTGAACTTTGAACCTGAGAAACGAATTTTTTCCTATCCATTCAGCTACTTAACGCTCTGATTTTGATGACATGGCATTACTCATCAATTTATGGTCATTAAGGTAATAAATATTCTAAGAGACAGTGTCTAAAATGCTTAATGGCGTAATGTAAATTGTTAGCAATTTACGATCATAGCAGAATATTTACATTTGGGTGAGGAACGCTTTTTGGAGGAAAAAATCCCAATGGTTCCCAACATCCTTGATTGTTACTCCAAGATAGTTCCGAGCTTGCATAATGTTGGATGCATCCATGAAAGTACGGCCGCAATTGCGTATGCATTAGAGCAAGTAGTTCGGCTAAGTAAGGAAGGAACTGTTGATAGTAGTTTACCGTTTTATAAAGCGCTACACTTAGCGTATAGATGTTCTAAATGTTCGGACTCTGATCGACTATAGCTACCAAAATATTTTCAATGTATGTGTGTATAGTCTCCACACGTCTTCAATCGTTGCTGACACGTTTTAGAATTAAGTGAAACGGTGAAGAAACAGTTGATGTTGATTGTCTACATAAATCCGACGTCGTCGTGAAAATGGAAGTTGTCCGGAAGTTTTGTTGAATGGAGCAATAAAAGAAAAACTAACAGCACATTTTTTAGCTGTAGCGCCGAACCAAAAATGATAAAAGTAGTATTTTCGTATGACGGGAGTGAGAACTATTTCATAGTCTTGATGTTTCATGCTTGATAAACTGTTGTCACAGTTCATCGATTGCCATCGCTAGACTCTCCAATATTATATTGAATGTAAATTTTTTTGTTAAATTAGAGTTGCTACGTATCGATGTTGACGATTAGTAAAATTTTTTAAATTTTGTTTACTACATCTGTTAGTTTTTCGATTGGTTCACACTCTTGTACTCTAAGACGATTGAACGTATATCGTCCAGTAATCATTTTAATCATATAGTGTCTACAAAAATTCTGTGGTAACAGCAGTTGAGATCGTACTAGTACCAATCAGTTTCTCCAGACGTTGGATCTCCGATAAACGAAGCCTTTTTATAACTTGTGTTTTTAGCATAAAACATTTTTACTTTCCGGACTTGGAAAATGAATTTTCACAAAACGTCTGTATAATTATTTTGTTGTAGCGTAAAGGTATTTGCAACCATTTGATCACAAGCACTCACCATATGTACATAAAAATAATTTTAAAATTTATGTCTTAACTATATTTAGTATTTACACAAAAAATTGGCATAATCTCATCATATTTTTTTTTATGTTTCGCAAGATAAAAAATTTCAGTTTATGTTCTTTAAGTCATAAATCAATTTATGACGTTACGATGATTTGCTGTTATTGAAACAGCGACCTTTATTTCAAGATGAAATTAAATCAAATTTCACTTTTTGATTTAATTTCATCTTGTAATTGATGCACTCTCTATATATAGTAGGTTTAAGTGTGGTAAACCCTTGGGTTATGATAATGAACAAAAAAAAAAAAAAAAAAAAAAACGATCAACTTGATAATGATGATGAGCTTTTGTCACCCGTGGTTGGCCAATACGAACAATACGAATATGATGACGTCGATCAAGATTAACATTTTATTTTTTTTTTCAAATTTATGCTATGCTATATGTTAATTTATCAACATAATAAATAATTATTACAAAATTTTATATTTCGTTGAACGAAATGAATTTTAAATTTTTATTTTTTCACGTATGTACATTAGAAATTTTGAAGGTTAAGTTTTATGAATTTTATATATGTGCGCAGATTTTATGTTGTGATCGATTGTATTCGGTAATTATTATACTGTGTTCTAAAGTGGGCTATTGGGTTAATATGTTTTGACGTTTGTACACGAATATTATTGTGTCATAATACGAGTAGGTAAATGGAACATTACCGTGTAATTAGCATAGTGGTTAAAGTTTTAAATTATCATTCACATGCTCATGATAGTTTTTTTTATCTGAAAGTTGTGTGTTAGAACACACAATTTCCATGGTTTCTGCCCTAACCTATCGCCCAATTACCACTTCATCATTATATCAAACTCAATATGTAATTTAAGGCTGGTTCATGATTGTGATCAAAAATTGATCAAGGACCAACCAATCGAATCAAGACATTTTGATCACATGACATACTCAGCCAGTCAAATTACTACTAAAACACGTGTGCGAATAACAAAATTTTGATATTTCAAAATCAAAACAAAGCAAAATCAAAGATACAAATATTTTAACTTGGTTTTTATTTTAAATCGCGAATTATATACTACAGTTGTCCGCACACGAATTTGACTGGCTGAGCATGTCATGTGTTTAAAATGTGTTGATTGGATTGGTTGGTCGCGGTCAATTTTTGATCACATACACGAGCCCGCCATTAATCCTTAACTGTATTTCCTCAAAAATAATAATTAAATATATATATATATATATATATATATATATATATATATATATATATATATATATATATATATATATATATATATATATATATAAATATATACTAGCTAATTTTGGCAAAACGAAGTTTGCCGGGTAACTTCGTTTTGCCTAAAATAGATTTTTTGTTTTCTGCTCTGCGAAGCGTAAATGAGGAGTAAGGATGGTTTCCCAACTCGGGAACACGCCACATATAGCTGGCCGTGTGAAAAACATGACATTTCCAAATTTATGCCACATACTTCCAGCGACTTCCCTTGTGACTTGTTTGTGGTCATCGCAAATGCAACACTGGGAACTGAATGCGTTTGAACTGGAATGTCCAATCGGTTGAAGTTATGGGAATTCGTGGAATTAGGCATTCTTCTCCATTGAACGTCCCTTTCAAAATCTTTGCCACTATATCACATTATTCATTGGCTTCGACACAATCAGTCGGGTTTCATTGCACAGTATCTCGGCATGAAAATTTCGTAGCATAATGATGACAGATCCAACTTTAAGAGTCAAATAATGAGGCGGCATGCTAGGCAAATCCAAAGAGTTTAGGAATTTCACTGGATATAATTGACGACTTTGTTTTCATTTTCAACGCGATCGATCGATTTGTATGAACGAAATTTTCCCGGAATTTGATTTTGAATCGTCCAATTCAAGTCATTGACATCAATATTTTTCGCAGCTGAAATTACGCGTGCGATCAAACAATCGTATTTACGTGAATTGGTTAATTTCACATGGAATCGATATTAAATCACTGGAAGTACCTACCGGAATTTGTCCATTTTCGATTTCCTGCAGTTATTTGAAGAAAACTTCTGCGGTTCTGTCCTGTTAAAGGAACACTCGCATATTCATACTCAATGGAATGGTTTTCTCGTATTGCCACAAAAACGATGACTTTAATACGATGACTTTAAAGCGTTTAATTCATCAACCGCTGTTGATTTCGGAATCACGGAAAGTGTTCATCGGAAGTCGCCTGCCAACAGTTTCATCACGCCACCAAAGCGGCGATTATTGTTGCGCAAATCTTTCAATATTCGATCGAATGCTTCTAATGATCGTTTGTGCGCCGTCGTGCATTCATCCCCATCAATTTTAAATTTTTCATCACTTTTGCCATGGCTGATTGATTCGAAATGTTGCAACAGGATTTTCGTTGATTTGCAGGTTTAACGGAAGCCAGGGTGCTTAATTACCGTTCACTTATCAGCCCATTTGAAATTTGATTTTTTCATCTCGTTCAATGACAATAACCGCCTTATTGGTTCCTTTGGTGACGTATTTGTAAACATACTTAATCGATTTCACCGAACTGCAATACTCAACATTGATATGAGTTATAAATGCCTTAGACAATATTGGCGAGTATGGCACGATCCAAGTGTTGTCAACCACGATATCTACTCCTTCCAATGGAGTGATGAATGTTCTGTCATTGTCATCTGGTGAGCGACGCCGATAGAGTAGATTTCCTTCTTTCCATTTTGATCTTCCGAAATAAAAGGACGTGGATAGCGTTGTGTACATTTATTCTCGGACATACAAACCGAAGTAGGATTGTGTTGTCCGCATGGTCCGTGCAGGAGTATATTGGTCTTCGAATCTGGAATTTCGGCGGAAATGATGGCATTAATTTAGTCTGGTGTAATTTTATCCACCATCGAAAGAAGTATGTATGCGTACGAGAAACCTCTTTTCTGCCACCCAATTGAATACATCCAGCATCGAACAGTACCATATATACGATGTTTTGCAATGAAGTCCAATAAACATCAGAGTTTTTGTGTAAACAATCGTGCTGTAATGTCGTGACGATGGCCATTTTGGATTGCAAGTAAACGCCACAAACAAATCCGGCCGTCCATAATTGCACACGTAAGTCATCGCATCCTGGAAGTACTCGTGCATGTGTCTTGGACTGCCAAAGTATATCGATGGCAAAATTGTAAGTCGACCAACATCTGTAATATCTGCGTCGATATTGACCGCGCATCTCGCAATTGAATATATTCTTCAGATCACAACTTAGCCTGATTGAATCTAATGTAATTGAGTCGTTCTGTCTCCACCTTAACGTACATATCAACTGCATATTGTTGAAGCTATCGGCTATATCCCAGTAACTGGTTATCAATGTTTTGGCGAATCATCATTCGATATGTGTAAAAGTTCATTGAACTGACCTTTTTATTTGTCTTGACCCCTAAAAATTTACAATTCATGAAGTTACATTTAACCGTGACCGTGAAAATTATAAAATCAGGAAGAACTACAGCGTTAAACCACCTGTTGAACTGTAATTGAAATGAACTGAAAAACGAAATGTGCGCGTACAGCACCACCTGAGAATTTTGCTTTTCTTTTTTCCTTATTGCGTAGCAATTACGAACAAAGCAGAAGGAAGTATCCAATTTGGTTCAGTCGTTTACAAGTTTTAAGCATGCGACCAAATCACGATCCAGTTTTATATATATATATATATATATATATATATATATATATATATATATATATATATATATATATATATATATATATATATATATATATATATATATATATATATATATATATATATAACGCTCTCCTTTTTATTATTTTATTTATAAGTTAATAAAACAAAAAAAAGAAGAAGGGTGGTGTTAATAATTCAATTCCGGTCAGCGGTGCTTTTCCCGAATATCAACGTGAAGGTCAAGCATCCTTTCTGATAAGGATTGAATTTAAACTTCATTATCTTCCAATTAATGTATTTTGCGTAACAGCAAAGAGGATGATATTTAACTATGGTATTCTTGATGTTATTCTTCTCTATATGGTAACCGTTCGAATTCTTCTGCGTGACCTATTCGATGATACAACCGAAAACTGCAAAGTGTGGTAAATATGTGGTCGACTGATGGACAGAATTACGTAGAGCAGTAGCAGTAGCGCTTAATTGCGTGTCCCAAGTTCTATGGACACTATTTACATATGCCCTAATAGCAACTATCGTTATCGATCGATTCACTCGTTCCGAAGCGTTGAATTGTGGGGAGTAAAACGCGAAATTTATGTGAGAGATGCCATATTCTCTCATCAAATTTTGGAACTCTTTGTTCATAAATTGCTTAGCGTTATTAGAGTGGATCACCTCTGGTACTCCGTATAAATAAAAAAAAATTCATCTCTCAGAAACTCGAGTATTTTTGGAGTTGTACCTTTCGCTAGCGTTTTGAGTGCCTCAAATTTGGTCAATTTATCCAGAACAATTAAAATAGAACTTTTACCACTTTTGATCTTGGGTATGTGCCTTTAGGATCTAAGTATATTTTCTGAAGAGGTCTTTCTGTAAATGATGCAGACCCCATCTTTGTTACCAATCTAGTGACTTAGTTCGTGGCCAACAAAACATTTATCTTAACATATCAAGCGTTTTACGAATTCCTCGTTGAGCAGCGGTAGGTTTATCAGGCTTATAATTTTTATAGGAATCTCGCGTAGACCAATTGGAACCCACAATTTCCTCTGCGAAGCGTTACCTAACTCTTGATTCATATTTGGGGTAGCTACAATTTTCAGATATTTGTATGCCGTATCTTAAAAATACCCTAGATTCTAAATCAATAAAGTCCTTGCCATACGATAAATCAGACACAAATTACCATCATCGAATCTGGAACAACATTTAAACACTCATTCTGGTGCATTATTTGAAAATCAAATGACTGGAGCTTTAGACTTCAGCGTGCCAATCTTCTACTTAGGTCTTTCTGTGACATTATAGCCACTTCAGACTTACATGGTCCATCATTACTGTGAAATGGTAACCTTCAATGTAGGGTTCAATGTGAAATGGTAACCTTCAATGTAACCTTCAACATTTATTTACGCTAAGAAGAGCTGCAAGGCATTCAAGTTCAGTGATTGAGTAATTACGTTGGGCACTGCTTAACTTTTGAGACATGTAGGAAATTTGCCAGTCTTCATTCTCTTCGTCTTTTTGGAACAAAACTCTTCCAACTCCCTGTGAACTTTCGTCACACCTGATGAAAAATGGTTTGCTGTAAACAGCATTGACAAAAACTGGTGCTGATGAGAGAAGGTACTTCAATTTGGAAAGAGCTTGTTTATTTTCATCCGGCCAAAGGAATTTGGCTTTTTTTTAAGTAGATCCGTAATAAAATCTGCCACATTTGAATAATTAGGGATACACCTTCGATACCATACCGCCATACCCAATAGTCTTCTCGTTTGCTTCGCTGAAGAAGGGCTAGGAAAATTACGCGACTTTTAGATAAGTCGCCGAAACATACATTCAACCTACGTATTAAACCATCGATCAGCGGGAGAGTATAAGCATCTCTCTTAGTTACGGCATTAATTTTCCTCGAATTTAAACACAACTGTACTTTACTATTCGATTTGTTTACCAACGCCACGAATAAACTCAATGCACTATCTAACTCCTCTATCAGGCAACCATACTTATAGCATTCTGTCAAGTTCTTGATAAATTAGGTCTTGTTTTACTAGAGACACACTATAAAATCGTTATTTAATGGGCTGTCTATCACCAACATCAATTATGTGTTCTGTCAAACTCGTTTTACCTAAGCCCACTTCTTTAAAAACGAGGAAACATGCTTTTCATAGAGTTCAAGGTCTCGCTCTATTCATTTGTGAAAGTGTGGTTTTTACTATTTGAGGTAATAAGCCAAACTTCGACCAAAAATCAATTTCAAGATACAACGATTTGCATTAAAAAGAATTGAAGCCTCGACATACCCTATGATTCGATTATGTGTATCGTCCACGGTTCGTAATACTGAATTAAGCTTCCTTAATTTTAGATTGCCTTTTTTTTCATAATATCAAGAGAGCCATTCCCTAAGACGCTAATCGATGCTCCATTGTCTAAGTGTCCGACTAATTTTTGCCAGCTATTATTATTGGAACATGCAGTCTTACGTCATTTTTAAGATTTAGGATCGTGGAGCTACTTAGTTTTTCAGTTGATTGTCTTTGTTTCCAGTATAAATATGTACGCTTACCTGAAACAGTTTCAATAGGTGCTAGGGAGCCGTTACAAATATTGCCATCTGTTTAATGATTTCATCTGTTTGATTTTATAACGATAGTTGGGGTGGCAAATGAACATATTCCTCTGACTTTCATTATAATACATACAATTATGACCGCCTAACGAACCTTTCAAAAGAATTGAGAGAGTTTCGGTTCAAAAACCTTCCGGTGAATTCATGATTTTAATATTCATTAGACTGTTGTTTTGTGTCTTTATGTCTTAAATAAAAGTTGCCCTATCGACCGCTAACGATTTATGATTATACTATATCCAGGCGACTGTTCGAGTGATCAAGATTAAATATTTTTAATTTTAAGCAAAAACATTCGCAGACCACTACCAGCTGGATTGTCTCGATGAACGATATACTTTTTCGGTTGTCTTCCAGACTTACTTGGTTAAAGTGTTTTACATCTCCTCTCTTGTTTGTGTCATTCCGCATCTTCTGTAATGCCTTGGCGTTAGCCTTGCCGTTATCTGTACTTTTGTACTTTTTTTCTGACTCACCGTATTACTGAGATTTTTACGGTAGGCACTTACTATCGAATCCGCACTTCCTCTATAACGCAAAATGATTATTTTTATTTATTTCGTCTACTGTAGTTTTCTTTCAACTTATTGGTTTAATCATAAGCTTCCCGGTTCACAATTCATAAATAAATCGACTGTACTCATACATTATGGTTCTTGCAACGATCTTAGTTTTTCTTTTGAATCAGTTCGTATTAAATTAGAAATGTAAACAGGAAAAGCAATATTATCGCACACACAAAACTTTCAACCATTCAACATATAAACGTGCAATTATTATCGTGTGGCATTTCTTTTACATGCAGTTTAAAACATGTATTTTTAACAATTTTACAAGCCAAAATTGAAAAACAACATAAATTACATACATGAAAGTAATAAAACGACAACTTATGAGACGACAACAATTTATAATGAACAAATAAAACATGCATTTCCTAAATCATTTACATTGCAATGGACAATTATAACTGCATGCGTTTGTACAAATAAAAGACGAAATTGCATCCATCCGGTTGCAATTATTTGTGTTAAAAGTATATATTAGAATGAATAATAAGGTAAATATTTGCAGGTGAACCATTCTGTGATTATGGTCTAAAGATTTATAGTTTCTAACGGCTCTTTTGCATAAACGGTTTATGCTTCAGATTATTATAACTTACAGTATAGTGATGAATATGCGTCTTCTCTCAAATCTTATCAGCCATAATTTCATACTGATCCGCTAGGGTACAACTCTCACACCCATTCATTACAGCATGTCTGATCAATACTTTGTACAACTTCAGCATTTGCAATATATTTAGATTTTAGCAGAGGACGGAGGGTATACAAATCACGGTTGCCACTACAAAATCAATTTCGTTTTAGTCTTTAAAACCTTTTTGAAATCAACGAAAACCAAGAATCGGTTACACCAGAGCTAACTGCAAAAACTTCCGATAGCTTGTTCTCAACTTTGACAGTAAATTGTGACTGCATTACTGTCATTTTACCTAGACACACATGTTTGTCTGGCATTCCTAATCATAGCAAAGTAGACCATTAATCATAGCTAACCCGATGGATTGAGTAATGTTTATAGAAAGAATCATCTTCAGCGAAAAAACTTGATCAGTGACTGACCGATTCGGACTAAATCCGATTGGTGGTCATCCATAATTTCCTCTGCTATAGGAGTAATTCTCCCGGTTCGTTGTTTCTATTCTTTTGGTGAAGTTCTTTTCTGTGTCTTAAATTTACAGATGAGACAACCGATTATTATTACGACAAGCATTCTAGAGTGTAATGGTGAATATCATGATAAGATATTGGGGATATGATATGGGTTGCTATCATAACAACTGCTTATGATTTGTTGTGATGCGCCGCATCCTGGGTAATGCCAAAAGTAATACCACTAATTGGCAGGGTAGGCACTGGTTGGCTAATTCTAAATGGAGTAACTCGAGCGTCGTAACTGGAAAAAGATAGTCCAATGCAGATAATATCAAAGTTATAATCATACCCAGAAATATGGCGGGCGTGACGCAGGACGTGTCAAATGTGCTGGTAAGCGTCTTATGAGCATGTGTACATGCAGCAATATGCAAAAAATTGTAAAGCACATTACCCAGTCAAGTACAGAAAATTACCGTGGTTCTGATCTAGCTAAAGAATTAGACATCGTGCAAGAATTTTTGAGCAAAATCAAAGAAATCCTGGTACAACAAGCCAACAGAATAATAAGGGATTGTACAATCTACGAGTTACCGCATCATATGTGGAAGTTGCTAAAAATCAAGAACAAACCACAAAAGTACATAACATTGGCCAAGTATAAATAGATTTCAACAAAATCGTAGGAACTTTAAATAAAAAACTTTAAACTTGACGAGCAGGCAAAACCCTAAATAATTAAAAAAAACATGTTGTCGGAGTATTCTAAAGAGAATAAAAATAAAATTCAGTTTAATCTATTAAAGCCATTTATAGATCTTCATATTGCAAAATACGTGGGTACAGTTTCTATCATGCTATTCATCTGTCAGAAAGGGCAAGAAGGGGATCTGCCATTTTCATTAAAGATAATGTAAAACACTTTAAAAATCTGAAGCTAATTCCATGCAAGTGACAATAATCACAATTCAAAACAAGAACAGAGATGTAAGTATCTCAGCTATATACTGTCCACCCAGCTATAATTTGAAAAAAGAAAAATATGAAGAATTTTATCACACCTTGGGACGATGGTTCATTATTGGCGGTAACTTAAACGTAAAAAACACTTTTTGGGGCTCCAGAATCACAACACCAAACGGAATTAAGAGAATTTTTTTTACAACAAAAATGTAGAACAAGATTTTACAACAAGAATACCAATTAGCACCTTTTTTGTAAACTGACAATATCAATAAGAGTGCCAATAAGAGTGCCCCATACACGTTGAAGAAGAATTTGTTAGACTAATAGAAAATGCAGCGTGGCAGAGCGCTCTACTAGGACCTGCAAACAACATCAAAGGTAAAAATTATCCACTCGAAGTAAGAGAACTGGTGGCTAAAAAACGTAAGGCACGTAAGTTCTGCCAAATAAATTTAAATGCAGCAAATAAAACCGAACTTAGTAACCGATAAAAAATAAAAAATTTAAATACGAAAAAAGCTCCTGGATATATGATTTAATAACTGGGCAAATTATAAAGAATTACCAGTCAAAGCCATACGCAAACTTCTACACATAATCAATGCTGTGTTTAGATTAAGATACGTTCCAAGGAAATGAAAGATATAGCCGAAGTGATTATGATTTTAAAGCCAAACAAAAACAGTAACGATAAAAAATGTCATTTAGACCAATATCTCTACTTTCTACTATATCAAAGATATTTGAAAAACTACTTCTCAAAAGAATAAAGCCTATAATATAGGGTAATGATCTTACCTTTATCAGTTTGGATTCAGAGAAAAATATCCACCTTAGAGCAAGTTCACAGAATCACAGATATTTTATAGAGCTTACTCTATATAGAAACGAAAAAGATATGTCAAAGCCTGTTCTTGGATGTAGCGCAAGCATTACATTCAACGAAATATACATCTTCAAAAACACATGAGATCAACATTGTAAAATTGTTCAAGTACAAAGAGGAAGTCACGACTACTGTAAACAAAATCGATATCTTTAAGCCGAGAAAGGAACCGAAAAATGTAGATGTCGATATCAAATTTTATAGTTCAGGTTGTGAATCGTCATCTTTTTTTATAAACAGACGACGATACACTTTAAAATTGGTAGAATATAAAATATTATGATGACTAGATGGCACTGTAAAAAATGTATAGAATCTTATTGAATGTTTGACAAAAAAGTTTATTGTTTTGAAAGTGAAATGGAGGAACAAATTGCCGGTTAGAATATACAGGGGGTATATCCTCCATTTAGTCGCAAGCGGTTTAAGTAACTTAACATCGCTGAATCATAAAATCAACTTCCTCGATAAAAATGACAGTGGCAACTTGTTAAATTTTTCGTATTTTTTGCGACCCCGATTTATAGGTAGTAAATCTATTTAGCACAGTATATAACCTCAAACTTTTTAAAATTTTGTCATTTGACACGTTAGATTTTTTATTTTATATAAATTTTAAAATAATTTCAAATTAATTAAATTAACTCCATTTATAATTATCATAATCATTGTAATGTTAAAATTTTCAAATTTTAACATTACAATGATTATGATAATTATAAATGGAGTTAATGCAACGACGCAGAAGAAACGCGTGGATTCGAAGGAAGATATTTCGTGATCGTGAGGATCCTTTTGATTGTGATGATAATAGATTGTTTGTCCAATATCTTTTTACAAAATAGATGAATATCCAATATATTCATTTAAAAGATCAACCAACATTTGTCCTTACATTTTATATCTATTTGGAATGATTACATTTTTTACATCTCTTAATATATTGGGAACTGGAAATTTCTAATTTGTGAGTGAACAAATTTACTACAATTTAAGGCAGTCTGCCATTATAGTAAGATTTTTGGTAAATTCTTGTCGGCTTTAATTTTTAAAACAAAAAAATTTAAGAAATTTTCAAGAAATGAAGTGGACAAGATGTCATAAAACTGGGATTTTGCAAGACATACGGCTTCCCAAATGTAATTGGTCTAATAGATAGGACACAGGCAGCTACCCTATTACCTGTTTGAGATGCATTTTATGTATTTTTCTCTAATATTTTTAGTAACATAATAATATTATATCATTCCCTGAAAATCTTAGGTTTTTTTAACTTTCATTTCTTTAATTTTTGTATAATATTTATAATACTAATATTTACGATTTATTGTATATCAAAAACAATTATTGAATATGACAAGAAAATATGAACTAAATAAAAATCAAAAAATTATTTGATATGACATAAATGACAAAAGCAAATCGTATTCAGCAAAATGCTGAATTACAATTTTGCGATCATTATCGAGGATGTCGATTTACAATCGCAATTTCAACTGTCGCAAATCCGCCATTTTTGCGCGGCACAAATTATTTACTTGCAATCGAATGGAGGATATGCCCCATAGTCTTGTAGATAATAAAAATATACATAAAATTTTTTATGCAAACTCAAAAGATATATTACAATTAGTAATTACCCATTTATATATTTGCTAAATATTATTCAAAAACAAACGAGGTTATATTTTCGTTTGGAAATGCCAAAATGAATATGAATACTTGACTAATACCAAAAAAAAAAAAAAAAAATTATAAAAAACTGTTTTATTTCTTTCTCATATTTTCCAAAGTGTTTTATTTCTCATGCTATCTCGTTTTAAATATCTGCATCTTGAAAATATCATTAAATGACACATAAATTTATATAAATTTGTGTATACAAAAAATCTATTTCAAATTTTGACATTTATTTTATTTAAATATATAACACTGAACTGAAAATGTTAACAGTTTTCACTGACGTAAAAACTCAGAAATAATGTATTTTATCACATAAAAATTTTATCAATTTGGTAAACCGGAATCGCGTTTTCGAGTTGATGACGATATAAAATACTGCTATAAAATATGCATACATTTCGAGAAATAATTTGTATGCCAAAAAATTAGCAAAGGGGTTAGCATTTGCAAATTTACGAATTTGATTTGATCTTCAATACAAGACGTAATAGTGGCTCGATTTAGATGAATGATACCTTAATCAAAAGCTCTGGTCATCTTAAAAAATACTGCTATAAAATATGCATACATTTCAAGAATTAATTTGTATGCCAAAAAATTAGCAAAGGGGTTAGCCTTTGCAAATTTACGAATTTGATTTGATCTTCAATACAAGACGTAATAGTGGCTCGATTTAGATGAATGATGCCTTAATCAAAAGCTCTGGTCATCTGAAAAAATACTACTTTAAAATATGCATACATTTCGAAAAATAATTTGTATGCCAAAAAATTAGCAAAGGGGTTAGCCTTTGCAAATTTACAAATTTGATTTGATCTTCAATACAAGCCGTAATAGTGGCTCGATTTCGATGAATGATACCTTAATAAAATGCTCTGGTTATCTAAACAAATGCTGCTATAAAATATGCATACATTTCAAGAAATAATTTATATGCCAAAAAATTAGCAAAGGGGTCAGCCTTTGCAAATTTACAAATTTGATTTGATCTTCAATACAAGACGTAATAGTGGCTCGATTTCGATGAATGATACCTTAATCAAAAGCTCTAGTCATCTGCTTTTAAAAGCAAGTGAAAACTTGATAATATTAATTTTTTTTCATTATCATATAATCGAAACAGAATCGAACCCCTGGTTGGTGACTAAACTTGGTGATATTATAAAGTGTGTAACTTGTTGATGATACTGGATTTTTTACTATTGCAATAGTAACTAAACTTAGAAGAAGAATTGCGGTAGCAGCTTGAACTACTTAAGTCTTATGCTGAACTCTATTTCTGAATTCTTTTCAACATAGAGTTGTTAGACTTCAAAGTAATAGCTCTTAGTTTTGTAATTGGTCTTTTAAATACAGCACCATTACTTTCTTTTACTTTTACTAGTGTGTAGTTCAAAACTCATCCATAAAGGCCAGTTCGTTAAAACCCTTTTTTAAAACAATGCTATCAACCTTTAGTTCTGCTTGCTTGCAGAAACATTTATTTCTTTGTTGCAATCCAGTTATGTAGTAATTTGATCAATGTTTCCAGAAATCTTTAACCATCTTTTGGAGTAGCTTCCACCAATGGTTGGCAGAAATGTTTTCGTTCAGCAAATTTGATTCTGAAGTTGTAATTAGCGAATCACCAATTAAAAAGTGTCTCGCGGTTAGTATTAACGCATATCGAACATATGAAATTGTTGTGAGACACTGTGAACTAAGACATGCTTCGCAATCTACTTCGTTTTAAAGACCACAATCATTGAAACTGATATGGGTCCAGCGTATAGTATACTGCTCTGTTAGTAAATACACTTGATGGCGTGACTCGTTCTTTGGGTAAGCTTGCTATTATTTGGTGTTTTGTTGAATGCGTTGAATCGATGACAGTTGATACTTTATCTGTACAAACGGATTAACTATTGCTGATGTTACAAGAGTAACTATCTTTTTAGTTTCCAAATTTGCTTCACTTGGAGCAGCAGTTTGTTGTGGCCAATGTTTGGTTGAATGTTGTAACCAATTTGGACTTGAACCTACGTGATGCCATTGTGCTGGACTTGAATATATTTGAATTTCTGATATTCTTTTGGGTACAAATGGCCATACATTAGTATGGCCTAACATTAGTATTATCTTCTGAATTTGTATATTTGATGTAGACGATAGCAGCATGTGCCTTTTCTGAGGCGTCACAAATTCCATGCAACTCTATTTCCTCTCAAAATGAATCCAACGTAAAATAGATACATGAGATAGATAGAGACATGCTAGCCAGAGTTCTTGTATCATATAAGATTGGCTACAATTGTTATAGTAGCCCGATGGGTCAAAAAACTTTAGGCTATCCTAAGGTAGGCTTCGTTTGCTAGACTCACCGATAACAGAAACAGATTTGATGACATTTAAGCCCAATGTATCTATTGTTGAATTTCAGTGTAGCCTAAGAGTTTTAATGGTATCGTCAAGTTAAACTCCAAATCGATTTTGATTTCTCACATGTGCTGGTATGAATTCCAAGAGACCAGCGTTGTTTGTTGCCATTTTTCTTATAGTTAATCTACCGCTGTTTAATAGATCAATGATTTGTTTTTGAATTAGTAAAGCTTCATCCAGTGTGTTTTGCCCAGAAATCAGATCATCCGCGTAAAAATCATTTAAAACCACGCCATGAGATATTTTTGTTGTTCATCGATGGCAAGCTGTTGTAATAACTTTACCGTTAAATAAATAGTTGTAGTACCACACTTTTGGCAGATCTATAAGTATATAATGCAATGAAATTTGTGTGTCGTTATGTATTTAAATGTCGGATCGGTGTGCGAAACAAAGCTCAGTATCGATCTGATGAGGAACTTCTAAAAATTTCGTTAAAAATAAATTGTCAAGGCATGGCAACCAGGTCCTATATGTAATCTCTAATTTACGGTCTATATATATTTATGTATTAGGTACATGTAGCGAAATATGGTCGCTACAGACCCATCGGAAACTACCATCCATAATATACTTATATGTACTCAGGTTTTGATTTCTTGCAAATAAGGGTTTAGCAGAACACAATTTAATGACAAAAAGAATTTTGACAACGTAAGGGCAATTTTTAAGACTGGTTGCGAACATTCTTTCATACTCAAGTTGTTTTGTGAATTACGGGAAACTTCTTCGAGTTCCCAGAAGCTTTTTAATTGATAATCTAAATCAACCGCTCTTGTTGTCATTAATTGTATCACTGGATTGTGACAATCGAATGATGCAGGACGAAAAATATCCAGCCTAATTTGGTTTGTTGCGTAATCGGTTCGTCGGATGAAGCCTTTCCTTTATTAATTATTATAATCCTTGCATAATAGTCCGAACCTAATAATAAGTCGATGGGACCAGGAGTATAAAAAGAAGTTTACATGTACATTGGTATTAACCGTTTTTATAATTTCAGATACGGTAAATCGCGCTTTTATTGTTACTTTGAAGCAGGTGGTGGTGTGAACCTTTGCTTAATTGTCAATTTTTATTGCATGGGAATATTATTATTTTTTATCATTGTGTTCGGAGAGCAAATATCTTCGACACAGTGGTTTATAATAGACTGCCTTACTACTTTTGAACTTTTTAGATTTCGTGAGATTAGTACCTCTGCATAACAAAAACTAGATTTGTCTGGTTTTTTAGTAACCGCAAGATTCGCAGCTTTACTGACTGAGGTTGTCTGTTCGTATGCCTGATCCTTTTAGTTCTCCCACTTGTAACCTTACTTGTAGAAAGGCTAGGAAATCTTTCACAGGTTGAATTTTCTTCTGGTTCTTTAAAGACGGCTCGTATAAGTGGTAGGTTTTCCTATCTATCTTTCTTGTTAGTATATTCATCAAAATATCATCCCAAGAGTCTGTATATTGATACCTTGGGTTATAATTGCATGCAAACATTCAAATACATAATTATTCAGTATTCACAGTCTATGACGCAGCAATTTGGTATTTCAATCCTAAGAAGCCTGATATATTAGATCTTTTTTGTCTCGTGTGTACGAACTACGCTTCATGGAGTATCATGGTTGAAACGTAAGTTCCTATGTGATCACAGTAGATGATCACTGCTTACGCGAGTTTGGTAGCCGACCGATATGATTTCACATCTTGGATGATCTGAGACCGTCTCTGAGCAATAAACTCATGGTCAATTTGATTTCGGTCAAGTTGATATAATAGGATGCCATGCTGTTCTTCAACTCGAAGAAGACCACAGTCAATAAGGAATGGGTCTAATGATCGAAGAGTGCTTGATTTGTTAGCATATTTTTTATGCTGAATAGCGGTTATTTATTTGTTGTAGTGTAAGCTTTAACCCAGTATTATTTGTAGCTTCTGAAATGATGAATATTTGGCTAGCATTTGATTGAACAACTCATTATAATGTGAGCGGATCAAAGTAAAAGTAAATAATTTATTCCATGCTTCTTCTACATGCTCGAAATTTAGTTTTTGAGATGGCCATGTCTCGATGGGTTGAAGCAACCAACTAAGACCATGCCATCCGAAAGAAGGCAAATAAAGTTCTTTGGAAGATAGACCACGAGAAGCACAATCCTTTGGGTTATATGCCGAGTAAACATGTCCTCCAGTTTCCACGAGATGTTATTGATAACATTTCTGCAGTTCTATTACCCCGTAATGTACTTCATCATCGTGGGTGGCAAGCTAGCCAGTCCAGTACAAACTGGGGATCGGTCCAAGCTTAAGTTTGGTTAACTCTAATTTGATGACTTTAATGAGATTCGTCAGTAGCACGGCAGCACATAACTCAAGACGAGGAAGCATATGTTGCTTATAATAACCTTCGTATTCGAATCAATTGTGTTAGTTCTTTGCCATCAGGACTTGTGGTTCGAAAGAATATAACAGTTGCATAAGCCGATTGGCTTACATCGCAGAAGCCATGTAAATTGTATGTGGACAAAATCTAAATTATTTTAGATGTCGACCAGGTCAATTAGCACGGTTCATTTTGAAAAGAGTGTTGAATCGGTCAATTAAGTGGTAAACATAAGCCAGTCCTTCATCGAGTTCCAATAAATACCCAATAGCTCCGTAGGCCTTGCTTCTTATTGAGTATGGTCTAGGATTTTTTTAAGATGTTACGTTCAGGGCTTCTGAGACTTCAGATGGGAAGCAATGTAGCACTCTCAATTATTGGATTACCATTTTCTCATATTAAAGCCGTAACTGCGGAAAATTGTGGTGATCGTCTCTTGTAGGTGTAATGCTTCATCTTCATCTTTAGCACCGGACATCAAGTCACCAACATAAATATCTTTCCGGATGATGTCTGAAGCTTTAGGATATGATTCTATAGGTTTTCTTGAGCTACTTGTTAAATTGCTCTGATGGCTATAGGAAGAATGCAGAATCCAATCCTTAAGTGACTAAAATGATTGAATATAAATTAGATGGAATCATAGTACCAACAGCGAGACAATCATTCACGGAGATGCCTGTTGTTGATTTAACGGATCCGCCAATATTTGCTGATTTCTTAAATGGAAGTCTAGTATTTCCTCTGGGGAGAGAGTTTTCGGAGACTCAACTATGAACTCTATTTCCCAAAACTTCTGTCAATGCTTTCAATGCATTGATATTAATTTGGGTGTCATTGTACTATTGGTTTGTCCGGAAACGATCAACCAAAAGACGGTATTTTGTAGCATTGGTTTAGTAGGACCTGATCTAACTGTCCACTTTGAAGGACATGGAAAAAGTGCTCGGCTCCAATGAGAGTAAATTTGTTTAATCGGCTAATTTGGTTCCGAAATAAGTCTTTAAATCATAACATCTATGATTTGAGGAGGAGCTGGATTGTAATTTTTGACATTACCAATCCTCGGGTAAGGATTTATGTTTAAACCGTATTGTAATCATGCCTTTTCACGTTCCATTTTGGAAATGATTACTGATCACTTTTGACAATGTTTACTTCATACTTTAAGTGGATTCAATTGCAGTTTCTTCTTGACGTAGAAGCCTGTTGTGCTTTTTACGGCAATTTTGCATCGACGTTTGAAGGTGCATCTGAAAATGGGATGACTATTGCTTAGACAGTTGAAGCATGGATTAGTGCTTTTTGCAAATTGTTTTCTATCAATTGCGCTCATTGCCTGAAACTTACCACAATGAAATAGCCAATGATCTTTTTCTTGGCATATTTTGCATTGGAATGCGGCAGTTTTGTTTGTAGTTTAGCCACTATGTTCTTTCGTTGTTTATTCAGCGGCGACAATCATTGATTGATTGATGAGACTGTGACATAAAGCGCTTGTCAGGTGTTCCGGTTAACGCCGGTCTTATTCCCACAGTCCTTTTACATTCAACAAAATGTAGGATAGGAGGGATTTTCATATATGAATATATTTATAAATATATTTCCATGCATGATAGAAACGACCCGGTTTCATAAAACTCATGATCATTACGGCACAATTCTATTCTATTTTTGTGGTGTAGAGAAAGAAAAGGTATGTCAGTAATAACAGAATTGGTCCGGTTTCCAGGTAGCCAATATTCAAACTACTGTTAGCATAAGACAATCACAATTTTATTTAACTGCTTTGCATTCTATTTTCTGTATTCTGTCATCTCTTATCAGCAACTCTAGTGTGCCATCATTCAACGGTAATCTGCAAAAAAAAATCAATTGAATTAACCGTTTTATGTCCAATACAATTTATAGAATTATTAAACTGTTAATTATTAATCAATAGAATTTATTAACGATTCGACATACTTTCGAGTTTCAAATAATTGTTTTCTATATTTCGTTGACACCAGCTGTTGACTATCTTTGATGTTTATCTTAAAATACTGCTCCAAATAAATCGTAACACACAATCGTTAACATTACAAATTACAATATAATTAACATAACTCGAGGCATCCCATAATCAATAGAGACATCAAACTGCTTACATATAAATTTATAAATTTAATTAATTCATTTGCACGATTTTCTTGTCCCAATGATCGATTTTCATATCGACTCACTTCACTATATAATTATTATACAAGAGAAGAGGAAATGATTACGTATTCGTATAAAATCTTGATGTAAACTCAATTACGTGTTGATCATTTATCATTACAATTACATGTAATTCTGTTGTGTATCTTCAGTCTGCTGCATTTTGTCTTATCTTGGTATTTAATCATATTTCAATTTTTTACACTCGCTTATAAACGGTTTCTAATTATCATAACTTTGATGTCGTTTGCCAATAATTCGCGTCGCATATAATTTATGATGATGAAATTGATTTATGACCAGATTATGATGTATTTATAGATAAATGACTGCCATCATAAATATATAATTAATTGATTTGTGTGTAAGGTTCAGGACGTGACAAGGAAATGCTAAGTACGAAAGTTGCTAGCTCCTATATTGAATTCTATAGGCCAACTTTTACAAGGGAGGGCATAAAAGCGATCCTGGGCTGTACCAATAATAAAAAATCGTATGGTCTGGATAAGATTCCCAGCATAGTCTTGCCACACATTTCAGCGTTTTTAATAGCTTAAACGTGCACTATATTTTCAACAACAGAAACTTTCCGAGCTGCTGGAACAACGCAGCATCTTTGTTTAAAAAAATAAAATGCTGTAATTCCACTAAACTACCGAGAACGATGATGCTTTTGTCGAACCTATGCAAAACTGTTCAGTTTGTATTTCAGTTCAGTGGTTTCAGTTTGCTAACCACTGTCCAAAAATTTACCGGGCAAAAAATGTGTAGAAATGTATAAATATTTTATAGCAGTATTTATGCTGATGTGCTGAGCTTTTCATTACGGTATCAGTCATCACAATCCGACCACTATTACCTGTGCTATTGACAATTCATCCATTTTCGTAAATTTGCAAAGGCTAACCACTGTCTAAATTTTACCGGACACAAAATTTGTAGAAATGTAGAAATATTTTGTAGCAGTATTTATGCTGATGTCCTAAGCTCTGGATTAAGGTATCAGTCACCACAATCCGACCACTATTACGTGTGCTATTGACAATTCATCCATTTTCGTAAATTTGCAATGGCTAACCACTGTCCAAAAATTTACCGGGCAAAAAATGTGTAGAAATGTATAAATATTTTATAGCAGTATTTATGCTGATGTGCTGAGCTTTTCATTACGGTATCAGTCATCACAATCCGACCACTATTACCTGTGCTATTGACAATTCATCCATTTTCGTAAATTTGCAATGGCTAACCACTGTCCAAAAATTTACCGGGCAAAAAATGTGTAGAAATGTATAAATATTTTAAAGCAGTATTTATGCTGATGTGCTGAGCTTTTCATTACGGTATCAGTCACCACAATCCGACCACTATTACGTGTGCTATTGACAATTCATCCATTTTCGTAAATTTGCAAAGGCTAACCACTGTCTAAATTTTACCGGACACAAAATTTGTAGAAATATAGAAATATTTTGTAGCAGTATTTATGCTGATGTCCTAAGCTCTGGATTAAGGTATCAGTCACCACAATCCGACCACTATTACGTGTGCTATTGACAATTCATCCATTTTCGTAAATTTGCAATGGCTAACCACTGTCCAAAAGTTTACCGGGCAAAAAATGTGTAGAAATGTATAAATATTTTATAGCAGTATTTATGCTGATGTGCTGAGCTTTTCATTACGGTATCAGTCATCACAATCCGACCACTATTACCTGTGCTATTGACAATTCATCCATTTTCGTAAATTTGCAATGGCTAACCACTGTCCAAAAATTTACCGGGCAAAAAATGTGTAGAAATGTATAAATATTTTAAAGCAGTATTTATGCTGATGTGCTGAGCTTTTCATTACGGTATCAGTCACCACAATTCGACCACTATTACGTGTGCTATTGACAATTCATCCATTTTCGTAAATTTGCAAAGGCTAACCACTGTCTAAATTTTACCGGACACAAAATTTGTAGAAATGTAGAAATATTTTGTAGCAGTATTTATGCTGATGTGCTGAGCTTTTCATTACGGTATCAGTCATCACAATCGGACAACTATTACCTGTGCTATTGACAATTCATCCATTTTCGTAAATTTGCAAAGGCTAACCACTGTCTAAATTTTACCGGACACAAAATTTGTAGAAATGTAGAAATATTTTGTAGCAGTATTTATGCTGATGTGCTGAGCTTTTCATTACGGTATCAGTCATCACAATCCGACCATTATTACCTGTGCTATTGACAATTCATCCATTTTCGTAAATTTGCAAAGGCTAACCACTGTCTAAATTTTACCGGACACAAAATTTGTAGAAATATAGAAATATTTTGTAGCAGTATTTATGCTGATGTCCTAAGCTCTGGATTAAGGTATCAGTCACCACAATCCGACCACTATTACGTGTGCTATTGACAATTCATCCATTTTCGTAAATTTGCAATGGCTAACCACTGTCCAAAAATTTACCGGGCAAAAAATGTGTAGAAATGTATAAATATTTTATAGCAGTATTTATGCTGATGTGCTGAGCTTTTCATTACGGTATCAGTCATCACAATCCGACCACTATTACCTGTGCTATTGACAATTCATCCATTTTCGTAAATTTGCAATGGCTAACCACTGTCCAAAAATTTACCGGGCAAAAAATGTGTAGAAATGTATAAATATTTTAAAGCAGTATTTATGCTGATGTGCTGAGCTTTTCATTACGGTATCAGTCACCACAATCCGACCACTATTACGTGTGCTATTGACAATTCATCCATTTTCGTAAATTTGCAAAGGCTAACCACTGTCTAAATTTTACCGGACACAAAATTTGTAGAAATGTAGAAATATTTTGTAGCAGTATTTATGCTGATGTGCTGAGCTTTTCATTACGGTATCAGTCATCACAATCGGACAACTATTACCTGTGCTATTGACAATTCATCCATTTTCGTAAATTTGCAAAGGCTAACCACTGTCTAAATTTTACCGGACACAAAATTTGTAGAAATGTAGAAATATTTTGTAGCAGTATTTATGCTGATGTGCTGAGCTTTTCATTACGGTATCAGTCATCACAATCCGACCATTATTACCTGTGCTATTGACAATTCATCCATTTTCGTAAATTTGCAAAGGCTAACCACTGTCTAAATTTTACCGGACACAAAATTTGTAGAAATATAGAAATATTTTGTAGCAGTATTTATGCTGATGTCCTAAGCTCTGGATTAAGGTATCAGTCACCACAATCCGACCACTATAAAGTGTGCAATTGACAATTCATCCATTTTCGTAAATTTGCAAAGGCTAACCACTATCCAAAAATTTACCGGGCAATAAATGTGTAGAAATGTATAAAGATTTTGTAGCAGTATTTATGCTGATGTGCTGAGCTTTTCATTACGGTATCAGTCATCACAATCCGACCATTATTACCTGTGCTATTGACAATTCATCCATTTTCGTAAATTTGCAAAGGCTAACCACTGTCTAAATTTTACCGGACACAAAATTTGTAGAAATATAGAAATATTTTGTAGCAGTATTTATGCTGATGTCCTAAGCTCTGGATTAAGGTATCAGTCACCACAATCCAACCACTATTACGTGTGCTATTGACAATTCATCCATTTTCGTAAATTTGCAATGGCTAACCACTGTCCAAAAATTTACCGGGCAAAAAATGTGTAGAAATGTATAAATATTTTATAGCAGTATTTATGCTGATGTGCTGAGCTTTTCATTACGGTATCAGTCATCACAATCCGACCACTATTACCTGTGCTATTGACAATTCATCCATTTTCGTAAATTTGCAAAGGCTAACCACTGTCTAAATTTTACCGGACACAAAATTTGTAGAAATGTAGAAATATTTTGTAGCAGTATTTATGCTGATGTCCTAAGCTCTGGATTAAGGTATCAGTCACCACAATCCGACCACTATTACGTGTGCTATTGACAATTCATCCATTTTCGTAAATTTGCAATGGCTAACCACTGTCCAAAAATTTACCGGGCAAAAAATGTGTAGAAATGTATAAATATTTTATAGCAGTATTTATGCTGATGTGCTGAGCTTTTCATTACGGTATCAGTCACCACAATCCGACCACTATTACGTGTGCTATTGACAATTCATCCATTTTCGTAAATTTGCAAAGGCTAACCACTGTCTAAATTTTACCGGACACAAAATTTGTAGAAATGTAGAAATATTTTGTAGCAGTATTTATGCTGATGTGCTGAGCTTTTCATTACGGTATCAGTCATCACAATCGGACAACTATTACCTGTGCTATTGACAATTCATCCATTTTCGTAAATTTGCAAAGGCTAACCACTGTCTAAATTTTACCGGACACAAAATTTGTAGAAATGTATAAATATTTTGTAGCAGTATTTATGCTGATGTGCTGAGCTTTTCATTACGGTATCAGTCATCACAATCCGACCATTATTACCTGTGCTATTGACAATTCATCCATTTTCGTAAATTTGCAATGGCTAACCACTGTCCAAATTTTACCGGACACAAAATTTGTAGAAATATAGAAATATTTTGTAGCAGTATTTATGCTGATGTCCTAAGCTCTGGATTAAGGTATCAGTCACCACAATCCAACCACTATTACGTGTGCTATTGACAATTCATCCATTTTCGTAAATTTGCAAAGGCTAACCACTGTCTAAATTTTACCGGACACAAAATTTGTAAAAATGTAGAAATATTTTGTAGCAGTATTTATGCTGATGTCCTAAGCTCTGGATTAAGGTATCAGTCACCACAATCCGACCACTATTACGTGTGCTATTGACAATTCATCCATTTTCGTAAATTTGCAATGGCTAACCACTGTCCAAAAATTTACCGGGCAAAAAATGTGTAGAAATGTATAAATATTTTATAGCAGTATTTATGCTGATGTGCTGAGCTTTTCATTACGGTATCAGTCACCACAATCCGACCACTATTACCTGTGCTATTGACAATTCATCCATTTTCGTAAAATTGCAAAGGCTAACCACTGTCTAAATTTTACCGGACACAAAATTTGTAGAAATGTAGAAATATTTTGTAGCAGTATTTATGCTGATGTGCTGAGCTTTTCATTACGGTATCAGTCATCACAATCCGACCACTATTACCTGTGCTATTGACAATTCATCCATTTTCGTAAATTTGCAATGGCTAACCACTGTCCAAAAATTTACCGGGCAAAAAATGTGTAGAAATGTATAAATATTTTGTAGCAGTATTTATGCTGATGTGCTGAGCTTTTCATTACGGTATCAGTCATCACAATCGGACAACTATTACCTGTGCTATTGACAATTCATCCATTTTCGTAAATTTGCAAAGGCTAACCACTGTCTAAATTTTACCGGACACAAAATTTGTAGAAATGTAGAAATATTTTGTAGCAGTATTTATGCTGATGTGCTGAGCTTTTCATTACGGTATCAGTCATCACAATCCGACCATTATTACCTGTGCTATTGACAATTCATCCATTTTCGTAAATTTGCAAAGGCTAACCACTGTCTAAATTTTACCGGACACAAAATTTGTAGAAATGTAGAAATATTTTGTAGCAGTATTTATGCTGATGTGCTGAGCTTTTCATTACGGTATCAGTCATCACAATCCGACCATTATTACCTGTGCTATTGACAATTCATCCATTTTCGTAAATTTGCAAAGGCTAACCACTGTCTAAATTTTACCGGACACAAAATTTGTAGAAATATAGAAATATTTTGTAGCAGTATTTATGCTGATGTCCTAAGCTCTGGATTAAGGTATCAGTCACCACAATCCGACCACTATAAAGTGTGCAATTGACAATTCATCCATTTTCGTAAATTTGCAAAGGCTAACCACTATCCAAAAATTTACCAGGCAATAAATGTGTAGAAATGTATAAATATTTTGTAGCAGTATTTATGCTGATGTGCTGAGCTTTTCATTACGGTATCAGTCATCACAATCCGACCATTATTACCTGTGCTATTGACAATTCATCCATTTTCGTAAATTTGCAAAGGCTAACCACTGTCTAAATTTTACCGGACACAAAATTTGTAGAAATATAGAAATATTTTGTAGCAGTATTTATGCTGATGTCCTAAGCTCTGGATTAAGGTATCAGTCACCACAATCCAACCACTATTACGTGTGCTATTGACAATTCATCCATTTTCGTAAATTTGCAATGGCTAACCACTGTCCAAAAATTTACCGGGCAAAAAATGTGTAGAAATGTATAAATATTTTATAGCAGTATTTATGCTGATGTGCTGAGCTTTTCATTACGGTATCAGTCATCACAATCCGACCACTATTACCTGTGCTATTGACAATTCATCCATTTTCGTAAATTTGCAAAGGCTAACCACTGTCTAAATTTTACCGGACACAAAATTTGTAGAAATGTAGAAATATTTTGTAGCAGTATTTATGCTGATGTCCTAAGCTCTGGATTAAGGTATCAGTCACCACAATCCGACCACTATTACGTGTGCTATTGACAATTCATCGATTTTCGTAAATTTGCAATGGCTAACCACTGTCCAAAAATTTACCGGGCAAAAAATGTGTAGAAATGTATAAATATTTTATAGCAGTATTTATGCTGATGTGCTGAGCTTTTCATTACGGTATCAGTCATCACAATCCGACCACTATTACCTGTGCTATTGACAATTCATCCATTTTCGTAAATTTGCAATGGCTAACCACTGTCCAAAAATTTACCGGGCAAAAAATGTGTAGAAATGTATAAATATTTTATAGCAGTATTTATGCTGATGTGCTGAGCTTTTCATTACGGTATCAGTCACCACAATCCGACCACTATTACGTGTGCTATTGACAATTCATCCATTTTCGTAAATTTGCAAAGGCTAACCACTGTCTAAATTTTACCGGACACAAAATTTGTAGAAATGTAGAAATATTTTGTAGCAGTATTTATGCTGATGTACTGAGCTTTTCATTACGGTATCAGTCATCACAATCGGACAACTATTACCTGTGCTATTGACAATTCATCCATTTTCGTAAATTTGTAAAGGCTAACCACTGTCTAAATTTTACCGGACACAAAATTTGTAGAAATGTAGAAATATTTTGTAGCAGTATTTATGCTGATGTGCTGAGCTTTTCATTACGGTATCAGTCATCACAATCCGACCATTATTACCTGTGCTATTGACAATTCATCCATTTTCGTAAATTTGCAATGGCTAACCACTGTCCAAATTTTACCGGACACAAAATTTGTAGAAATATAGAAATATTTTGTAGCAGTATTTATGCTGATGTCCTAAGCTCTAGATTAAGGTATCAGTCACCACAATCCAACCACTATTACGTGTGCTATTGACAATTCATCCATTTTCGTAAATTTGCAAAGGCTAACCACTGTCTAAATTTTACCGGACACAAAATTTGTAAAAATGTAGAAATATTTTGTAGCAGTATTTATGCTGATGTCCTAAGCTCTGGATTAAGGTATCAGTCACCACAATCCGACCACTATTACGTGTGCTATTGACAATTCATCGATTTTCGTAAATTTGCAAAGGCTAACCACTGTCCAAAAATTTACCGGGCAAAAAATGTGTAGAAATGTATAAATATTTTATAGCAGTATTTATGCTGATGTGCTGAGCTTTTCATTACGGTATCAGTCACCACAAACCGACCACTATTACGTGTGCTATTGACAATTCATCCATTTTCGTAAATTTGCAAAGGCTAACCACTGTCTAAATTTTACCGGACACAAAATTTGTAGAAATGTAGAAATATTTTGTAGCAGTATTTATGCTGATGTGCTGAGCTTTTCATTACGGTATCAGTCATCACAATCGGACAACTATTACCTGTGCTATTGACAATTCATCCATTTTCGTAAATTTGCAAAGGCTAACCACTGTCTAAATTTTACCGGACACAAAATTTGTAGAAATGTAGAAATATTTTGTAGCAGTATTTATGCTGATGTCCTAAGCTCTAGATTAAGGTATCAGTCACCACAATCCGTCCACCATTAAGTGTGCAATTGACAATTCATTCATTTTCGTAAATTTGCAAAGGCTAACCATTGTCCAAAAATTTACTGGACAGCAGTATTTATTCTGATGTCCTGAGCTTTTGATTATGGTACATATTGGTCATGGTAATTATTACAGAGATGACTGCATAATGGAGAATAGTATAAAACCTTGCAACATGCCGGGGTTAGACGCTTTTCTCTAATTGGCATTAGCTTAGAATTCTGTAGAAATAATCGAAAGTCATTTTGGCTTCCACAATGTTAGTTGTTATTTCATACAAAAATATATATGCCTTAAACCGTTTCACCCATCATTTTAAAACTTGAACGATAAAGTAACCCTTTGGTAAAATACGTTACCAATTAGCTGTTTTACTAAAGCTTAGGGTCAGTTCAAATGCAATAAACGCAGTCAATTTTGTTCATAAAGTTTCATAATCTTAATGTGCAGATACCATACAACTTTTTTGTTAATTGATGGTGCTTGAAAAGGTCACTTTGATTCTACGATAGTTAGAAGATAGTTAAATTCACAAATAGCAAAAATAATGTATGCCTTCACAAATTTGAAGTTTTCAAATGTGCTGGTGTTAAACTTTCTCCGATTTGTTATGGTCCGCCACAGAAGTCAATAAATGTTTTTCCGTTGTTGTTTCGAGTCTAAGTCGGTGTTGCCTACTTCAGTTTTTGTAAACAATTTTTGAGGTAAAGCAACTGAAATAAATATCTTTTTTGTTGATTGAAGCCAGTGATGCTACCATGTTGATGAAATCTACTATCTTCAACAGACATAACACTCAATATGATCCATCATCGACTGTTTACTTAATTTAATAGTCGACTGAACATCATAAAATCAATAACTAAATCAATAATTCCGACAAGACAAATATTAAATTATATATGAGGTGTACAAGTTGTTAAGCTCAACGAATATACGAAGACAATAAAATGACCAAGAAACCCATTTCGTTTCTTTACAGATTTTTTTTTTTTTTTTTTTCAACAATGTCAAGTTTTTATTGGTATTAAGAAATTTTGTTTTAATTCTCGTAAATGTTTGTTTTAAAATTAATGAAATTTTAAGATGAAAAAAAATAAATTCTTATTTGCATATTGTATTGGCACCCCACCCGCATACGACACTTAACTTCATCCATCAAATCATGGAATGTTAGAAAGTAATTAAATCACACTACCACATAACATAGCACCCACATTGTTATGGCCCACATCATAAATTTTAACAATGAAAGTGAAATGGATTTTGTTTTTACCATTTCTCTGTCCGATTTTGATCTTTACTATGACTAATCCGCGCGAACGAGCATTGAAATATTAAAAAAAATGAATAAATAAACCAACAAACCGCCAATATATTTTATATTTGCACAAATCGTGCGTAGGTCAGTTATGATGATGTTTTAACGATAGTTTTGGTATATAGTATTATAGGTAGGCGCGACCAATAATTTATATGTAAATTTGAAAATTATGCATTATGATTTTATGACTTTGTGACTTTATGAGTTAGCGCCACATAATTTATCCATAAAATCATACAGCATATAAGATTATACGATTACATAAACCTAGTGCATATAGATCTAACCTTTTATAAGTTGTTGCATATTTTATGTATTATTGTGATCGAGCGGAAGATAGCAACAAATAATAACAAAAACAGATTTATCTTCATTTTCCCATCGTCGTGACTTGAAATGAAAATGAAAGTACTTTTATTTTACGAGCTGCACTATTACTGAAATTTTCTTTTATTTCTTTACTTTTAATTTACATAGAACGAGTGTGATGCACTATAACGAGTGTGTACAGAGTGTTTGGAAAACAACATTTGACATTTCCGCAATGTGTGGTGTTGGGCGAGCTAGTTCTCTCGTTTTCTATATTCGTACATAAAAACTTAAGACTTTTGAAACCACGACCTGTTTGCTGAATTCAGCACAAAATAAAACACTGCCTACACATTTGTGTAAGCCTCATCAAAACAATTATGTTTGTGTCCGATTTTAATAATTCCTATAAAATCACCTAAGATCTAATAATATTTTTAGTAACTTCCATGTTTTTCATCCATATATGGACTTCGGTTAGACCGATGATTAGATTCCATAATATCTTGACTGACAAGATTATGATAGTTGCTATATTTTTTTTTATCAAATAGTTAACTCCTTTAGTACGATGATGTACATTTGTGTATAGCATTTTAAGTTGTATTAATGTAACATCATACATAGAGTAGCAAATGTCGAATTTGGCACAATGCTTTGATCCTCTACACACCTCTACAATATTGTGCTTCTTATATACCATTAAGAAATGGTTCTCCTGTGTATCACTTGCAAGAACGAAATGCACTAACATTTGTTACTTAAATATAAACAGCGTATAGATCATGTCGAACTGTCAAGATTATACTATAAACGAAAATGCTGTCATCTAATGGAATGTGGTATGTTTTGCACGCAAATAACTTATATTACTATAAGGGAAATCGCGTCGATTTTATGTGCCAACATGATATTAGTTGGGATAAAAATAGTAGATGGCACTAGAGTAGTTGAACGAAATGTTTACATTTTTTTATCTACAGTTTTTTATATTGAACGAATTATTAACGAAACAAAAATTTTAAATCTAAAAAAAAAATTTTAAATTTTATAATCGGGATTGGAGTACATGGGCTTATATTTATATACAATAATAAATAAATAAAACCAAATTTTATTTTTTTTTAATTATTTCATTTCATTAAAATGAATTAACTTCGTTAATTTTTTTCTTACACCAATTTTTTTTAAATTCTCTTGTTTTGCAAAATGAAAAAATCTTATTTTATAATATATATTTATGATAGTTTTAATTAACACGTAAAAATGATTTTCTATATCATTAATATTAAATCTAGAGTATAAGTGATTGCTATTATCTATAAAAATTAAATCGATTAAACTAATATTTTGTATTGATCGTAAAACTAACTTACTATATTCTAATTTTACATTAATATTAACACTACTTTTAAAAATTTTCTCACATTCGACTAAAATTTTGTATGTATTTAATGATGGGGTCATTAATTTACCCCATTTTTTTAAATTAAATAAACCTAGATTTAGCTCCAACCGTGCACTTTTATTTAAAATTTGGAGACATTCCTTACATTTTAAAAATTTAGGCAATTGTTTGGCTTCAATATACCCAGCTAAATACGTTATTATATCACACGAGTATTCATCCAGCTCGACTTCAATTAAATCTAATACAACATCATCATTTAAATTTAATTGATTTGTCTTTCGGCTGGATGAAATAGTTAATATTTCTGGCAAGGAAACATTACCCGTACCTTGCGCTTTTATAGATTTATTAACAACTAGCCGTTTATAGGATGCTATAAATTGTTTGCATGTTGGATTGTCGTTTCGGCCAGTTCGATAACGAATCAACCCAAAAAACAACTCTAAGTGATCCTGGCTAAACTTATATGTTAACAAATAATCTAATTTATCATTTACAATTAATTCATTGTACATAATTTTTAGACTTTCGGAATTTATTAAAAAACCTAAAAATCCTGTATTGAAATTACTTTGTATTACATTTAATTTTTGATGATATTTGTTAACATATTTTAATTCATTGATAGTTTGTTTTAAATATTCTAAATTTTTAAAAAAAGTTTCGTGTGTCGATTTAGAGAGAGGTCGTTTAAAATAATATTTTGCCATTAAACTATTACTATTAAAAATATCAAAACAATCATTAATAATTAGTAAAAATTTAACAGTAGGCATACAATCCTTAAATATTGGATCGGTTTGGCTTAAATATTCTAATGCGTTTGCTACACTGCGACTAAACACTTGCACTGCATATTTTACCCGCATTATAGAATTTTCAAACTTTATATGTGTGGCATTAATTCTTGGTGCAAGTGCAAGTCCGCTTTCAGTTTGAATATTATTTAGTTTTTCAATGTAATGCCATTCAATTTTATCGTCATTTTTTGTATAAAATGTACGTTTTAATTTGAAATGATTACGTATAAGTTTAATCATGTGACAATTATCCAAATAAATAAAAATTTTTTGATCACTAGGTTCGACATAAAAATAAGGCTTTTGTGGTAATTCGGCTCCTAACAATTTGACCATACTAAAATTTGCCTTAAGCCCGTCAAATGTTAACGTTATAATGTTCGCATTACACTCCTCGCGTAAGTGGGATATGACAAATTTTATTATATGTGCTCGGTCTGCTGCATTTAAGGAATTAATAAAAAAATATGCAATAGGTATTTTAAATTTTAAATTTATAGCACAAATGAAGAACACTAACACATTAGATGCCTGTGTTTGTTCATCATCTACATTATCATCCAAACACCCTGCGCCATAATTAACAAACCCCACAAACTCCTTATTTTTATTGTCCCAATCAATACATTTTTTGATTGACATTTCGTCCATCATTATGGAGAAATAGATATCTTTATTCTCTGTTTGGATTTTTTGCCGCAAATGTTCCACGGCTTGTATTGTAATACCAGGACTGCCTGTTGAGTTCTGGTACCATTGTCTTATGGTCCTTATATGTGGTAGTTTGATACTTTTAATAAAAAATTGCCGAAGATGCTCATAACCAGCAGTTGAAAAAAATGACATGGTCATCGCAAACTGACGCAACTTCGGTGTATATTTGCCAAATTTTACACCGGATTTTAATTCATAAATAAATGATTGTTCTTGGCTTATGTCCTAATAAATTAAAAAAATAATTATAAATATTTTAGTATTGACAATTAATATAGCAAATAACATAAGGTATATACAATCAAATATATATTTAATATACTTGAATATATACAATATATTGTATATATGTATATAAATATATACAATAATATATCAAATAAATAAATGTTTGATTTTAAAGTGCTTTGCCCGTAAGAAAACTAAAAATTAAAACCGTATTAAGTATTTTTCATCCAATTTTTCTTTTTGATTTCCTGTGGGTAAAGCGCTTAATTAAAATAATTTTCTTACATTTAATGTATCACGCGATCCTCCACTAATAATCCCTTCTTTCTCTAACCTCTTCATGAAATTTTCGAAATCTTGTACCTTTTTTTGATAACGATTACATTTTGTGACAAGAGCCTTGTTTAATTTTCGAGTTTTCCCAATTTCCTCTTTCAATTTGGATATAGCTCGCTTTGAAGTACGTGGTGTGTAATTGTAAGATGCATCAATGTCTCCAGTATATCTGAACTGACGGCTAATGGCATCACTTGATTGCGGTGTTGTTGGTAGAATATTTCCACTTTTTGCTTTTTTGATTGGTGGTGACGTCGTGATTGACGTTGAAGGATAATTCGGTGGCGTATTCATGGCTGACGTTGAAGGGTAATTTGGTGGTTCGTTTTCTAAGTTTGTTGTGTTATCATTACATGAAATTTTATTACATTCTGGCTTTTTATAGTTAATTATTTCAGTAGGAACATTTAATGTCGCATCCTCATCATATTCAATAGTATACCTAGGCGCAAATATAACAATTTTATTATTACAAGCTTTAACATAATTACATTAAAAAGAAATGTTGGTTTAACTTACCACATGTCATTGTCCAAAACAAATTTCGAAGGTACCGCATTTCTTGTAAGATGATTACCAGTGGTTAAATATTTTTCCTCGAAATGTTTGGAACAAAGTTTAAATGAAGGATAATCCAATTCATTAGCTTTGACATTTGGAACAATATCTCGCCAAATTTTCCTGTAATCTTCAGATGATGGTGCGCTATAAATTAAAGGGTACAATCAGCTCTTTTATTCAGTATACGCTTGAGGCAATATAAATTGTAAAAATAAAACCTTTAACCGAAAATATATGCAAAATTTATCTAAAATTAGCTACTAATTCGAATAGTCCAATTGCTTGGTGGTATAAAATCACTTTTTTATAGGTTAAACTTTACATTTTAATAAATTTAAAACAAACAACATATTTATATTGTGTTAATTAGCATCTAAAGTGATGAATAATTATGTTTTAGCTATCTTTCGCATCAATTACTACTTACGAATGCAAACCAATCTTCGCTGAACAATTAAAACACTTCAGCGGCATTTTGATAAAACAAGCACTTTATATTTATGTTATTTTAAAATAACTTATTTATTTATGTTATTTTATAATTTATGAAAGGTTT
This sequence comes from Tipula confusa, assembly GCA_963556175.1. NCBI lineage: Eukaryota > Metazoa > Arthropoda > Insecta > Diptera > Tipulidae > Tipula > Tipula confusa. The sequence goes on from OY744477.1 coordinate 95,820,548, forward strand.
TTATAAAACAAAATATACAACACTTTTAATTCACAAAACAAATTATTATTATTCACTTCACAGACGTGAGACGCTACACTTTGAAATAACAACAATAGTACCATTAATGACAGCTGTTATGAAATTTTATGAAAAAATAAAAAATAAAAAAATTGGTTGACGTGCCATCTATTGTTCTCGTTAAAAACGTTTGGTATGCCATCTAGAATTTTTATCCGAAACAAAATTGAACGAAATCATGTTGTCGTTAGCATTTACTATGGAAATGTTCACGATTTCCCTTATAGTAATATAAGTTATTTGTTTGCACGTATGCTCTAGTGCATTGATTATGCCGCTAGTTGTCTCTCAATTTGTCAAAAATATAAAAACAATTTTTTGTGAATATCTTGTGCTAATAATTCTGTTTATACATAAGTGCACTAAACAGCGAACATAATTCCTGTTGAATTATCTCGGACAACAACAAAATAATTTAAATGGTGCGTGCATGTACGTGATCAAAAAATTGATTCGCGAATCTAGGGGAAATTTGTATATTTTTTATACGAAAAATATATAAATTTCCCCTTCTGAGTTGAAATAATTTTAACTTTAGGCACATTTTTCACCGCATTTCTTGACATTTCTTATTTTGTTTTTCAAACTTTTACGCGAAAAATTAAATATTAAAAATTAAATTAAATTACACGAAAAATATTAAATTACACGAAAATTTAAAATCACCGAAACAAACAAAAAGAAATTATTACGAAATTAAAATTTAAATCACCGGTAAAAACAAACAGCAAGAATTTAAAATCACCGATAAGAAATTAAAAATGGAAATCTAATCACAAAAAAAAAATCGCACAAATATTTCGTATACCACAGCCAACAACGATACACAATTAATAATATGTTTCATATGTCAAGTAAAATAGGTAATAATTTTGAGCAAAAGCTTTTGTTACTAACTTCATCCTGTGATGAAATTTTTTAATCACGTACATGTACGCACCAAAAACAAGAAAAAAATCATGGCCGACTATCATTTTCATTCAAACAATGTGTTGCTTTAAAATATTACATTTTTTTGTAAGGTTTAGTGTTTTTGTTTTGGTTTCTTATTTTGAGCTATTTTGTAATTATTGTATTTGAAATATTTTGTTTACTATTTGACATGAACTGTTTTGAAGAACAATATAAAAAAAAGTCTTCTGGCAATGATAGTATATACTTTAATAGTGCTGCTCCTTTTGGAAAATAAAGCATACTACATACTTTGATCGTGGCGCCTCTTTCGGAAAACATGGTCTATTGTATAAAATTGATCAGTTTACTAATTTGTTAGTGGTTGTTAAGATGGACGAGATTTTCATCGAAACGTCGATTACTATGTTTAACATTACGGGCTACGAATTATTTAGATTAGACAGAACTGATTGTGGTGGTTAAGTAATTTATATTGGTTTTTCAGTCCAGATTAATTTGGAGGTTATGTTAGTGGAGTTAAATTTTAGATGACTCAAATTACTCTTGGGTCTAATCGTGAATAATTTTTGGGTTTGTAGAGCATGATTTCATTGATTTAATTTTTTGTAACTTTTTGAATGCGAAGTATCATTTTGTGTAGAACCTAAACAGTTTTATGATTACGGTAATATTGATTAGGATAGTCTGGCAGAAGAAGATTCAGGCAGAAGAAGGGTTTTACAATGAGGTTTCATTTTGATATTAAAAAGAACGTGTATTTTTTAAAAGAAATCAATGAATTAACATTTGAAAACGATATCAACCAAATGGCCGCCACGGCTACGCTTGCAGCACCATATCCTTTTAATGACTATTCCCATGACCAATCCGCACATTTGCGGCTGTATGTCCTCGATAACTTCACGAATTCCATCTTTAAGGTCTTGAATCGATTGTGGAGCATTTGCATAGACCTTATCTTTTACGTGGCCTATAGAAAAAAGTCTAAAGGTGTTAAATCACAAGATCTCGGTGGCCGAATGTGGTCACCTCTTCGACATTTTTCTTGCAAAATTGCGATGGTTTCGTTGCTTGTGTGGCACGTAGCGCCGTCTTGCTGAAAATAAACGTCGTCCACATCAATATCTTCCAATTCCAGCTATAAAAAATCATAAGTTCCAAAGATCGACGAGGAATCGACAAACCTGGGCTTTCTTCAACACTACGGGCTACAGTAGCAATATTCTCAGTTGTTCTTGAGCGACACACACGGTTTCGATTATTTACATCACTAACTTGTCCCAACACCTTAAAATTTTTCACCAGTTTCACTATCGTCGGCCGAGAAGGTGCTTCACGACAGCCAAAAAGTGCTTTAGTTTTGCGAACTGTGACTTCAAAATTTTCACCATTTTTGTAGCGAATTTTAAAAATTTCATGCGTTGTTGAAGCGTGATCGTACCATTCTTAGTAATGGCGTGGTTTTTAATTGTCAAATGTCAAAAGATGACAGCTTCAAAATTGACTGCTGCCCAAATAGCAGGCTATTCAAAATGAAACTTCTTATTGGGTAACCCTGTACAAGTGATGATGAACCTGCGTGATTTTTCTTTTAATCAGTTTAAATGTCATCGAACCAATTACTTGTTATTTTGAAGGAGTTTAAGAGACTACAGAAACAAGTTAATAAATTGATTTACCAAGCAAAATCGGCACATTGGGATCGTATAACGTCGCTCCCTCTTAAGTTTGTCTGGAATGAATTATCTAAATTGGGGTTTGGACGAGTTCCATCTGTAATGAAACCAGGACATCTTTAACTTCCTGTTTCGTTGGTGAAAAGGTGTTGTTAGTTTCGGTGCCAATTGATGGCCAAAAATGTTTACTGCTGTTGATGACGTATTCTTAAAATATTTCTGGTGTTGCCAATGATCTTTCCTACACATTGGTGTAGTGCTCACATTATTGGTCGCTAGATCGTATTGGGAATACGTACATATGTTTTCACATAAGTCAGTCTGATTTATTGCCAGCTCTAGCATTAAAGTCACCAATTACTATTCTGACGTCATTCGCTAGTCGTATGCGTAAACGTAGCTTACACATACGATTATCAACTGCTTCCAAATCTAAAACAGCCTTTTTAACCTGGGACCCAAAAAGAAAACCAATACTAAGATTTCCGACTGTGAAGCAATGTATAATCTTGGTACACATGTGGTCTCCACTTTTTGGCCATCAAGTTTCCTGGAGAGCAACGAGTTCCAAGTGGTTTTCCGATTTTCCTACTTCTTGTTATTCCAAGAGCGTGCACTTTCTCACTGTTTGTCAGCATTATTTTGAAAATATACTTGTTGCTGATGTTCTAAATGTAACACCAGTGTAAAATAAGCCTGAAAATGATCTTGCAATTCAAAGCCTAATGTTTTCCAGACAATTGCGTCCACAGAAGGCTGTGGAATCTTGAACATCTTTGCAAAACCCGTTGAAACTTTCCCCGCCCTGCATACATGGTGACCTTGAATTTTTAATAATATCTTTATAATAATATTGTACGGATCTAGTTTCGTTTCTTTATTGGGAATATTATAACATACAAAATGACATACATATCAAGATTGAATCATTGCATTATAGTCTGAAGAACTTAACCTTAAAAATTGTCATATTTTTCGATTGTTCGTTAATTTCCGTTGAAAATCCCTAGAGATACCATGCTTCGATGACGTAGAAGAGATAATATCTTTGTCAATCAACACAATTTTCACCTTCAATTAAAATCACCTTTACCGAATCACCCTATAAAAAAAAGAAAATACTTTTGGCAATAAGACGTTTTGAATGTTAAAATCTTAGAAATAAAAAAAAAACCGGTAATAAAAATTAGTTACTTTTATGATATGTGATTTTCTAATTACAGTAATACAATATATAAACAAACAAACAAAATACATAATCACCCACCTGGGAGGACAAGATAAATTGGATTTCACAACAAAAAAAAAATCGTTTCTGGTAGAAAGTGGAAATGTTTACATAACACCAAAATTGTTATTAAATTTATTTATGTGACTATCGTATGTACGATTTCTAGGGGATATCTAATCGGAAGTTAACAAAATTGACATAAATATAGAATGTTGGAATTTATATGTATATGGCATTAGGCAGACAAAAAATTTTAACTCATTAATAATCAGCTTAATCGTGTTCAAAATATAGTATGTAAATCAAATATATTTAGTAATGTGGTTAGATTATCTGATATTTTAACGTAAGCATGAGCGAGTGTCGGTTGAATATTCTTACTCTTTAAGTAAGTCGAAGGTCAAAACATGGTCAAAACTTTAATATCCGTTATTTCATATGATCAAGGGCAATATACTCTTTCACTCTTTCAAAAATTCACTTTGCATCAGACAAATTAGATCTATAAATTTATTTTTCTTACAAGGCTTTGCATAGGCTTTGCTAAGGACGTGCTACACGGTGAACAGGAGGGTTCGAATCAGCTGATACAATTACCAATGTGATACAATTATAGGAGTATAGCGCTACAGCAGCTTTCTTTACTCTTTCCAAATTATTAGGCTTCCAACTTAGTTTGTTGTCCAGAAAAAGACCCAAGAATTATACTTTATCAGTGATTTTCAAACCAACTCCATTAAGAGTGGGTGGGTCAAAAAAGGGAAGTTTATACTGTCTGGAAAAAATAACCACTTCAGTTTTAAGTGGATTAACATTCAGGGTCTCTCAGGGTACTTGGATATTAACCGAAAATATCAATTGCAACGTCATCCACATAAACCACCACTTTAAAGCCCCTCCCCCTCCAGGTTTAGTAACAGGCCATTTATGACCAAGTTCCAAAGAAGAGGGGATAACACAACTCCTTGCGGTGTACCTCTACACACAAATCTACGAGCGGCCTTACCAACTTTAGCCAAATCGACCCTGCTCCTAAGCATCTAATCAATCCAGCAGCTGAGTGATACATCCACCCTCAAATCTGAGAGTGCCTGCGTGATCGCCTTAGGTTTCACATTGTTAAAGGCACCTTCTATATCACAAAAAGTCACTAGAGAGAATTCCCTATGTTTGAGCGATTACTCGATAGGGCATATGAGGAAGTGTAGTGGCGATTCCACCGATTTTCCTTTACAGTAAGCATGCCGATATGCAGACAGCTTAACCGGCTCATTCGAGCCTCTAATATAAGCTTCTGTTTGTCTCTCTAGAATTTTTAATAAGAAAGAAGATAAGCTAATTGGCCTAAGGCCTTTCGGATCGCAGTAAGAGCGTTTTCCCGCTTTAGGTATGAAAATAACATTTACTTCGGTCCATTTTTTTGGAATATGAAATAGTATCAGGCTACCAGCCAGGGAACCGTTAAATCAGAGGTCTGCTGAATATCGGCTGGATTAATGCCATCCGGACCTTCTGACTTAAACGGCTTAAAACTGTTTACTGACTGCATCATGTTCATCTTGCTAACAATCGTCCCAGTGAGCTTAAAAGCCGTGTTTGCCCTTGGCAGAACAAGTGGAGCCGTAGAACAGCCCGGAAAGTGAGCTTCCAGTAGAAGATCCAAAGATTCCGCTCCCGTTATAGTCCACATACCATCCGGTCGTTGAAGATAAATTGGAATGACAGGACAAGGTGATTAAATCTTACGTAGCCTAGCTGCCTCAGAAGACCCCTTTATATTTTCACAGGATTGTCTCCAGGATTTGATTTTGGCATTCCTTACTTTATATTTATAAGGTTTGAGGACTTCCCTATAGGAGACTCAGTCTCCGTCATGTTTACTTCTTTTCGCAATTTTGAAGAGTCTCTTGCATTATTCCAGACGCATTACTTGTAGTTTCCTAGACTACCACAGTGTGCGAAATTTACCCTTAGGCCTGCTGTGAGGACACGAACCTGAAATAAGTTCATTGAAAGCATTAGACATTCTATCAACCAGGACATCTAATTCCTGTGTAGATTTGGAAGAACCAGGAACCACAACAGATAAAGACTTATCTAGAATAGTTCTAAAGGTAGGAGTCGTATAGTACTTTATGTCCACTCCATATTGCAGATAACATAAATCAGAAAAGGAGTGTTCATCAGACACCTTTCAATTTATTAACTTATTTGGCAAGAAGTTTGAGCCAAGGGTGATGTCCAAAACTTCCTGTCTATTGTGAATAATAAAATTAGGCTCACAGCCTATGTTACAGATAGATAGGTCAGTACCAAGAATATAATCAAATAGTAACTCACCTCTTTCATTTGTGTCGGTGCTTCCCTAGATCGTATGGTGTGAGTTCGCATCACATCCAAGGATGATTCCAACTCTACGTATCTGAGCAACTGCTTTTAAGTCGCGCATGTTAACGGGAGGAACGATTCCCCCATCATGCGGTAAGTATGCTGATACAAGCCAGAGGTTTTGCTGTTGACCTCAATGCTAGCACATCTGCATCGCTGTAACCGGAAAGCAGAAAAATTTTAAGCTTGTTCTTTGCAAGTATGCACGAACGAATCCTACCTTTACTTTGCACAAACAACTGTCCCTAAATGCTGTACGCAACCCAAACAAAGCAGAAAAAGAGATTTAATCCTTTTTGTTTTTTCGCATCACATATTTGACGCTTCAAAAGTATGACGAATAATTGGGATTCAATTTGGGAATCGTGGCCTGTTTTATGAATGATAGAACACCTTAACGACAGATCCATTTATACTAATTACGGCTTCCGCAAATGTATTGGCCCTTATGTTGGCTTCGGAGATGGTTAAAATAATCCATAAGCGTTACACAATAACGGTTGCCTTCCGAAGGCGAATGAGCTCATATAATGACTAAGTGTACTTCATCGAACCGATTACTTGTAATTGTGCCCATTCCCTACTGTTAAGTTTAACTTTTGTTCAGAAAAATTTTTGCTCGACCATGTTCTCTGGAGCTTTATTGCCAGGGTGCGACAAATTGTGTACGCATTCAAAAACTGTGCGGAGAAATTGTTGTGCCTAGTTTGTCCAAAATAAATTTTTCTAAATATCTGGTCATTTGTATACCGAGTACTGCATTTTTTTTAATTTAACGGAATTTTTGAGTTCATTAGTGATGATTACATAATTCAGATTACAATTACAATTCAGAACTTTATTAATTCGGGATAGAGTATCTGCGACGATGATATCATTCCCAGAAGTATAATTTATGTTCGAAGTGTAATGCAAGATTAGACCAAGTGCTTTTAATCGGTGTAAACTGTAAATCCACGATAATGTCAAAAAAGTTTACTTAACACGAGTACGCTACCCCGAGAAAAAACTTTGTGGCTGCTTTTCTTCTTTTAACCTCTGATAAAATATCATGCCCCGCAAGAAAGTAATTTCTTCCACACCTGACACTAATTTACCTATATGGATAATAAGGCCATCATGTTTTAAGCATCGACTGCATTACGGAGTCCAAAGGTCATACTCATAAATTCAAATAGTCTGAATTTGGTTCAATCACAACAAATAATTATCGCAGGGTCTGCATTTTTCTTTCTTTTTGCGTACTAAGTGTAATGGGCTCGACTAATTACAACTGCTCGGATGACAAATTCCCAGTTCGTTAACTTTTTTAAATTCCTCTTTTGCAATTTTCAATTTTCTCAAATCGCAGCTAATCGTGGCTAATCCAAAACTATTTGAAAAACAAAATCACGAAAGCCTTCTCATAAATTGAATTCAACATTGAAGCAATAATAATGTTGCTTTGAAATCTCAACACCAAGGACTTTTCAATAGAACAAGGCTTATTGACAAAATATTAAAGTCAAATTTGCTCGTAGTGAAATTGTTTGGATCTGAAGAAGGAAATTGTTTTTATACCCCAATAAATTATCATGTTAAAGAAGGGTCACAGGATTTTACTTCCTTAATGCCCTTATTGGAACCATCCTGAACTACAAATGCAGCGTAAAATGTCTTACATCTTGATGTGCGCATTATGATGTTGTCCATTACATATTTACCCAAGAGTGTCTATATCTTCGTTGTGCCAAAGATGAGCATATACAAAATGAAACGATGTCTTCTTCTCCTCTTCGGCCATTCAGCTTCTGCAGAAGTCATTACTTTCCAGAACTAGCTTTCTTGAGTGTTCCCTAAAAAGGCGGTTTTTAATACTTATTTATGACGGTATTTCTGCGCAGAGAGACGACTGTCCTGAAACCTCCAAGTCAATCCTTGGCCAACTTGTCTTTTACTCTCACATGTGAGGATGTTGGTCCAGCTTTCTAAAGCCAGGACATCTGCCGTTTTCCTAAGTGTCAGTCCAATTGTCAAAATAAGCCTTCCCACAACTAGCCTGTCCGGGTTTCTTTGGAGAATCATACCTTGCCTAGCCTGTTCATCTGCTCTACAGATGTTTCGAGCTACCATGGTCCAAATGATTTTAATGTTGAAATACTCACTCATCTCGTTTGACAACTTAACGCTACCTTTCGTAAAAAAGTTGGTTCGTAATGAGCTACACATAACTTCGGTTTACAATATTGAAAAAATCTCCCAAGAGGTTTGTTTTTTGCACTTTATCTATCCTATTTTTGTTAGTTGCTCCATCTAGGGCTGGTCACCGGCAATATCGAGCTATTGTACGAGCTCCAGACTCCATCTATTTCATATGGCCTTTTTGAATGAGTATAATCGCTACAGTTAGGCTTCCAGTTAAGTTTACTGTCGCCCAGAGTACGCCCAGAAGTCTTACTCTGTCAGTAAAAGACATAATGCCAATTACGGTAGACAACGACGGATTTTGTATTTCTTAGTAAAGAGTACCAGTTCTGTCTCAGATGGATAATTTCCCAGTCAACACTTGCTGGGCCACTTTGCAATAAATAGGATGGCATTCTGTATTACCTTCCACCAAGGGTTTAGAAGCTCTCTTGGAAAACGAGCGAAGTGGGTTATTTAAATGACTTATACTAGTTAGATTGGTGAAGAGGATCTTCCTAAGATAACAAGTTTCTGAGCCCTCCTCCATTTTCTCACAGATGAAATCCATGAATTCGTTTGTGCTCTCCTCTATCTTTCTCCTTGTACAGTGTCAGGTTCTCTTTCAATCCTGAGATTCCTTGGTTCTTTTAATTTTCTTAAAGGATGTCCTACATGCCTTTCTATGTTTTTTTTTCCACCAGGCTTTAACGTAGAGCAATCAGAATAAAAGGATCAACTGCAGTCGTTTGTGTTAGTAGCCACCATGCAAACCAGAACCTCAACTGTCACTGGACGAGCCTAGTCCCCATGGTCAGATTTTCCCAACACATCCCTATATTTGCTCCAGTTTATTCTTCTAGGATTTCTCAAGAATTTTTAAGTATAGCAAAGAAAATGTTTAGGTTGTTGGTTTTATAACGGTGGTCGGAAAATAAGTGCTTCTTCACCACTCTCCTCTTACCAAGTATAAAAAAAATATTTTCCGAAATAAAGGTGACATTTGGAACCTTTCTTCTGTCTCTTGTGATAAATGTGGGGTCTCGCCTAATATTGCAAATAAAGGGACCCATTTTAGCAATGTAATTCCTCATCCCTTTCGTTAAAGTCAGTACTTTCTTAAGGTGTGCAAATGGCATCTGTTCCACTTTGAGGACCAGATCCCCCAGATTATTCAATGAAACCTCCTTCTCCTCTTCCATATAGAATATTGGGTTGCTTGCTGATGACTGCAATAAAAAGTTTTTTTAATTTACTAATTTTTTGTCGAGTGTTATATGATGCAAACTTTACCCAAGTATTACCTACGTAATAGTTTGCATATAAGGTAAAATTTACTTAAGTGTGTCGATCCTACAATGTACATTGGCAGAAATATAAAAAATTAACGGCGGAATTAAAAACATAAATGGTTAAGTAAAAGAATTCCATATTTTCTTTGAACTTAACCAGTCAGATTACTTTCATTTGAGATTGTGATCGATACGAACAAGAAATACCATTAAGAAAATGCAAAAGAATACAAATATAAGACATTTCTGTTGTTGTATTTAAGTTTACGTATGGTACATGTTTTCATCTTTCACAAAATATCTTAAATTGAACATATTTATAACATTTAAATGTATCGTAATGTTGTTGTTGTTGTTGTTGTTCTTATTGTTGATATAACCGCAAGTAAGATATTTACAATATCGGAGGAGGACCCGTTTCTTAAAATTTTAATTAATTTATTTTTTTGTTTTTATTTATGTTAATAAATTAATAAAAAAATGTTGATAATAAATAATTGCATATTCGATTTAAGGTGTGCGCTAGACCGGCGATAAAGATATTTACTGCATGCCGAATCCGATTTACATAATACCGAAATAGTTATTACGGTTACGAAAGTTTTCGAGATTAGTTTCGTATATCAAATAAGGAAATGACTCAATCAAGCACAATGGTCAGACAATATTTCAATATTCAATATGGTGTGTTTACTCCTCGAAGGAAAAGATTTTAAAGAATTTAAAAGAATGATGACAAAATCCACTTACAGGAAGGACATTACACTTGAGCTGTTCCAGTTCTTTTACAAGTGGGACATGGTCAATTTTGTCAAATACTTTTTGTCTTTCATATTGGAGAAAATACTCCAATCGTCAAATTTATATTTAAGCGGTACGAGAACCAAGATTCAAGCACACTTCGGTCGTTCCTGCCAGATCAAAAGCCACACAATAACCATCGTTTGGAACCGAATGTAATTGAAAGAGTTATTACTTAAAATTAAAATGTTAAAATTAATTTAACAGGTTATCATAATTAGTAAAGCTTTTTAGACCTTTTCGACCGATGGTGTCAAAAATCGGCCTGATCGCCAGCTCAAAAGCTCCAATATTTAAAGAGGAGCTTGTAAGGAGATGCTGCAGTAGAATAGTTAGACACTTTTATATCACTGATGGAAGCCAGTTACATATTGGCATTTGTTCTAAAAGGTTAATTCAATTGATTTGTAATGTTAAATCAATTTTAAAAAATCGAATTTATATTAATTTTAAAGTTTTGTGTCAAATAATGTGTATATAAATTAGATTTTCGGCGATTTCATGACGTATTGGTCATACAACGGTTAATTCAATTGATTTGCAATATTTAATCATTTTTTTAAAATTTAATTTATATTAATTTTAATTTTTTGTGTCGAATAAAGTGTGTATAAATTAAATTTTCGGCGATTTTATGACGTATTTGTAATAAAATGGGTAATGCAATTGATTTGCTTTTAATCAATTTTGCTTAAATCTAATTTATTTCAATTTTAAATTTTGGGTCAAATAAAGTGTATATAAATTAGATTTTGGACCTTTATGTGACGTATTTGTCATAAAACGGGTAATTCAATTGATTTGTAATGTTTAATCAATTTTTTTAAATCTTATTTATATTATAATTTGTATAATTTTATATTTTTAATTATGTAATAAATTGATGTATAACTTAATTAATTGTACATTTCAGGCAAAAACTAATCCAATTAATTACAGTCTACGGCTTGGAAAAATTAGCTCAATAATAGATTATGTTTTTAGGGAATTTTTTTTTAGGTTTCAGTTGAATGGTGGCACCCTCGAGTTGCTGATAAAAGATGACAGAATATGGACTTTATTACAAAAACGAAAAATCTTCATCAACGAACAGTTCACCAAACAACCAAGCGAGTTTAAATTTAATCGTGTTGTCCAAGCTATTGGCTCACCAACTTGGACTTTATTACCAACAGCACTGATAAAAATTAAAAAAATACAGTTGACCAGTACGTGGCAATTATGTAGATCACTCCTTGATTCAGGTTCTCAGGCATCCTTAGCTAGTGAACCTGTGATTCAACATCTGCACGTATTACCATTCCTGGAGTAGGTCCAACCAAATCGTGAACAGCCTGAGCAAAGGCTTATTTGCTGGTATATTCTCGTTTCAGAAATATTGCAAACCGGTTTAGTAGCACAAAATACTTTTGTTAGTTGGATTGTCGCCGGCCCATTTATTGTAAACTATAAAGATCCAACAACTCCCATTGGTCTTTATTCTTAAGTGGACATCGACAACTACTTTAGGAAGTTTTAAGAGCTACAAGAAATTATTTCAATAAAGCAAATAGCAAACTATATACAAATAGTTTGTATAAAGTGTGAGGATTATTTCAACAAAACTACCAAACATTATGATAAGGGTAAATTTTTTAATGAAAGTCAATCAAAACAAATGAATCACAAATTAAAGCCGCTCTCAATGGAGCTTTTAGAGGACTGCAAGCCGTTGAACCAAAATTTAAGCGAGACCAGAATTCAAAACAAGAGAAGATCTACTATACGAAGTTGAGAGTAGTTTTTCTCGCTTCATTCAAATCTCAATCAAAGTTTCTCCTGAATGACGCGCTAATAGGACTAACCAATCTATGAACCAATCGCTGCTATTTTAATTTGCTTCCGTCTTTACAAGTATGTTTTCACAGCGGATTTAGAGGGAATGTTCCGACAGTTAATTCTCCACCCTTTTTCTGATCTACCGAAACATCCAAAGCTCTACCGTCGTTGAAAAAATCACCTAAAGTACAACATCTTCGGTAACAGTCTGCTACAAACCAATTCATTAATTGTAGAAAAAATATTGAATGATTTCATATCGGGTTCATATACAATAGACTATTAGAGGATGCTCACAAAATTATAAGGGATGTATATAAAATTGGGAAGAAGTCTCTATTGAAAGAAGAGAACAATTACTACTAAACATAGAAAATGGTGGTTCTGCAGTTGTATTGACGAAAATGGCGAGAACAAAGTTAGTTTGGTAGCTTCTAAAATCAAGGTTGCACAATAAAGCGGATTAAAAATTCAGAGGCGCTGCCAGTCTTCTATCTAAACTAAAAAAAATGGTCAAGGAATCAATTAAATTAGAAGAAACTAAAGTCACCATGTGGACAGACTTTAAACTTGTATTGGGTTAGCTCTCATTTCCTCCTAGAAGAAGGATTACCTTCGCCGCAAACCACACTTATGTGATTCTAATTTCATGCTCATGGCAGCAATGGAGATATGTAAATTCATTAGCAAACCCAGCTGATTGTAATTTCACGTGGCATGATACCCTCAAAGCTAATCAAATTTAAAGTACAGTGAAACGAGTCTCTATGGTTGAGTCTGGATATCATAAAGTTGCCCCAACAATCACAAATAAGTATTGACAAACTCCTAATGGAACAAAAACTGACAGTGTCATCACAGCCCTAAATTCAAAAGTTGAAGGATTTTGCATCTTAAAGTTCTAATAACCAGAATTTCATCATTTCAAAAAAAATTTTGAGTTCTTCCATGGATATAGATTTATGTAAAAAGATTAAAGTAATGAGACTAACCACAAGGCCGAATGATCCAAAGTGATGGTTTTGCTTTAGAGATTTAATTATGTTAAAATAAAAAAAAAATACTTCCAAAAAATTGTAAGACCCTTAAGAGATGAGGGTCGCATGCTAATCCACAGGTCGCGGAATAATAAGAGAAGATTCGCGTCACAGCCAAATAATCAAATTTAGGGAAACTTACCTACATCTCGCATTCAATTTGAAATCGCTACAAATAAAATATTTATATGGCCGGTCCACTTAATTATGGACAGCTTACCTGTACGTACATATTGAAATATAGTCTCTGATCTAACTGCAGTAAACTTTATAGCATCATTGCAATAAATTATTGATTTATTTCACGCAGAAAATTATGCGCTAGTCTGTATTCGGAGAACGGGTCCAATTTCATAGGGGCAAATATTTTTCTGAAAGATATTGACAATTTTCTTAAATCTAATTTTATCTAGATATAAAATTTTCTTGCTTCAGAAAATATTGGATGGCAAATTATCCCTGGTGGAGCACCATCTTTTGGAGGACTATGGAAGGCTGCTGTCAAATCATTTAAACACCACCTCAACAGAGTTATGGGAAATCTAATATTTACATATAAAGAGCTTACTACAGTAGTTAAGGGAAGGCGAAAGCAAATAATGCGAATGAAAATAATAAAAATCATCTGCACACCAGTCACCAACCAATCAAGTCAATACATCTAAACCTAATGATGAGCTTCATCAATCAAATTACTCCAATAATGTTCAATGTAAGGGTCATATTAACACTGTCCAGAAACTCAAAAGTTAAAAACTCTAACTAAAAAGTTAAAAGGTCAGGGAATAAATCACCATTGAATGGCAGAAGATTATATTCAACAGTAAGCCATTTTATTTTTGATGGGCTAAAATTTTCCAAAATCATAACTAAATCGTGTTCAGCAGTTGCAACTGCTAGATAGTTTCAAAATCTTCAACACGTTACTCTCCTGGTCATTTACAATTTATTTATAATTTAGAAATAAATAAATTATTCACTACCTGATTAACAATCCCATCTGAAGGCATAGTAGCCTGGTTGAAAATACTCCGCAAAATGCGTGAGCGTGCTAGCCATCCATAATACAAATGACAACACATTCATTTTCCAAAATCGATAAGTACATTTCATGCGATTTGGATTAAATTTCGCTAGCTGTTTGATAATAAAAAGACATTGTGCCAGTTTTCTTCTAAATCGGCAATACCGATCAATACCGGTTGATAGGTGCAGTCATGGACTCCTTAATGAAGGAGTTCGATCATCTCTTTTAAAATAATATAATTATACCTTCTAAAATAAATCCAACTACTTGTTGAGCTGTTGTTCAAGAATTCAAATGACTGACGTAAAAATCGCTCACTTTAACTGCACTAGGTCCAAAAGCATCTCTATGGTGTTGACTCAGATGAGATTGACGAGGCAGCAGTTTTTTTGTTTATCGACATAACCTTCTTATAACAGGTTAACTAACACGTTTTAAAAGGCTAACCAACACGTGCTTCCCGAATTTTTAAATTTAGTATTGTGGTATACATTTCCTAGTTTTAATGGGCTTCCCTTCACATATTTTGTGGATTTTTGAAATTTTTCGATTTGTGCATAATATTAATATATATAGTACTACTATCATAAGAAAAAACAGTTCACCCATTGATGTTCCAGATGTCGGATCGATCGAATATCGTCAAAATTTAGAACAAATATATGACATTTAGGCGATTCTACATATACAAATATTTTGTTTATTTTAAAACGATACCAGTAGTGACATCTAGCACGTCTTTAGGCTAACATACCATGGTAGTACTATGCGTATTTATATTATGATTTGTAGCATTAATTTCGCACTTATAATGGGCTACCACAAATTTCCTGGATAAACGTTCGTTGTTTAGTAAACGTAGAGTCCTTAAATAAATGGTCCACACATTTATAGGTAACACACATTTCCCCATCAAATCCTGGGTCGTAGTTATTATTCCATTGTACCTAAAAC
This sequence comes from Tipula confusa, assembly GCA_963556175.1. Taxonomy (NCBI): domain Eukaryota; kingdom Metazoa; phylum Arthropoda; class Insecta; order Diptera; family Tipulidae; genus Tipula; species Tipula confusa. Next base: position 95,835,910 of record OY744477.1, read on the forward strand.
AAAACTCTCGTATAATGATAAGCTTTGTCATTACAATTAGTATGAAGATTATGTGGAACAGGTAACGGAGACGATATATTGTCATTGTGTAAGGTCATCATTTAAACAATTGACGTAATGTGCTACTTTGAATCGTAAACAAAAATTTCGCAAAATAATTAAATTTAATTTCACTTATGTGGTTTACTGTAAAGTTTTTAATTTTTTTTTTTTAATAAAATTATTTTAAGCCTAAATTATACTTGATCTATAGGTACCACGCCTTTGTATAAATAATTTTTGTTTCGCAGACTCATGACGTCATCTTTAATGACATTAGTGCCATCATCGGTTAGGTTCTGTTCTACATTTCAGGAACTTGTCGATTTTAACGATTTTAAATGGCTTTTTGTAGTTGAAGTAATCACTGACACTACTACTAGGCGCATTGATGGTAAATCCAATTTCTCTTTAAATCCACGAGCGATTTCCATTCATTCCATCTTGTTCGGGAATGAATGAATGGCAGAGAGCTCTTTTTAGTTTTGAGGAAGTTTCGATGAAGTCGATGCGTAATTTATTGGAAGAGATGTTTTCAGAGATTATTTCGTTTGAAACAGTGATTGAAGGAGTTATTATTACTTTAAAACCGCAAGTATGCTATTGGCAGCGACACATACAAATATGGTTTTATTTTAAAGGTGCGCCTACAAACGTAAATGGCAGCACCACTAGTGGTATAACCAATAAAACCGAAAATTAAAGGTGAAACATGCATAGGAATCCTTCCCATGAAGTTCATTAACCAAAGAACGCACAGCAGATAAAACCACTGCTGTAGCTTCTGCTGTTGATTATGACAGTTTATTGCCTAGACACTAATACAAAATAATAAAGAGTAATAATAATAATACACTTACTTTTAAAGTCTTCTTATTTACATAATTTATCGGTCTTGTCATACTGGCTTCAAATGTCCTAGTAAAGTTTCATTATTGCATTGAATACAAAGCAATGGGGCCATACTGCTTCTTACTCACTGTTTGGTTGGAAGTTTTATAGGTTGATACGGATTCAAATTATTTTAAATTGTTTGTCTTAATCAACAATAAAAATATCAGATTCAGTGTCCTTAGCTGAAGCACCACTTCTCTGCACTTACATTGCCTCACCACCAACCCGAGTATAGAGAGAACAAAGTATTGGAAATAATGATGAGAATAAAACGGAATACAAATCAGCTCAAGGTTCCAACTCGGAATTCATTATAATCGAGTTCAACTTCATCAGAATGCTAATCTAAAATGTATGTTGATAAATAGCTATCATGTTCACCCGTCAAGGTATGCAATGGCAGTTAAGCAAGCCATAAACTTGGTTGTATAAGAGAACCAAAAAAATCTTCCAAACCATCATAAGAGTATTTTGAGACTACTTATGAGCTTTGTGATTCTCTGTGGTACTTCTTAACAACAAACCTTTTAGAGGTTTTTGGAATGGAGGTACTAGCGTATAAGTATGTAAGGTTGTGGGGTTAACAAATTCTTTACTAATTCTTTGACTAAACTATACATTGTTTTTCATGATCATCAAAACTGCTAGTAAGTTTCTGGTTTGAGTGTTTCTAATTTTATGACTGAGTCCACCATCTCTCTTAAGTGTCATCTTCTATCTAGAAAAGATCTCATTACATTGTATATTATCCAAAATGGCAAGTGCTTTCCTTCAAACACCAAGGCAAGCTGGATTGCCTTGGTGTTTTTTTGGGGATGTTGATGGACTATACAGCTTCCGGTGCAGTTCATCGTAAAGGATCTATTTCAGCTCCCTTTTATCAAAGAATAGTCTCGTCTCAAAATCAATTTACATCCTTTATTATTGATTTGATCTTGCAAAACCTTTGCACGAAGCTGCCTCTTTAGAAGTTGATGGGTCTTTCGTTTGAAAGTCTCCAAATTGATGACCTTGGGTACTGGCAAACAATTCATGTCAAAATTATTTCAGAGATGTTTGATCAAATATGGCATTGCGCACAGCACTCCCGTTTATTTACGTCACAGTAATGCTCTTAGAGTGCGGTAATCGAATTTTATTTTCTTCTTCTTCTATGGCATTGTGAAATGTCAAGAATAGCTTTTTCAATGCCTAAACTTTTCTTTGAGGAAGATGCTTCCTTTTTGATGGTCAATCCTGTTTTGTTCGTCCATTTGCATGTTATGATGCTTTTCACCAATTTCCAGTGAAGCTTGGAGCCAAATTTCTACAAGCGATTGTAGTATAAAATATATACTGGTTGAAAATTTCTTACCATGTTTTTCTCCTGCCTTATGTCTTAGTTGGTGATTCGGCTCTTATGACATCTCACGATATAAGACACCGGTATGCTTTATCGATCAGCTAAATTCTAAATTCTAGTGTGATGTAGGTATAAATAATCAACTACATTTTATATAAACCCCTCAAGATGGTATATACGCAATGACATTTAAAGCAATTGGCAAAAGTTCTAGCTTGACAAATTGGCTGTAAAACGGAATCAAAATCATCCAAACTATATAGAATCTTATGTCTTTTAAGTCCATAAGTTCTATGGGGATCAACGAATGAGAATCCGGTCGTGTTTCATCTTTCCTGACACAACATGTGCCTTGCTGTTCTCGTCGTTATGCTGACACAGCGGTTGTTGCTTTATTCTTACTATCCTTTCTACCTTTAGTGAAGTGCATTAAACCTGGTTTTAGGCATCGTTGCTTTTTTGGTACTGCTTTGTTACTTCGGTACTGATTTTTTCAAAGATCCAAACGGTCTTTGAAACTATTGGATCTTTGATCCAAAACGATCCAAAGATTTATCTTTAAATTCTGCTTTGAATAATTTCACTGTTATGATTGAGTCCTCCATCGCTTTCATCTTCAAAATTCAATTCAGGATCCTTATCCTTTGAAACAGCGAAGTTATTCCATTTACAAACTATTCAAAATGAATCTATACCAAATTATATCGGAAGCTGTCTTTTCGGAACCTCGATGGTCGTTTAGTCACATTCGATTTTTTGGTTGAACATTTTGTACTGTTGGAGGAAGTTTTAAGTTTATTGAAAGATGTAGGTTTGGCGATCAACATTTTGTTGAGTCAGTTCGTTCTTAAAAAAGTGATTTATTTAGGTCATGTTGTCTAGGCTCGGAGAAATTATTTGGTGACGTAACTTAATGCTATGCCGAACTACTCAGTATGCAAAGGTCTGGCCAAAGCTGATTTTCGTTTATCTCCAATTTAGGAGGATTAGGACGTGTACTAGACTCAACCATTCTATTTAGGGCTATTGCCATTAACTCAATCCATGTCTTACCTAGTAGTTTCGTTTCAATTAGCATAGTTCTTTTCTATGTTGGTGGTCTTCCAACTTTCCTTTTTTCTTGCGGGTTCCATTCTAATGACATCCTGATGGCTTTCAAAGTGTGTGCAAAGTTCCATTGGTGTATTCAATGCATGAGTTCAGTTTTATGGTTTTGATCTTTCTGATGTTGATTTTGAGACCAATTTTTTGTGGAAATCCGTATTTGTGTGTGTTAGCAGGCATATGCGTAATCAAGATCGTTTAACCGGCTGATGGGGTCCTATGGAATTTCGTTTGGGCTTGTTACATCTAATATGCGCACAACATTGTCTAACACTATTGAGAACAAGAGTGGGGATTGCACACATCTCTTCCGAACTCCTTGTGTGTTGTGGTACTTTTTACACTGCTTGCCTTTATATTGAACTCTATTTCCAGCACTCAAATACGTTTCTTTGATGAGTTCTACTATTTTCCTCGGAATGCCCGAGTCCAAATTTTGCTCCTATTATTTGAGTCGAGCTCTCGCTCAAAGTCCATAAAGCGTAGGTAAAGCGGTGAGTACCATTTCGAAATGTATTAATGTGATCCGAGCAGCTTCTTCCACGTCTAAAGTTAGTCTGCTCATTTCGTATATGATTGTTGATTACAGAAGAGATACGCTCCAGGATGGCCATGGCCAATATTTTCATTATGTGGTTGAGAAGGAATAATCCCCTCCAATTCTTGTATTCTCTTAAGTTGCCTTTCTTCGAGATTGTCATAGTTATTCTTTCTTTCCTTCAGCTGACGTATCTTCGTATTGCCTTCTAACTTCTGTCATGTTTAGATGACACTGATTTTACTTAAGTTGACGGCGTTTCTCAATTTTCTTCCAGGTATCATCTCTTATCCACGGTTTCCTCGTGTTGTCTTGATATCTAAATACACTAGTATATAGCTGTCTTGGCGTAGACTTCTTTTATTTGTGACTATTTTGAAGCAACTTTTCCGTTTAAAGTTCCGTTATTGGTAACGTTAAGTTGTTAGGCTTTACTGAAAGCAATTATAATGTGGGCATTTCTCAACCTTTCTATGTTAAATTTCTTCTATAGTTGTTCGTTGCGTATTATCCAGCGGCGGGTTTTAAATCAGCTTTAAATTGAAGCGATTAATTCCAAACAGCATTTCGTTGACATTTATATGATTATTGGATTTCACTTTTTGTTCACTTTTTTATAAATTTGTTTATCGGTTTATGAAAGCCATTTTCATCATATTGTGGTAAACTATCCATTTCATTGTCGAGCACTGAAAGTTCTTCGAATTTATTATAAGCAAAATTCGTTTCAAATTTTGTAAATAGAAATATAATTTAAAATATAATTTGAGAAAATAAATAAAATAAAGTAAATATATTCATCAACAAAATTATGTCCTTACATTTTGAATTTGACACATCGAACTGAAAACAATGAACTTGTGATAATTTTTATGTCAAAATTTCTATGTTTAACGCAGGGTTGAAAATTTTCCATTCAATTTTTTGAATTGCAAAGGTGACTTTACAGTTAAATTTCTTCGTTCATTTATTCATTCAAACAATTTTTCAACCAATAATATAACCCAAAACAATCGCATGTGACTTTCTTAAGAATTTTTTTACAAGAGTTGCTTATTTTTTATTTTTGTTTAAACGAACCGAGTGAGAGACAGCATGATAAAAAAAAAATAAAGATATAAGATATAATAAATAAGTATAAGATAAAGATATAAGCCATTTGTTTTGAAAAATTGTTTAAAAAAAAGATATATGCCTGACTCTTTTCGATTGCGATCCATACTGAGAGCATTAAAAGGTATTTTAATCTTGTAAAAATAAAAACGTGTTTATTTTATTCTTTAACCATTTTAATAAATACAACGCGTCAAGTAAAAAGAAGTCGAGAAACGATAAATATACGGAGGACATCCTTAAAAGCTGCTGAGGAAGCAGCAGCAATACAAAACATACAAACATTACATCAGTGTGCCACTGGTAAAATAACTTACATACCACCTATGTAAGGGATGGTGCTGGCCCGAAAAACAGATCATCAACAGCTGCGAAACCTCTGGCCTTCAATTTGCACTAATAACGAAACTACACCCACTAACGGAACGGGATGTTAAAGGTGTCATAACGAACCTAAAGAACAATAAAGCTGCTGGTACAGACAACAAAATAATTCAAAGGGACCGCAAAATAATTCAAAGGGAATACATCTACATCTGGATGCGCATTAATACCATTAATTAATGCAAGAAGTTTGTATTTCTGGCAGAGTACCACAAAAATGAAAATGATCAACTTTAACAGAATCTCATCTCAACTAAGTCAACATTAAGAACCAACCTAACAAGCTGGTTTCAGACTACCATCTTGTTTTGGTGCACGGATCACAACAACTCAAACCAAATCACAATCGAATGAATGGAAACCTGCACTGCACCTGCTCTTCGTTAATTTTGAACGCGCATTTAACACGATAAATAGGAACGCAATATAGCAGACACTTTGTGAAATGGACAGCATTATTTTTTAAACTATTTTAGAAAATAAAAGTGGAATAATGATCGTAGATAATCAGTCGAGCAAGATAATCAGTCGATCAGTAGGCACTTTCCAATCAATCGATACCGAAATAATCTTTACAGAAATGGAGATAGACAGGTCACACACTAAGAAAACTACCTAGTGATATAGCAAAGATTTCTCTGGTCTGGAATCCGCAATGGAAAAGGAAAGTCGGACGACCAGCAATGACTTGGAGAAGAACTGTAATAGCAAAAGCGTAAGAACTTGTCAAATCATGGGTGGAAATGATGCAGTAGCCCCAATAGAGTAATATTGTGCAGCCTAATAGATGCCCTATCATTCTAAATTGGAAATAAAGAGAACAAACATTCGAAATAACAAGACTTAAAGATGGAAGACATCAATTAAAGTAATTGCAGTTTATGCTGCCAAACAAGAATTACGCCTTCGACAACTTCAGAATTTAAATGACAACATGAGAACCAAACCGAGGGATCAAGTAATTCCAAACCAAAATGATACTGTACATACATACTAGCTGCTTTCATCGATAAAGAATTTCCGTCTGATTAACGATGGTTTGAACAGTTCAATGCATTACAAAACTGACATATTCTTAAAATAATCGGCTATATGCAGCCGAATACGAAGCTACCATTTTGATCCTGCAAACACAGCAACATACGGATTTCAAGTTTTCCAAAGATAGCCTTTCATCGTATCAAAAAGAACTTTAGAATTTTTTAAGATTAAGATAGTTTCGCAGAACATATTTTTTCTCATGATCTTTAATAATCAAATTAACCAAGTGTGTTTACTCTTGGTCTTTTGATACCGGATTCATTCTTCATTCTTTTCACCTTTACCTATAAAACCGGTTTCGACGAAAGTAGGCGAGGGGCGAAGGAGTGGGGAGTGGGTCCGGTGTCATGAGACCAATTGTAAATTGAGTGAATAGGTTTAATTTTTTCCCAACGGTTTGTTGGGTATGCACAGTGACGGGGCATTGTGGAACTCCAGCTAGGATTTGGTGGAAGTGTTGTGGGTGGCTGCAGGAGTCGCTTTTAGTTGTAAGGATGTGGAGCGATGCTTCTGGATTTGCATGGTGGAGTGAGTTAGGGTGATTTGTTTTGGCCGGTTTGGGATTTGAGTTGCGTGGCTGGCGTTCTGATTGGTTGGTGATTGTCGTGTCTGTGAGTGTCGTGACGGAATGAAGCGGGATTGTGGTCTTATACACAACTTATTTCGGAAAGCATGGTTGCTGGGATGGAGTAGGGCTTTTGGAGACGTTTAGCGTCCAGCTCAATTGGCAATTTTTATCGGGGGAGGGATGATGGCTCGCGTGTTTGGTGAGTAGCGAATTTTTGTCTGCAGTCAAGGGTGGTTTATTTCATAGGGAACATATTGATGGTAACGTTAATTGTGCCAAGCTTCTGGTCTCTTCCTTTTGTAATCGGTCCCAGCTTGAAATTTGCTTTTGTTTGAAGTTTGTGTGTGTTGGGGTGTATATCGGTGGTTAGTATGGGATGATTTGTGGATGTATGTTGTACAGTTGGTGGTCATAATACTCAAAATGCCACTGTTATATTGTTTTTAATTTTTATGAGGCCTGGTGTTGGGGCTGTTTGTCTGTGTTGGTGTTTGTGGATTCAGGGTTAGGGGATGAGTTTGGGCCCTGATTAAGTTGTGGTATTTAGAGGGGAGTCGGTCCATTTGTAATTCGGAGATGGTGTTATTGGAATTGCTTTTGGGGAGAGGGTTGGCTATAGAGTTGGGGGATTGTTGTCAGGAGTGGAGTGTTCGGGTTTATCGGTGTGGTTTGACCGATTGGAGTTGGTTGCGGTTACTAGTATTTTTGGGTACGGTCAGCGGCGGGACAATGAGGGACTCCGGCTGGGATCTGGGGAGTGTGTTGTAGACGGCTATAGAGGTGGCTTTTAGTTGTATGGTTGTGGAGCGGCAGCGATGTTTCTGGAGTAGCCTAGTGAAGTGGGGGATGGTGGTTTTCGATTGTGTTGTATGGTTGGCATGGTTGCTAGGCTGGAGTAGGGCTTTGGGATTCCTCTTTTAGGAAATGGTGGATGGTTTTAATGTGAATCGTCAGGGAGTCGTGGTTATGAGGTGTGGGCGTGGAGCAGTTCATGGCCACGTTTTGAGTTGACATTGACCATCTTGATTTGGTTTTGGTGTGATGCCTTTGATGACCGGCATCCCAGAAATTATGACTTGGATCTGGTGGAGATGGTTCGTAGTAGTGAACTTGCTAGTTTTTCCAATTGCTGCATGTAGCTTTTCAGGGGACACTCCCGAGTTGCTGTGGCCGGTTTTTTCACTGATTCTGTTACGGTGTGGTGTAGGCCGACAGTCGAGCATATGTGTGGCTTGGTTTACTTGTAGGAGTGAGGATGGTCAGATAGTCTTCCCAAATCTGGCAGCACCCTTGATGGTGCACATTTCTGGTCTTTTCCTATTGGAGTTGGTCCCAGATTGAAATTTACTTTGGTTTGTTTGTCTTTTTACTCTGCCTTTTTTAAGATTTCTTAAATCTGTAATTTGAGTTTGTTGTGGAGTTGTTGGGAAGTTTGGTTTCTATCGGTGGTGAGTAAGGGATGAATTGTGAATGTATGTTATACTATTGCTGATCAAAGTACTCATTATGCTACTGTCATATTGTTTACTTATTTATAAATAAGTATTATATTGTTGAATTTCTATATTCTATATTTTTTCTTGTATTCTTATATTTTTGTACCAATCCAATTTATTACAGCCTATGGCTTGCAGGAATTATATTATTGTATAATGATGTTATAATAATAAAAACTAATTAATTTATAATTCCAGATGAAAGTTAATTTAATTTATTACAACATAGGGTAATTAGTTCATTAATAAATTTGGTTTTCAGGGAACCATTGCAGATAAATGGAGGCATACTGGAGTTGCTGATAAGAGATGACAGATTGCAGAGCAGTTCAATAAAATGGTGATTGTCTTGTGCTAATAGTAGTTGGAATATTGGCTACCAGATATCTGGACCAATTCTGTCATTGCTAACAAATCTTCCCCTTCCTTACACCACAAAAAATACTAACTATCGATCGCTTAGGTGTCAGTAACCGAGTCGAGTCTGTCATAACTAACATTCCTTCTTTCCAGCGGTTTTGTTATATGTAACACGGGTGTACGGTGGTGCCCGGTATTCCGGGAGTTCCTGGTTCGTCCTTGGCCGTACACTCTAATCAATCAATCAATCAATCAAATGCCTGACTCTTTTCGATTGCGAATCGCTTTGAAATTTTTGTATGTGTGCTCTTTTTGGTAAGAACCAATAGTTAGGTTTCAAGATGCTAAATGTGTTTTTCCTTTGCCTTCTTTCTTTTACCTGACTGACCAGCTTTTATCTCAGTACATAAGCCGTTTCCGATCGTATAATGATTGACCTCGATCTATCGCAGGAAAAATGGAAACTACACGAGTTTGCATTATTTTCTATTTAAATCTTCCCTAATATAAATTGGTTATCTTTCATTTTAGTGTGTTCAGTTTTCGTGTAATAGATTTAAACCATCTCCGGTTTCTACGATACTAAAAATTGATTTCCCATGCGTTAAATTTGTAGTCATTGATTATTTTCTCGTCATTTGATGTCAATGAACTTATTTAGTTGTTCCATTATATGATAAGCGCCTAAAGCCACTATGTTTATTTGTTAGGTGAATGCAATGATAACGATCAAGAAAATGCACATTAAATTTATTTTGCATTAATTTACATTGAAACCCAATATTTTCCGCATCTATTGATGTTACGATGTTAGTTGGCGGCAAAGTGATTGTGATAATCGCTTTATGTAGATTTAGACAAATATTTTAAATTAAATAAATAATAAACTATCGTAAATGCTAATTTGGCAATAAACAAATTAATTTAAAATATTCATTCAGTGATAACAAATTGTTATCTTTATTTTTTATTTTCCCATTTATTCGTATTTATGGGGAATTTCCACGTTTTTTCTTATATGCGGTTTTATGGTGTGAAAAGAGAAAAGTTTCATATTTGCGAGAGTTTCCTTTAATTAATGTCAACTGACTCGGTGCATTGATTGGTGTTTAGAAGAAGAACGAACGAGGAGTTGTGAACGAATCCACAAATCATTGTTGTTTCACAACTCTTAAGGAAATTGCTAAATTAAACTTTAAAGATGCATCAAACTGGTTTGTGATTGTATATGAATCGCTAGCTCAATTGTGCATACGTCAAAATACCGATTAGTTTGATGTGGTAACTAACTAATTAAATTTTTCAAATAAACAGTTAGAGCTTCCGAAATTAGAACTTTTAAGCTGAACATTGGACAACTTTCCGATATTATTAAGGCTGACTGCTTCACCCATTTTTTATCTTTGGTTTGACTAACGTCCGTAAACAAAGAATTAAATTTGAAACCATCATTAAACAATATCGTTAAACGAGCCTTTCACTTGATGTTCATCCCGCGCACGGTGATGCATGAAAGGTAAATTAATTGAAAAAAAAAAAATTGCAACATCGTTTCATGTAACTTATTAGAAAGTGACCTTAAGATAAAATTTATAAATTGATAAAGGTAAGACGATAGATAATACAAAATTGTCATGTGAACGAGCCTAATTACAAACGAGATCGTTTAAAAAAAAATTTAAACCAACAACCCAAAACGATCATTAATCATTCAAAAATTTTAATGCGATAAGACATATTTTGTTTTGGTTACCTGTTGTAATCATACATATATATGCATATGATGTAATCAGATTCATTGTAATATATTTACTTTCAGATTCTTTCTTTTTGCTTTTCAAGTCGACTTTGTTGTCGGTTTCATGATGTCTTGTATTCGACGAGTATATGTACTTTCACTGATTTTATGTCAAATTAGTTTGTGATATCCACGTTGACTCAACAAAAAAAAAAAAAAAAAAAAAAAAAAAATTATTTTGGTCGAAGATTATTATTATGTCTGTTCGTATAATGTTAAGGTAAATTATATTGTTTTTGAAGATATTTATGGCTTACATAAGATTTGCGTGCCCGCATTAACCTATGCGCGTCTACATAATTAAGATCAATGGGGACAAATTGTTATGGTAATTAATTTCAATGTGGTGTGTGATGAGTGATGCATCAAAAAAATGAAAATTACTTTTACCAAAATATTTCAACAGTTTTCGAAGAAAATACGACGATAAGTTGTTGTTGTTGTTATACTCGACTACTCAATTTATTGTTAACAGATAATGACACGTACTCGTATATCAGAGATGTTTCTATTCATAATAATATTATTGATGTAAGCTTTGCTTGAGCTTTTGATATTCGGTGTTATATATAGTCTTAGCTATAGATAAGTGTGATGGCTTATGAAATTTGGACTGAGGTATTACTATAACTAATGAGAGGTGAAGTGTTTGAAAAATCAACATACTGAAGTGTTTTTGGTTTGATGTTATGTTAGGGCTAGTAAAGAATAAAGATACATGTTTTAAACAATTTATTATTTAAGCAGCATTTTTAGTTAAACGGCCACATAAATACTCACCTTGAGGTTTTTACCATTTTGGACGTAATTGTAATTGATTCAGATATTCATTTAATTTTGAGCCATCTCTATCGGCTCATAAACAATTGTTTCATCTGTATGAGTTCACGCAAACGAGTCGTCAAATTGAGACCACTGCATGTTGAATTGGGTTCTCGTATTCCACGGCAGATGTCACGATTGATGAAAGGGGTCAGCATTATACTGGTTAAATTTTTCCGAATCCTTATTAATTCCATTTACTACACTCTTTCTGCTATATGACAATTAATAAAGTTACCGCTGGTTGGGTTTTATTAATTGGAGACAAACTTTTCTGTTTACAGTAAATTTAATTCTGTCAAAAAAACTTCTATTTATTGCTATAACTTGAATTTTGTATTTTATTGTATTTAGAATTGAAAAGCGCGTGTTACTATTTCATGAACTTTATTCGAAGTGAAGTATGAACGAGTGTCATACGGCAGCATGACATTTACATTAGTGTTGCCAGACCATCTGTATATTTATGATAGCATAATTATATTTGCTTAACATAACATAACGGACATAACAGTCTCCCACGCTTAATTTACGCTAATGAGAGGTACTTGAATTTTAAATGTAATCTCCTAAGTAGGTAGGTCTATTGCATTTACGTTCAGATCTACGAACTAGTTGTTGTTCATGATTCTCTGACTCAGGTTGATTCTGAGGAACTGTTGGTTCGAAATGGTGTTGACTATAATCGTTGGTGTTTTGCGGAGACGTGGTAGTTTCAATATCTGGACAGAATGAACTTGATCAAGTTGTACAAGATAATGAAGTTCTCCAAATTTTTTTAGAACTTTCTTCCACGCTTATTTGACGCACCCCTGGAATATGTTTTGTAGGTTGAAATTTGATAGGTAGTTTCAATGCATTAAGCCAGATTCGGACACGTCTGTTGAAATATAATTATGCTGTAATTTTTCCTGAATTGAGTGGTGTAGCGCGGTAACATTGCATAATTTCATTGACTATCTTGTGTAGAGATCCTGGTTCTGATGACATCGTTTTCAATTTACGCTTGAGTGTTTGTACGTTGCTTTCTGCTAACCCATTTGTACTAGGATGTCCTGGAGCAATAAGTTTTTGAAAAATACCGTTTTTGTTGCAATACATTTAGAATTGATCACCAGTAAAGATGGGCGCATTATCTGATACCATTATTACCGCAAAACCATGAGTAGCAAAAATGTCGGAGAGAAGATTTATTGATGTTTGTGTCGTAGGGGCATCCCGTATGATTCGCACTTCTGCCCATCTGGATTTTGAATCAACGACGATTGAAAAAAAATAATACTGGAATGGTCTTTCCCAGTTTTCAGCTGGTTTCTTTCACTGGTGAAATGGGCTTTTTGCCGGTTTTGATTGAATTTGGACACATACTTCACACGACCCTACCATCCTCTCAATATCACGATCTATTTCTTTCCAAACAATATCTTCTGGAGAGTTGTTTTATTCTGGTTATTTCAAAATGCGTATGATGAAGTTCTTGAAGAGTTTAAGGTGTGGAATCAAAACTCGTTTACATTTGAAAATAATTCCGTTATTGAGTGTATAGATGTCTTCACTATCATCAAAGTTGAGTAAATTTGATAAAATTTTAGAAAGATCTGGGTCTTCAGCTGTCTCTGAGGTCAATACTTCGGCATTTACGTATTCGTTTGAAATTTCGAAAATTGATAGAGAACATTCATTTACCTCTTCGTTGATGACTTTTTCTGTAGACGGTTTTTCTAATAGCTGTGTTGCACGAGATAAACAATCAACGTTAATGTGCTCCGATCCTTTTTTGTATATTATTTCGTGGTTAAAACTCGACAGGAATTCGGCATAACGCAGTAATCTCGATGATCTTGCTGTGCTGATGAAAAATCCATGTTAGAGGACGATTGGCGGTGACAAGTTGAAATTTCCTCCCGTAAAGGTACATAAAAAAGTGATTAATTGTAAATATATTCGCTAAAGCTAATCGATCTAATTGACTGTAATTCTTTTCAGCGGATGTTAATGATCTGGATGCGAATGCGACAGGATGCTCAATACCATTAACCATATGCGAGAGCACATATGCTACTAATACTAATTACCAGTATTAGTAGCATATGGGATCGAAAGGCATTAATGCCTTATCGCTAGAGATTGCGTTTTTTAATTTTAGAAACGCTGATTCACACTTTGATGACCAATAAAATTTTGTTTGTTTTTGAAGAAGTTAATGTAATGGAAACGTGATTTTAGATAAATCCGGTATGAATCTGGAGTAGTATAGGTAACCATACCTAAAAATCTTCTAACATCATCTGCTGTAGCTGGACGTGGCATGTTGACAATCGCTCGAATTATCGCTGGCGATTTTGAAATTTTGTTAAATTTAACGACATGACCCAGATATTCGATCTGAGTTTGAACAAATGAACATTTATTTTTGTTGAGATGTAGATTATGTTCTTTTAGTCGCTGGAGACATTGAATTAAATGGTTTCAACATTCTTCTTGTGTTGCACCATGTACGATGATATCGTCGAAGTATGACAAGGTGTTCTTCAAACCGGAAAGTATTTATTCAATAATATGACTGAATTTTGATGGCACCGTTTTTATTCCAAATGAAAGTCGATTTACTTTGTATGTCCCTTTATAGGTCGAAATAGTTTGAATATTACTCGATTCTTGACATACTTGAAGATGCAGATACACTTTATACGGCATAACGCACTAATCTCGATGATGAGTCATCGAGTAAATCATGACGGCAGAAATATCTTGATCCTTTGAGGTTGTTTCAAATTTCATCAATACGACGGATTGGGTAATTTGCAGATACAAGTTGTGGATTTACCCCAACCTTGTAATCGACGCAGAGTCAAACACCACCGTCAGCTTAAAATTACTAGTGGAGATCCCCAGTAACTCCTTTCAACTTTAGAAATAATTCCGGACGCATCCAAATCGTTAAGCTCATTGTCGACACAATCTCGAAGTGCATTTGGAACTTTCGGTTCCTTGTAGAAAACTGGCTTAGCATGTTTTCGAAGTTGAAGCGTTACTTGGAAATTTGGCACACAACCCACTTTTTGAATAAAAATTTGTTGAAAATTATCGATAATAGCTTCAACTGAATTTAAATTTTCAATTTGAGCATTTATTTTGTTAACATCTAGATTGTCCACTTGCTTGGAGGTTGACGTTTAAGGGTCGGATCCAAATGCGTCTCAAAAGAGCGTCATACTCATTGGTTACCAACATTTACTTTACCATCAGGAATCACAATGTTTTTTGTGTAGGATCAAAATGCTATTGAACATGGTTGTAGTTTCGTTGTAAGGTCGAGCTGTTTGAATTGATTTCGTGGAACCAGAGTAAATCATACGCCGGAATCTACTACGAATTTTTGAAGCCGTCCGTTTATTTGCACTGTTATGAAATATTTACCAACCTCGTCTTTGTCAGTGTACTGCTGATTGTTGTGAATATCGACGGAATAATTTATGCCATACACCTAGTGGATTGCGTCGTCATAATCATCATGTTTATAATCTGAATTGATAATTAAAGTTTTTATGCAAACTTGTTGCACATGGCCCTTCTTACCACATGGATTGCATTTGAGGTTATGTCTGTTAGTGCGGTTGTCTTACGGTTGTCTCTTCCATATCGTATACATACATTTCCTGTACCCAATTGGTTGTAATTTAATCTGGATTTTGAACGCATTGATGGTCTTGATGTGGCAGCATCACTTGTAAGCATTTGCATTTATCTGTTGCATCAAATCACGTTGAATTTTGTTGAAAACTTCTAGTAATTGTTCGAATTGCTTCTTGTTCATGATGTTTTATAATTTTATTACTATTTCTTGAAATTTTTTTTAAGGTTTTTCACTCGTCGTCATTTGCTATAACTTAAATTTTGTATTTTATTGTAGATTTAAAAATCGCGTGTTACTATTTCATGAACTTTATTCGAAGTGAAGTATGAACGAGTTTCATACGACAGCATGACATTTACATTAGTGTTGCCAGACTATCTGTATATTTATTATGGCATAACCTAACAAGACTTAACATAACATAACGGACATAACATTTTTATAAAAATATCATGCACATTACAACAACAATTTTATTATTCTACGTATATTTAGCAAAATAATTTACAAACCTTATGACTTTAACATATTTGATGTACAATTTAAAGATTGAATATGCTTCTTGGGCGACAAATTTGTATTGCTTGATTAACTTGATAATTTAAAGATGGTTTGAATTATGCATCTTGGTCTGGTCGGAGAAGTGGACCTGGTATTGCAGGTTAGCGTTTATTATAAAATAAAGCGAAGAAGACGATCAAAATTCCTATGGTTGAATAGGAAATTGTATAGTGGTGGTCATCATGTTGATTCATTTCCGCTGGAAGTCTCATTCTCCATGAGTATCGTTAATAATTATAGTCCAAGAATGTTATCCGTTGTTTTGCTTTTTATTTGTAGATTGAACTTCCTTAAATTGTATGACATGCCGATGGCGATAAAATGAAACTTCGCATCTCTTAATAACCAGCATCTATATCTTCACTATTCTTGATCCCAAAAAAAATGTCAGTATTGATCTTGAAACCAAATATAATATCAACGGTTGTTTCTTTAGGGACAACATATATCCACTGATTTGAAGCGTGAAGCTTGATCCAATGATTCGTTGAATTTATTGTCCTGGTTTTACCTATTGTGTCAAGCTCCATTTTTTGCTGCAAGATTGCTAACTCACATTGCCATATAGGATATCTCATATAGAAATTGTGACGATTGCAACATTTAGCAATGGTTTACCTCTTCTGTTGAAAAGGATTTATAGCTAAGATTGTACTACGCCTTGGTCTGCTTTTGTTTACGTCTAAAGGGTCTTTTTTGATTTCAAAGGCATCGTGTTGTACGATTTTGATTATTGCCTTAAAGATGAGTTTAGTTTCGTGATCTGGTAATTGATGAAATTCGAAACCCGTATGCAATAATTTGACAAGCCGTTGCATTGATTATCCAGCCTAATACTGCCATTGAATCAGTCCAAAAAAATGTTGATATGTCATGGCTGATATCCAAAGGTTGTATGGCCATTTTGAGCAACTTCGACAATAGTAATGCGGCGTTGAGCTCTAATCTTGGTAGCGATATAGTTTGGTTCAGTGGTGCAACTCTAATTTTTACACCAATTTTTGTTGTTTTGTTGTTAACTTTACTATAGATTACTGCAGCTTGACTGGACGCGTCGCAGAAACCGTGCAATTGAATTTTCGTCCACTATTAGTGTTGTTTATCCAACGCGGAATTTAAATTTTTTTCAACTGTGGTAGCTCAAGTTTATGGCTGTACCATATTTTTTCGAAATTTGTGTGGAGTGTGCCATCCATCCTACTCCGAATAGCTATAAATCTTGAAGCAAGATTTTTACCTGGAGAACGACTGATGCTAACCAGTCTAATGGGTCGAACAATTTCGATGACTCTGATAAAATTTTCCGTTTGGATTTTTAGTTTCTGACAGAGTAACCTTAGCTTGGAACGTGTCTATTGAAGAGTTCCAGATGAGCCCGAATGTTTTCACTGTATCATTAAATTCTATGGTGTGAAGTCCCAATTCCTTCAGATTGTATGTTGTTGCTGTTCCATTTCCAGAAGTTGAAACCTCCTCTAGAAAGAAGGTCTAGTAATTCTTCTCGTGTAATTAACGCTACTGTTATTGGGTTACAGCCGGAAAGATGATCGTCAACGTAGAAGTTTGTTAGAACAATCTTGGAAGCTATTGGAATTTCAACGCATCTTTCGACCATTGGTTTAAAGTTTTTGTTTAAATATGTCGTAGCGGCCGTTCCATATTTGACTGTTTTTAATCTATAGCTGTCCATTGGTAATTTTGGATTAGAATGCCATAGTATTCGTTGTAAATTTTGATCTTAGCGGGCTATTTTAATTTGCCTGAACATTTTCTCAATATCTGACGTAATTACGTAACGATGAAAGAAATTCCATCTAATCAATATCAACGTTAAGTTGTCCTGTAGCGTTGGGCCTATATGATTCATGTCATTCAGTGATACTCCTGTTATTGTTTTACAAGACACGTCAATTACTACTCTTAATTTTGTAGTCGTGCTGTCTTTCTTCCAGATAGAATGATGGGGAATAGTAAGCTGGACAAGGTGCTCCTATCTTCTTACGGAAGCAGCTGTGTAGCGCGTAACGTTGCGGTCAATCGCAAAGTTCTATGGTGAAATGAACAGTTGGAGGTTTAGGAAATTATTTAATAGGGCAAAGCATTCTAATAAGTGGAATGAATATAGGCAAGCCCTAATAAATTACAACACTGAACTAAGGCGTTCCAAATGACTTACGTAAAGATGAAACAATTCTATTGTAATTATACATCAGAATGCAAAGAGTCACTCGAAACCCAGCTTTAGATGCAGTTTCCGGGCTGCATTGTTTGCGATACAAATACAATTACTAACCTCGTATTTGATACAAATATGGGTGCAAATGTGGTTTGGGTTAAAAGTTTATCCGGTAAGCTTTTAACTCCGGAAAAAGTCAAATGGGCCATTAACTCTTTTCAGCCTCCTTTGAACTAGATTACCCCTGCTCAATGTGGCATTTATCCTCAAGCTTGGCAGTCGGCCAAGTGAACTTTCTAAGTCCTTTGGACCTATCAGTCGTACATCGTTTGTTCTCAAAACTAAGGAACGACTGGTAGATCTTAATATCAGAGATTGTCACGATTACAGCAGTAAAGGGGTGCCCACAAGGCGATATCCTGTCACCTTTGCTGTGGTCACTCGTGATCGACGAATTTCATGATGAACTACACCTACTCGGTTATGACGGCATTGGTTTTGCGGACGATCTGGTTATCACAGTCTCCAGTGGCCATGAAAGTACGATGTCTGCCAGCAAGCAACAGGCCGTGTTGTTATTTCGAATTGGTGCACTAAAGAGGGAATTTCGATTAACCCTAGCAAAACAGTCCTGGTAGCCTTTAGTTCAGTTAGTCTAAATGATGTCAATATCGGATACTCCAATAAAGTTAAATATGTGGATGTTGTTTTAGATAATAAACTGAATCGGAACTCTCATATAACTCAACTAGCAAACGCGCGGTCTGGGCTGAACTGAGGCCCCAAGTCTGCTTCGGCAGTAATCCAAACACTCATCGGACTCACTCCACTTCATATATACGTCAAAAAATCAGCTGCTACTTGCGCAGCTAGATTACTGCTAGTGAATCAATATAGTCATGATGATCATATGGGTCACCTGGAGATTTTGAATGAACTTTTAGACTTGGATATGTTCTTTAGAATCCTGGACGTGAAACCCAAAAAACTTTACTTTGGCAGGATTTTCGTCGTGACAGTCTTTGATAGAATAGACCGGGATACTGGGGACCCCCAATGGAAGCTAACCGCCTAGTCTGGTTAACGGATGATCATATGGGTCAAAACTGAATGGTGGACTCGGCATTGATGTTTTTGGACCCAACCATAAAATATCGAAATCACTGGGAACTTATCTCAGTATTTTTCTAGCCAAAATTTACGCCATTGAAATCTGCACCACAACAATTATGACTAAAGGTTTTAAAGGCGCCTCTATCCACATTTTATCCGATAGCCAAGCAGCATTGAAAGCATTGGCTTCTAACTGCCTGGATTCTAAGCAGGTTAAAAGTTGTTATGAACTGCTACAATCTCTCTCTTGCCATAACAAAATTATGTTGTGGTGGGTACCTGGTAACGTGAGCATCACTAGAAATTAGTTAGCCGACGAGCTTGCACGGGCCGGTTCATTGACTGCATTCATTGGACCTGAGCCTTTCTGTGGTATTCCGTGAGCCTCTGCAGCCTACATAATTAGTAAATGAGGCAAAATACTGTTCTTGACCTATTGAAACGGTATCCCCGGCCAAGCCAAATCTCTCATCAGACCATTTCATCATAAGGACTTAGTGGTCAATTTCAGTAAAGGAAATATCAGGAAACTAGTAATTTTCTTCCAGGTTACTGTAACCTAGGATATCATCTGAATAAAATGCGCCTGTCCACAGAGACGGAGTGTCGACTCTATTTGGAAGAGATAGAAACCGCAGAGCACATACTATGTGAGCACACACTATGCTCTGTGTACACTAAAGTGGCTTCATTATGAAGAAAGGTATTTGACCCAGTAGAAATGTAAATTGGCCTCTGCATGCAGTATTCTTGCCTTTATTAGGAAGGGGGAGAAGCTCTTGGACTAACAAACCCAATAGCAAAAAAGATCTTTTAGGTCGCAGTGCTGGCCGTTCGGACAAAGGAATTTTAATAACATAACAGAAAAAGCTGGACCAACACCTGATATATATCAAGTCATCTTGTATTACTTCCATATTCCATTCTTTTGCAAATTTCTTTTCCATCAAGAGTAATCTAGCTGCTGCTTTATGTTAAGACTCACCAATATCTTTTCCGAGGAGCTTTTGATTGTTGAGTGGAATTCGAACCTAATAACTTCCATTTATTAGCCTCTTATAAGTTTTTTCGTAAAGCTCTTCGCATTCTGATTCTTCAACGGTTAATATTCGTTTTGGGTGTAATTCTTCTGATTTCCAAAATCTTTTAGGTTGTTTGTCTGTACCTGCTAAAATGATGAGGCTGTTAGCCGTTTAATTGATGCGTTGCTGTTTTGAATGAGACGGCCAGATCTTATCAATCCTATTTGTGATTTTTTGAGCTAAGGATTTATAATTTGGATCCGTTTTCATGCATTCTAACATAATTTTTTCATATATGTCAGCTCCTATTAAAATATGATAGGCGCAGGAGTGTCGAAGGTGTGGTCGGCTAGCATTATTCCCTTTAGTAAGCTCGCTGTTTAAATCCAACACGTTGCTGTCTGGAAGAGGTATCATGATAGTGCTCACTAGTAGTTTGTATGTTAAGTGATGGATATCACTTTTTAACGTGACAACGTTTCATAAATCAGCATGTTTAGAAATTAAATGAAATTTGCGATTTTTGCATAGGAATTAATCGTTAAATGTAAGGCATTAATTTATTTTAAATATTTGATTGCAAGAGAACACTTTAAATGTTTGAACCAATTCTGTTTTCAAATTTTGCGTAAAGAAACAGTGCATGTTACTAATTAAAATCATTAAAATCATTAAAATTAATCTCTACCCAATATGCAATTTGTCGCAAGTGCGTCGATTAAGCTGTATTTCCGTACTACTTTCCGTACTCCAAATTAAGCAAAGACACAGAATTACTATAGTGGAAACAATACCATTTTGTATCTCTTTTTTTTCGGTAAATAAATTTTTTATCGATATATCTTTGACTTTTAATGTCATAAATTCATAATGTGTATATACGAACATGATGTAAGTTATATAATATGTATTTTGAATTTTTATTCATAATAATAATTATTTAAATTTTCGCTGCATCCATTTAAATACATTTTGTTTATATTAACACTCAATATTCTTATGTGCATTTTAATATTTTTTAAATAATAATCCATTACGGAAAACTACCAAAATGTAAATTTGTATACCAATAAAAATGTGATAAATGCAAATGTTGAAATGGCGTAGAAATTATTTTGTTTATGGAATCTTTTTTTATATAATTATAATATTTTATATTACGGAAAAAATTCTCATTTCGCATGCAGTTCCTTCGCAAGCTAACGACTATGGAATTTTTGAGACAGCTTTCTTTGGCTGATCATATAATATATATGTATACCTTTCACTATAATTTCCATTTACACACGAGAAAATACACAGAGTTCCGTGTGAATTGCATATTGGGTACATACATATAGTTGAGAAAAAAAACAATTTCCACGTTCGCCTGAATGTAGTCTAATTGTCATATTCCAAATTATTTGTTTTCAATAGAATGTTGGAACTTAAATAATGGGAGCATTTAGGCGAATTACATGAAAATATGTGTCAAATAAAAAAACATTATATAAAAAGTAGCCTAAACTAGTTATAAAAGATGTCACTTCAAAACTTCATCGTAATTCAGGCCAAAATAAATTTAGTTTCGTATTCAGTTTCATTTACATTAATTCCGGGACAACAATGCAGAACATCTCCAATTCTTAATCGAATGCACATCGCCAATGACTCGGATGCTAGTAATAAATAACAAATCAAATTTAACCACATACAGTTTATCATTTCTGATACATCATTTCTGATGGATGATATGCTGTAGATAACACAGTTCACACCGGATTTATCTTCTTCATTGGTGGCTCTTTTTCGATTTCTTTCTTTAAAACCACTAATAAGTTTTCTATTTTTAATGTAGACAATACAAATTATGCAGTGCGCATCCCAAAATACAAAGGTTATGGCCTTACCTGCAGACTGTTGCTGATTTGAATCCGGGGTGAAATGGTGAATACATTGTCCCATAATATAACGACTCACCATGTGTATATGTATTTATATTATGGTACCACGTTTGAAATCAGCATACCATCTACAAATGGTTGGTTTTGCTGGAACAAAGTCAGAATAATACTATTGAAGCCCTTGGTTGTTCCGTGTTAAAAAACAATATTTCATTAACACACGATACTCTTGCAATCATTGTTGTGTTATGGCTCAATTGTAATGAATTACTACTACTTCATAAGCCTCATTTGGGTATAAATGTTACTTCTCACATATTTATACACAAAGGTTACCACTACTCCAATTAGCAAAGCTTAAAACAAATCGCGTATTAACGTAAATTGCACAATCGTTAAGCCATGGAAATATTTGATAATGACTTACCTTATCTATTTCGTTAGATAAGAAATTTCGTCCAATTATATCTCTAGTTACACATCATCTGGCAAACACTATTTTGTTTAATTATTTAAATAGAAATTAAGTTTTTTCCATCAATTATTAATAATTTGACAGGGTAAAAGTAAAAAAAACAACAAAAATAAATTGGCATGTAAATGATCTCTTTTAGTAATTAGCATATGGTCAACTTAATTAAATACCGCGATGCGGTTATGCCTTCAAAAATAAATTGTTTTCAATAAAGCGTTCAACTGTAAACAAAGCAATTTATATTTTCTTAGTAAAAACTTAACGCGAACTACTGTAATTTAAAATGCATATAAGCTGCAATTAAATTTGACAAGTACATATATAACAAACTAAACTGTATACATTTATTATTTACTTCTGTTGTGTTTTTTAAAGGCCATTGCTGGCATTCTTTGGGGTCTCCGTAAAAAACTTGTGCAGTAAGTAATCGAATTTTTCGTAACTTCATCTGCAAAGTGTTTCATGTCAGGCTGTAATCAAAGTGTACCTTTATTCATAATATAAATTTACATAGTACTTCCATAGTGTTAGCCCATTGATGTGTTAGATTTCGCTACTGGTATCGTTTTAAAATAATCAAAATATTTGTATATGTATAATCGCCTAAATGTCATATTTTTATACTAAATTTTAACGATATTCTATCGACCCGACATCTGGAACATCAATGGGTAAAATGTTTTTTTCTTTTGATAGTAGTACTATGTGTATTTATATTATGCTTTATTTTATGATAAATTTACCCTTGAATTGTAAACGTCATCGAGCAATCGGCGCAGTGATTACAGCTACGGTGTTTGGGTCAGGAGGTTCAAATAGGTTTCAAATCCCAACGGGGGATGGTTGAAAAAAGAATTTTTCACTTGGTTACGATCAGTGATAATCGGTGATGACTGCAGAATCCATGCGCCGAACCATCTTCCATGTCAGTGCCATGTATTCGTGCGTCCTCGATTTGGCTAAGACGTAAAGTAGGACGTTTAAATTAATCGCGAAAGTTAGGTGAGCTTCAGCCATAGAAAATATTGGATAGTTAAAAACATAAAAAAATTCTAGATCTCTCTCTTAACATGGACTGTAAATTTAGTGAAATTCTCAGATTGATTAATGGACTTAATTTCAGTTTTATCGTGGTGACAGAGACATGGCTTAAACCATGGGTATCTCTCAAATCCGTGGAGATTCCTGGATATATTAGAAATGATGAATTGACGCTTGCAATGGGTGAGGCAATATATTTTGTTAGAAATAACATAAAATGGAAAATAATTATAGATCCGCTAAATATTTGACTGAATTTCTTCTCATTGAAGCTCATGAGCATTATGTTAAAGTTGTCATTGGGGTGGTTTAATTCTGCCGGTGGGGATGTGCGTTTTCCAGAAGAGTCTGTTTCTTTCCATTCTGTCATTTAGAATTATAATTACGCTTTGACTGTCGGTGCAGCTGAACACATAGCTTTCGGGATATTTTGAAGTATCCAAATTTTTCATATTTAGATAAGATCTCTTATCGGCTTTATTAAAAATTAATGATCTGTCCTCTAATATGGATCAAAGCGTTTGCACTATACTCGTGTTGCTAGGTCTATCAAAAGCTTATTCGATTTGGTTAATCATTATATTTCATTTATGAAACTGCAACATATTTATAGCTTTTATAGAATACAATATGCTAAATCATAGATTAAGATATAATAAAGATGGCCCATACACAAGCAACAAAAGTGTATATCTAGAAATAATAATCTAGAAAGTAAAAATAAAAAGAAAATTTTTTTTTTAGTTACTGTATAATGAAGGCTTGTAAAATTTGTATTCGACAATGAAAGAATAAAAAAAAACCAAGTAGCCTTTTTATAGAATAAAATCTTTCTTTGTAGTTGAAAAATATATTTTTGTACTTTTTACATCAAAAATTGTTTTTAAATTTGTTTTCAAACTAGTTCAAACTATCCAACAGTATTTTGATGAACCCGCCTCTTCCTTTTATTTTTTGTTCTAATTGGATTATCTTTGTATATCTTAATCTATGGTTAAATGTAACGAGGAAATGTCGTCTTCCAGTTTCACTTTATGATCAAAAATTTTGTTTGGGGAAATATTTACGGGGGCCTTAAAATGCTCTCTAAATTCAAAGGTTCTACTTCATTCCAAACGCGCAAATCGTTAGCAATAGCTCAACGAAGACAACAAACAAAGGCCAAAAATTGCGTTTAACGCTATTACTAGTTACGTGTTTAACTTATGGTAGATATGACCACATTACACTTTATTCGAAAAGATGACTATAAGGTGTTCATTTAGCAGCTACATGAATTTTAGGCATTGCACTTTCGTATTTAAATTTATTCATTATATATATTCGAGTTAGAAGATGATGCTGAACTAGAAACTGCTACCCGAACTGAAGTCTGAAGAGGATAAATTGGGAGAATTTCAAGATACTCCTAAAAATCACCTGTTAAGCCAATTGATGATCGTGAATTCCTCCCAAAATTACCGGAATTGACTTATTTTATGGGGGACCTACTAAACTTCAAAATTTTATCGAATCTTGTGACACGCTCATTCATAAAAACCCTATGTTGAATGATTTTACAAAATTTCAGTATTTGAAAAGTTATTGTAAAGATCCTGGCGCTAAGCCATTTGAGAATTTAGCTAAATTTTTATGAATTTAGATAAATAATCGTATCGTAGAGGACCATGAGCAAATAAGTTCCCATAAACTTCTTGCACTTCTCGGTGAATTTGATTCACACCTTTGATCTCTCAAGATTCTTGGTCGTACTACGGAGTAGTACACATTTAATGGTTTCGAAATTTTGGAAACAAGTTTAAGTTAGATAAAGTCCAGTAAATACTATTCCTTCGTTCAAAGACATTTCCAAATTTATAAGGAAAAGAAGGACAGCAAATCAATAGCTCATCAACATTTTATCAGTATTCAAATAGGGCAACAATGCCTACCCAGTGAATTTATTTATAGTCATAGCTACAGCTCTCGTTCAAATATCTGATACCACCAACCATACTTTCGTTGCAAGAGCAATGCCGGATTCTGGATCCATATGCTTAATATTATAACAAAATCGCTAGCATCAAAATTGGGTCTAAAAGAAGAGAAATCTTCGGCTCAAATCTAAGGTATTGGAGGTTCACCAATTATATAGTGCAAATCTATAATCATTAACTTATGATCCCGATCTTAATTATTTAGATTCAATAGATGTTCATATTTTGGCAAAAAATATTCGATTATCACCCAACTATACAGACATACCCAAGATTTTACTCACCACAAAAAATTGATTTGTTCAATGGCGCTGAACTTTTTTTCGAGCTACAGTCTATTGGCCAAATCAAATTAGGCAATAACCTCCAAATACACTAGGTTGAGATGGTTTGTATCAGGAAAGGTCAATGTTCCATCCGTTGATTTTCAACCCAGTAATTTGCTTGTCGTAAATTCTACTTCAACTTATTTAGACACTCTACCTGGTACTTCCGCACCAGTCAGAGCTTAAAACTTCGTCTTGCTGTACAACAACAGAATATAGCCTATTAAAAAGCGCAAATATGTTTTACAATCACACGTAAGAACAAAGTGGTTTTTGCTAGGAAAACCGCCAAGTGAATTTGTAGACAGAAAAAGCATGAATGGTGGAAGGCTAAACTCTGAAGAGTACTAGAACTCAGCAATGATCACAGTTCTTGTAACTTCTTTAAAGTAGTCACCAGTCTGAATTATACCTTCAGGCTTAGGTCTATCGCCATTTGGGACCAGGACGAAAACCTCCGTGTTAACATCAATACAGTGCTCGACACTTGAAAGGAACTTTTATCTGATTTACTTAATGTTCAACAAGTGTCAAATGCTGTCTTTGAAAGTTGTCAAATACAGACCGCGGAAATGTGTATATGGGGTCTATCCTATGAGGAATTCACTCAGGCCATACCAAAAACTAAAACGAAACCGTTTCACTAGGGTTGATTGTATTAATCCCGGGCTCCTTAATATTCAAAGGGGATAATTTGTGGAACTATCTTTTTGATCTTTTTTGATTAGTATGGCAAAGAAAAGTTATACCTGATGAATGGAAGGTGGCCGCGTTGTGCTCTATCCTTGGAAAAAGAGATAATATTGGAGAAAATCACTCCCCAGGAGGGGATAATTGTAGGTGACTATACCTGATGAATGGAAGGTGGCCGCGTTGTGCTCTATCCTTGGAAAAAGAGATAATATTGGAGAAAATCACTCCCCAGGAGGGGATAATTGTAGGTGACTATACGAAAATATTACGAAATATCACGTGGTATACAACGGGAGTTCTAGGATTTCCACCAAGCCTGTGACGCAATCCATTGAGATAGCTTATCATTTGCTTTGCGATGTCTGGGCATACCTGAAAAATATGTGCGTAACATGACAGTAATGGAGTAACAATGCTGCGTCAAAGTTAAGAACAAGTTATCAGGAACTTTTAGGATGCTCTGTCCCCGATACTCTTTAATCTCATATTAGAATTCATCTTTCTTTCGTAAAAGTGAAACATCTCAGAACAACATCTTGTACCATCAGTCCAAGCAGGTTCTGACACATCATAGTTTAAATAGACATAGTACTACCGTGGTATGTTAGCTATTGAGTGTTAGATGTCGCTACTGGTATCATGTTAAAATAATCAAAATATGTTTATATGTATAATTGCATAAATGTCATATATTTATCCTAAATTTTGACTTTTCTATCGCCCCGTCATCTGGAACTTCAATGAGTAAATTTTTTTTTCTTATAAAGGTACTACTATATGTGCTTATACTATGAGCATACTAGATTCTACTAATAATCTACTATAGAGATCAATGCGCAATGGATTTTAGAAGTGGTGACCACACATTTGAAATAATGATACATTTCCAATGCCTTTGGTTCCTTGTCACTCATGATAACTTTGGAGGAAGTGATATAATAGTACGCCTTGTCATCGGCAACCGTGCTTTTTTTGCCTTACGTCCACTGCAAAATACCTTGCAAAGAATCATGCGCATGATATATGGCATCAAATGCAATGATGACGCCTTTGGAAGGCACAGACGACACAGTCGGTGACGATGGCATTATTATATTAATTACTAATTTGTTTAGTGTTAATTGCCTGGCCTTGTATACTTAGACCCAGAGATTTAAATGTCTAGCGGGACATGACCGGCACAGGTTAATTTAGTGGATTTCTAAGAATATACACATCTAATTTTTATTCCAAAACATACTAATGCCCCTCCGACCACTGGGGCTAAAAATAATTAAAAATTATTTAATGTTTGGTAAAAAATTTCTTTAAGTGATTTGTTATCACGCGATTATAACATATACTATATACAAAGCATTGAAAAAAGCGTGTAACTTCCCATACCAAATAAATAATACAAAAAAAAAATGTAATAAGCTCAGGAATTTAATTAATTTAATTACTTATGGATTAATTACACAATTGAATTTTGATTAGAGAAAAACTTTCTTTCCTTGTCTAGTCGATTAGAAATTTTGTGGCCATTACATTTTTGTGATATCACACAGATTAATCTCATAATATATATAAAACAAGAAAAAATATTCTACTTCCGGTATAAGCCATGCGGTGTGAAAAATACATAACACATGCGTGGGTGTGGTGCCACCGAATTAAGACAATTCAACTTTAAAATTTTGTACTTTCATTTTTAAAACCATTTCATTCATCGAAATCCATTATATTCAATGGGCTAGGTGAAATTTTATCGGATCGCCGCATCATATAAATGTAATAAAAATCCATATCATTATCTCGTATGGTATGCCAAATGAATAATCAAATCAAAATCAAAATATGACAATTTCGATTCATATGTCTTTCAAAATACGATTACGTTATTTGCTTAAGAAACTCAACTATACCAACAACACTACTTAGTTCGCATTTTGGTTTTTCTTAATGGTATAAAGTAAACTCGATCGACAGACATCATGAATACTAAGTAGGTACTGATGATCATATGGTGTATGTCTGATGAAATTATTAAGTCATTTCTTATGTTAAGTGTGGTATTTAAATTGCTGTTAGTGTACTACATTTTACGTATACAAAATGCGACACGAATTGATAAGTTTGATCACGATCTTCAATTTAAATAGTTTTCATTATAATAAATTAGGCACCTGTCATAATTTTGTGAGCAGTGGACATGACAAAAACAAATGTCTATATTAAGAAATATTTGGGATATTTGTGTACTCTTCGTGACACAGATAGATAATGGCATCAATCTAGATATTATGGCGAACCGTTTTCGGGGAATCCTATTGATTCTCTTTCTGCCTGTCCATTATTTAATTGTTGATTGATTGATTAATTTGGAGTGTACGACCAAACTTTAAACAGGATCTCCCGTAAAGAACACAGGAAGAATAACACAGGATAGTTATAGATTTGTTATTGAAATTTACCCGGTTACAGACACGTTGGCTGCCACAAAATACTTCTTAGGGAATTATGTCAGCAAAGACGCGAGCCCCATCGGAGCGTCGATACTTCCTTGACTATAACTCCCGATTGCATCGACCTTCAAACAAAAATCACCATCAGACCATCGCAGTGATCCTATTCTTTCATTCCTGAAAGTGAACCGGCCAACACTGCCGCGATCCTAGGCACACACTACATCGAGGCAGAATCAGTAAAACCGGCTATAGCACCACGAGAGGGTCTTAAGAAAATCCACCAGTAGTAACTATAAAACAGGCAAGTTCATTACTAAGAAACACCCCTACCAACTCCAAGGCACAAGCACAGGAACAGCAGATACTGAACACCAAAGACACCAATAAGGAGCCAAAACCAAAAAATCTTAACAGCATCACAAAATCATCAAAGTCAACTCAAGAAGCGGGCAGAAACACCACCATGCTGAACACTTCACCCCACGACTCCATATGGATTGACAACAAAAAACTCCTAAAAAATGTGGAATTCGAAATCCTCATTCAAGCTTACCTGAAAAAGGTAAGAACCGCACTGCACCCAACCACAATATAGGCACGACGGAACACCAACCAACCAATAATACAAGACAAATCGACAAATCACCTTAAACATACCACCAACACTTACCACGCAATCTACCACGCAAAACAAGAAATCTCGCTGCAGCTACAGAACAATACAAGCCAACCTCTGCAGTATAACACTCTTTTTAAGCCAAAGTCAGTGATCTGCAAACTCCCGTATTTGAAATGTCCCCAAAAACACCACAATCACAAACAATAACAGTCCATTCCACTCTCCGCCGAAACCATCAACCACAGATCCAACTCCCACCAAAAACCACTCAAAACTTACAAATACAGAATTCACAAATGATTAGTCATCAAACCGCCTTCCATCTCCTCCTTCACCAGGCACC
The DNA here is from genome assembly GCA_963556175.1 of Tipula confusa. NCBI lineage: Eukaryota > Metazoa > Arthropoda > Insecta > Diptera > Tipulidae > Tipula > Tipula confusa. Next base: position 95,865,721 of record OY744477.1, read on the forward strand.
AATCCAACTACCTTCTATACCCCAGCGTAAAAACTGTACAAAAACTTCGAATGTGCGTCCCAACAATGATCAAAAAATACAATCCGTTGATACAATCGGCTCCGCGATCTTCTTGAAGCTTCCATACATTATAAACGGTAATATCTCGAAGACGCATAAGCTGAAATACATCAAGTGAAGGTCTGAAGATTCAGATACAACGTATTGTAAAAAACGTCGACCCAAACATCAAGTGACATTACACTTTGATTCAGTAAGTAAATACAGCATTGAGTTGAAAGCCAAAGAGAATTGAGCGAGTCAGCCCATTTCAACTAGTCCACCCAGTTCTACAAGTAACAATGATGTACTAGAAGCAAACTCTTTATTAGACTCGCAGTCTTCTTTTTTTTTTGTTTTTTTTTGTGTTTGAACCCTGCAATCTTTTATAGGGCCGAAGCTCTACCAACTCTTTCGCGGTTAATTTTTAATGTTCTACCTTACGCCGTCACCAGCCAAATCGAGGACGCACGAAAACAGGTTCGATTTTAAATCCATCTACATATTGCAATGCTCCAGCCAACCTGTACTGGCATTAACGGATGGTTCGCCCCATATTGTGTTCATCGTAATCACCGATCGTAATCAGGTGATGAAAAATCCCTTTTGCAACCCTCCCCCAATGGGATTCGAACTCGGTACCTCCCGTCTCACACACCACAGCTTTAACTACTGCGCCAATTGCTCGGTCTTTTGAGATTTACAAGATCGAATTGTATGCTGATATTTATCGGGATAATTTTATTCCCATCATCAAGAATAACTTTATGTATACCATAACGCGTCCTATTTTGGAATGGACCTTTGGTAGAAGTATAGATCCAATAATATTCTGATTTTCCGTCAGAACATAACCTCGGCTGGAGACAGGACAAATGTTTTTTTATGTTTTAATCCATGCAATCTTTTCAGGGCTGAAACTCTCCTAACACTTTTGCGGATAATTAAACGTCCTGATTTCCATAGTAGCCAGCCAAATCGAGGACGCACGGAAACAGGTTCGCTTTAAAAATACATTTGCACATTGCATATTGCTTGGGTGAAGCAGTGTACTACTGTGGCATGCCGGTACTGTCGTTGACGATCGTTTGGCCTATGGATTCTACACTTGAACGGGAGGCATAGCTGTGTTCATAGTCATCACCGATCGAATTCAAGTGGAATTCGAACCTGGTATTTCCCGACCCAAACACCATGCGCAGATATAACCACTGAGCCTATTGCTCGGTTCAGCCTATTTTGGTGCAGTACAGTAATTTGCCGGTTTTGGTGCAGTACAGTAATTTGAAAAGAAATTTTGTAGAGTTGAAATTTTGTCCGTTGATTGGACTAGCATAATCAATATGAATGTACCACCATGGACCATCGGGTATTAATCATTACTACTTTTATAGACGTTTTAGGGACACTTTTGCACTGATTGCAGCCCTTGATAAAATCAGTAATATTTTCGTTAACTCCAGGCCAATATACATATAGCTACGTGCTATAGATTTAATGCGTTCTATGCCGTGGCAATTACGCAATTCCACGGAGATAGCCCCGAACATCAGGCAATCGCCAATAACTGATAATAATAGTGATTGTTTGAAAAATACGCTGACGTCTGCATTGGTAATCATTTTTAAGCTTGGTCATTTAGAAAAAAAAATCAACAGCATTACAGACCAAAGTCGACCCTTTTCTGAGATATTTTACAAGATCTCGTTATAGGTGGTCAGCCCAACGAACGATTTTAAAAACCATAGTGTGTTTAACCAACACCTTAACCATTAGTATATGACCGATGACCATTTAGAATTGACGTAACGGATAACTAATTGAAGTATATCACATTGTCGGGTTGCCCCGATTATAATTTAAAGTGTGACTGGCAAATGAGATTAACTTTTATGTAAAGCGATGCTTATACGTAGTCTTTGTCCAATTTATGCACTTATTACACGAGGAACGTTTTTTGCGTATTCAAATTTAACCGTCGAGACGTTCACATTTCTGAAAACATACTGAAATAACATGCAGGCCCACTTGTAAGGTCAAAGCGTATTGACAGTAGTTCGCGTCTTGGAACGGAATATTGTTAGTAAAAATTGGTAAAATGAATTTAATAACTTCAAATGTCAGGCCTAATGTTTCTTTCTTGATCAGTCTATACCCAATTTCGGTCTTTGTTTGTGATCAAAATTCATAGCTGACTTGCTTTACCGACCCGATTTCATAACTGGCCCTTCGAGCCGGATTATTTGGCGTCACATTTATAAATCGTAAATAAACAACTTTACTATATGTTATAAAAGGCCATAATAAGTAAAGCGATGAGAAACTATCGGTGGTGGGCTTATAACTAGTACCTAATAACAATGCCTAAAGGGTTTGATGTTTAGACTGTTCCGGTGACCACATGGGGAAATGCAAACTTAAATACTGGAAATAAACTCTTAAGCCTGACTATTCCAGAACGAAAGCGAATAGTTCCGGAGAAAAAATTGTGTTTCAATTCGTTGGCAGCTTCTTATCAATCCAAGGTATGAAGAACCCAAAGTTGCGAGATCTCTACACACAACAATTGAGAAAATACTTGGAATATGGGCACATGACAGAGGTTCTCCAGTATTTAAAGCAGATGGCAAAACTACAAAAGTGAGAATAGTATTCGATGGCTCCAGAAAAACTAGCTCAGAAGTATCTTTAGACTAAAAGTTAATGGTTGGGCCCATTTAGCCCACATAATGTTCAATGCTACTACGGTTTGGAGGTGACAAAACCGCGATAATGGCCGAAATTGAAAAAATATACCGGTCAATCGTTGTCTCTCCAAACAATTGTAATTACCGCAACGAGTGTTGTTTTTATCAATATTATGCTAATGATAATTTTGGTTGTTTGCTCTGCATATATTAAGTCAAACGAACAATACAATAATTGGCTTGTGTCAATGCAAGAAAATCATGAAGCGAAAGATGATCTATTGGCGCTTTCGGTAAATATTCTTGTATCCTAGAGATGTTATGCAGAATGCATTTGGGATTCTAACTAAATGGACCAATAGTTGTGGTCTTAGTGTTAACCCACTGAACACCGAGTTGGTTTTTTTTCCAGGAAGTACAAACTTTTTCGCTTTGACCTTCTGACTCTCAATGAAGTTGTTTTGAACATCGCAGGTAAAGTGAAATTTTTGGGGCTCATTTTAGAAAGTAAACTAAGCTGGAAGCCTAATATTCTGGAAAGAGTAAGAAAGACTCTACTCCTGTAAAAATGCCACTGGAAAAGGATGGGGGCTTAAGCCTTACATGGTGTATGGGATTTATACCTCTGTGGCCCGCCTTAAATACAGTGGCAAACCAAAAGTTGCTGATGAAAGTGCAAAGAACTGCTACCTTGTGTATTAGTGGTGCACTTAGAAGCACTCCTACTCAAGCACTGGAGATGCTCTTTCATCTCATCGCTTTGGATATCATGGCTAAGCAAGTGGCTGCTAGTACAGCTATAAGGCTTAAATCAATTTCTATGTGGTCCTGTAACATTATGGGACACTCATCTATTCTAACGAACAAAGAAATCCTCAAATCTATCGACTACACCATCTCGACATCATACCTCGAAGTTAAATTTATAACTGATATTCCTTCCAGAAAGTACTGGGTGAACGAAGCAGTTTTAAAGTCAGGCTTTATTAACTTTTTACAGATGGCTTAACTTTTACAGATTGTTAGAACTAAATGTAAATCGCTCTTTCCGTCTCCCTGATCATTGAAGTATTTTTCAGGCAGAGCTTATAGCAATCAAGGAAGCCATAGACTGGATGAAGTATTAAGTAATATATGTAAGAGATATTGGCATTTTTACGGACAGTCAGGCTGCTATTCAAGTTTTGCAATCAGTCTTTATCACGTCAAAAGTAGCCTGTGTTGCCTTTATCTCTTAACGAGATGGCTGAACAGTTCAATATCCATCTTATGGGTACCAAGGCATTTCAATATTACGGGGGATATGAAAGTCGATGAACTCGCGTGACAAGGTATCACTTGCCTCATCTTACCGTGCAAGATGGACATTGAAGTACCACTTGCTACATTCAAATTGCTCCTTATAGAAGAAGCTCCTTAAAATTACAAACAATAGATGGGCAAATTGCACTTCATGTGTAATTACTAGGTAGGTTTGGCCTAATTTGGACTTAAAAAGATCTAATCAGCTAATATCTATGCAACGGCATGGTGGGTGGTCCTTACTGGACACTGTCTTATTGGAAAGCAAGCCAGTAGACTTGGTGTTTTCTTCCATGATTACTGTCGAAGCTGCGTAACGACGAAAAAGAGGAGGAAACAATACTTCATTTGTTATGCACCTGTCCTAGTCTGTCTCAATACAGACTCAAGTTTTTGGGAGCTCACCTCCTATGCGATCTAACCGATCTCAGTAAATTGAGCGTTAGAGATATCTACTGCTTCGTGAGAAGCTCAAATTGGTTACAGTTGGGTAGTGCGGAGAAGCATTGTCTGTGGTAAGGCTACGGACCATATATGTCTATGCCTCGTTCTTTTGTTAGGCGGCCACCTAAAACTAACTAACTAACTAACTAAGTCTCTCAAAAGTTTGTTGTCTCATGTTAATGTGATGACACAAACAGCAACGCCTCAACAGAACTATACAGTGATGGAATGTTAGAAGTAAAAATTCTAGGTTTTCATTTCAAACGTAAGGTTCCTCCGGGAAAATAAACTGTCAATACCACGATTAAGCTATATGCTGGTCATCTACATTGGTGTTTACCGAGAAAGAAACAGTCGATCCTATACTGCGAGATGTTTTGTTTAGATAGATTTTGTTATAGTTTTGGCTTGACTGTAAACGTTAGGAGATAATAAATCTGCTTACAACCATGGGTCCAGCGATATATATCCCAAAGAGCAAGTTAATCTGCGCCGCTAGTGGCAGGGACCTAAATGGCTCAAGCAATCCGACACACTTAGAACGATGCCTATAGAACGATCAGAAACACTAGATGAACTGTCTCCACTTGATCTAGAAGCAAACAAAAGGAATGCGATAAATGTTTTTCCTGGCAATATTAAAGGATCCTAATTAGATGAAATTTTGGAGAGAAGATCAAAACCACAGAAAGTACTCAGAATTATCGCTTATGTAAAACGTTTTGTGGCCAATTTGAGAAAGCGAGATCAAACAAATAGAGATGAAAGGGTAAAGACGTCCTCCAAACTATCGTCCTTGGCATCTTTCTTAGACAATATTGATGTTCTGATAGTTGGTGGTGCTCTTTTTAATGCGGACTGTCATATTGCTGCCTAATCATACGTCCACCAAAAAGTATTACGAGATGGTTCAAAAACATGAATAAATATGCTCGCAGAACTAGCATGCATTTAATGGGAAATTGTCTTGAAATCGAGTATAGCTTAGTAAACAATTCTCTAATTGTGGCATAGATATTGCTGGGCCACCTTATTTTGATTCTATTTCATTTCTGTGCTAGAAGAGGCGTTCCAAAAAATATATACATAGACTTACTAACTATAGTTTCTAGATTTACATTTTTTGAAGTATTTAACTATACTCTTTGGCCGATTTTCTAAAAGTATCAAACTTTGTTGAATCCTGCACTGCAATTTGTCATTCAAATTTTCCGGCGTCCATCCTATATTACGTTCTTTAGAATCAGATACACATTTCTATATCATAAGGATCCATTATTCAAATACCCGAATACTTTTCACTCACAGAATCCGCAACTCTTTTATCATCTGGAAATAATGGAACTAGTGTTGATATCAGCTGTTGACCTTAGTTGTTGCTTTAATGGCTCACTCTAGATTTTGAATTTATCAATCCAATTTACTCCGAATACATTGAGATCATTTATTCGATATTAAAAAGTTTCTCGTAATTGTAGAGTCACCAAACATTGGAAATCCTCTAATAATTCAAGCTATTGCTCAGATGCACTAGTTGCTGATTGGTTTGGCTGTGTCAATGTGGGCTCACCCTTTTCTTGTCACATCGATTTTGAAATGATGGTGATGTCTGAAGCTCTATGTACATAGTTGAATGTTCACTGAGACATTGTTGATTCTCACGTTGATAAATGTACGCTTTGCTGTCAACATTGCAATCCACGTGGACAAAATTTTAAAGAACGTCAAATGTAATATGCTGTGGTGAGCAGAACCTAAGTGGTTACGAATATCTTCGGAATTGTAAACTCCTCAAAACCGAGTTTTTAAGAATTTTAAACTGCTCTGCATAGTTGCATGAAGTAACTATCGAACCTCATATCATACACTCTAAGATTCATTACAGGTATGAGAAAACAACGGGTATCAGGAAGCACAACTATGTTCATAAACAGAAATGAACTATATAAAGCTTTATTCCAGCTTTATTGAGATTCAAGACATACAGCCATTCAAAACTAATTTGAACTACAAGCCACCTAAAATTATTGAGTACTTTTATGGATGGAGCTCTGCGAATCGGCGAAAGGCTTGAGAATAGTAATCTTCCATTTAATACGAATCATCCGATTTTACTATCAGCAAACTCTTCAATAACAGCGTTAACTATTAAGAAAATCCATATACACCACAAATATGCTGGAACATCGTTATTACTTGCCATATCACGATAGTAGTATTGGATACCAAGCGCTAGAAAGAAAAAGCAACCTGTGGAACCCAATTGATTAGCAATCTGTCACGCTATCGTTTAGAGTTCTACCATGCTGGAAAGTTGGATTTGACAGGACTATTGTTCATTCACTTGACCAAAGGTCTCTAAGGAAATTAGATAGGAGTAAATGGTTCAAAGTGCAGCTGTATATTTGGCCAGGAGTAAATGGGCAGCATGAAAAGTGAATTTAACGTTGTACAAAATACTTCCAAGATTGTATCTAAAATTCTAATGAACTTTTCCGTTTCTTTTAAAAGTGGTTTAAATTCACGACCACTCCGTATCCTCTTTGGGAAACAGATAGACATCAGAGCAGCTGCCATATCATGATCAACGAGAAAAAAACCTTTTTAGGGTGGCATATTTTTACTTTAATCCTTCAGGCTTCTTTGTTTGCTTTGCCGAGCATTCTTGATTGCATTCCTGGCACTGGTGTTGTTTGTATGAGCGGTCGGCTGTGAAGTACAATCCACCGCATTTCTAACATGGTGTACAGAGCTTACTTGGTGCTGATTAGTGCTTGTCCTAGGAATGATTCATATTAGGCTTATTTTGACTGAAGAAGTAGTTTTTCTGATCTATATCTATACATTATTATGGTGACGAACCACTAATAGACAAAAACGTAACAATTGGTGACAGCGGTGGGATTGTAAATATTTATAAAATGATTATGGAGAAGTTAACAAATAAACGATTGAAAGAGGAGTTGGTTCTTCGTGATTTGACAACCAGCGATAATAAATGTGAATTACTACTAAGATTCCGTGAAACCATGAAAGCCTTGGATTCGGATCAGCAAGAATTGGACGACATTGTATTGTATACGACTTAGATGAAGGTGGTGGATGCAGAAGATATAATATAACAGAAGAGACAGTCACTTTAATAAAATGCGATTTGTCACTTTTAATAGCTGCCATGAAACAAATGATGGAGCAGCATCAGACTGATATGAAACAAACAATAGTAGGCAACTAAAACAAAATGGAAGGAAAATGTATTGAGATGTCTACTACTATCCAATATGAAGTAGAGAATTTATAAGAATTTAGGACAGAGATTCAGTAAGTTAAATAGATATAAATGAAGGTGCAGCATGTTGATCAAAAGTTAGAAAAGACAATTGATAATGTTTTATCCAACAACTAGAACAAACATTTAAACATCTCCAAAAAGAGTTACTTAACGTCCAAGAAAACGGCAACTTACCAAAAATTGAGCTGAGATCGTTCCAAAAATGATATTACAGTAGAGTAGTGCAAATGTTGAAGCGTAAATTTGATGATCATAAGCTAGAACAGTACAGAATAGAGCTAAACAGATGATATCAAAAGAGAGAAGAATCACTATGCGAGCATGCGGCAAATATCGAGAGATTGGTACATTTTGCGCATTCCAAAATGGCACCAGGCTACACGGTGAGGACCATTGGTCAAGATTGATTTGAATCATTTGGGTACAAATAAGAACACTTATTTGTACCCAAACGGTTCAAATCATTCTTGACCAATGATCTCCATATATTCACAATCCACGGACAGACAGAAAACCCATCTAACATCTTCAGCAGTGCCACAAAGCGAAAATAAAGCGTAATATTCTCAACTTTTTTTTCTAAATCCGGAATTTGCTTAATTCAATCCTTACGCCCAAGCATTTAAAATGGTAAAAGATTTGATTCAAATTCCACAGCCTAATGACATTCAAATCTGGATTGTTTAGGACCAGTATCTCAGAAATTCCTTATCATACCTTTCGTTTACTTCTTAAGTCAGGGAGAGTATAGATCAAAAAAACTGTCGCAACATCAAACTGAAGCAACATCAAAGAAGCTGCAAAGTCATTAAACCTGTTGAAAATGACGAGATAGATTATAACAGTGGATGAAGCCGGAATTTTTCAAAAGCCATTCCAGTTAAGAATGCTTGTGGCTGCCATCTTAGTTTTTGCAAAACAGATCCCAAGAATTTATATGAAAAATACAGCGATTTTTTAATGGAAGAATATCTAGGAGATAACTGTGCAATTAACACTTAGAGATTTAAAAAATAATTTCAGGCAATTTAGGAAAACATGCGCAAATTCTGGGCCGTTTCCAATATTTGTTACCGTTGACAACCACATTATTGAGGACATTATTTCCAACGAACATGTATAGACTGAATCAACTTACTCTACTCTCCAATGAAAAACAAAAGAATGCTTTTGACACTATTTTAGATTCAGATTATGGTAGTAGAAATCAGTGTTTCTTTCTATTTAGAACTGGTGGTTCAGAAAAGTTGTTTTTATACAAAACCCTGACAGCAGCCATTCTTTTACGAGGAGACCGAGTTAAAGCTATTACTCCTACTGGACTTGCTGCCACTTTGTTCAAGATCAGTCAAAGAATGTATTCTGGCTTTTGGATTCTCCTGAATATTCATGTAACAAATATACAACAAGCATCTGAAGAATGGAAAATGTTACTGTATAGACGAAGATTTTAGACACTGTTGATAGAATTTTGAAAAATTGGTTAACTGCCAGAAGCCATTTCAAGCTTAAGTGCAAGTAGTTCTTTTTAAAGAACCCTCAAATGACCTTGAAACCAACCTTTAACTAAACATGACTTAAACCATGCATAAAACTATTTTAACACAATATTAAGTTGTTTGATCAACTTAAACAATCCACTCTGTAATCGATATACTTAAAAGTTCAGCTAACATAAAAGCAAAATTAGCATTACATAAAACATAAATACCAAATCTTCATTAATACTTTCACTTTGATTGATTCTAATCAAATAATAATAATTTCGGAACTAACAGTTGATGGGACGCACTGAGCGGAAATTATTTTTCTTTGGATAATGTCTGTTGCTCATCAATTATAAATATACGAGTAGTATGGGACCCCAAACCATATACAAAATGATTGATGTGTGAATTATTTTATACGAATTTCTAATTTGATTTTCTTTTTAATGTCGATATAATGTATCGTTTGTTGTATTGTCTTGTAAAATCTCAAACGATTATGATTTATGTAAAATTTCTTAAGACGTACGCACAACAACAAAATTTTGTTGAGTAATTTCAAAACAGAAAATCGTTATTAAAATGATATTGACCTTTAGGAATGAACTTTTGCGGTCGCGGAAGAAATACAAATCATAATACTCGTCGAGCTTATAATACCTACAACAAGAGTGAAACTAGCTCGTTTCATTATTTTTAATGAGGATGTGTGCTATACACAGCTATAAATATATCCGGTAAATGGTGTTGCATGTTTAATTATTTTTTAAAGTTAGCGAAACTATGAACAAATTAATTAAACTTGACTTTACTTGTATAATTTGCACTCGTACCATCATTGCAATACAGGATCAATCGCAATACAGGTTCTTGGAAGGTTTTTGTTTTAGAGACTAATTAGCAATATTTATCACCGTTGGTGACTTACACCTGTAAGTACTTTTTTACCTGAACTATATACTATCCTTTGTCTTTGTTGGGAAACATGTTTTGAAAAGTGTAGTGAGTCAACGTCATTGATACCATAGGTTTAAGGTGTTGCTGGCAAAAAGTGTTGCTATTGTTTATAGTCTCTAAATAAAATAAATCCATATGCATAATACAAAATTCGATACGATAAAAAATAAACTATATATAATTATGCAAATTAGTACAAAGATGATGGTTTTATGATGGTTTTATGTCTTCATTCGTTTTATGAAACTAATTTTGATTTATATTTCAATCAACCAATATATTTTGCATATAAATTATATAAGCTAAAAGCTGAGACTATATATAGAGTGATCGAAAGTTTATTGACCGAAAATTTCACTGAAAAAGTATTGGTGGTGGATGTTGTATATTTATCACAACTTCAATAAAAAGCTCGAGTATTATTTTATTATAACTTTGGTTGTACTCGTATTGACAGTTTCCCATCGAACAGTATGTTCCGCATACTAAACAGGTCATTCAACGTCCAACCTTCAACATTTGATAATTTTTAAATTATGCCAAGAAGGGGATTTTATCAAGGAAATTGAATATATGAAAAAGTCGAAGACACTAGACAAAAATAGTAAGCTCCTATCGATAAGTCCTTTTCTAGGTGAAAATGGTCTGCTACGTGTAAAGGGACGCCTGCTCAATTCAGACCTTCCGACGATAGCTAAAAATCCAATAATTTTAGGAAAAAATAACCTTATTACGCGTAAAATCATTGAAAAGGCACACAATTGACTTTAGTGCACTTAAGGAATCAATATTGGATCGTTGATGAAAGGTGCGCTGTGCGTTCTGTTATCCAAAAGTGTGTGATCTGCTTTCGCCACAAACAACATAACACGAAGCAATTCATGGGTAATCTACCAACGTCAAGGTTGAGGCCCGGTAGACCTTTTGCGAAAACGGGTATTGATTATGCCGGTCCCATTCAGTTAAGAACAACAAAAAGAAGGGGCCACAAGTCATACAAAGGATATATAGCATTGTTCGTTTGTATGGTGACAAAAGCCGTACATATAGAAATAGACAGTAGTTTAACTACGGAGGCACTCATTACGGCCTACAAAATATTCACGCCCAGATGAGGGCTATCCACGGATATCTATTCTGATAATAGATCTTGTTTTGTTGGAGCAAACTCTTAAATAAACAAAAATTATTACACCGAAATCGCAACACTACCGGTCGAAATATCCAACATAATGGCCCTTGATGAAACCACTTGGCATTTCATACCACAGGTGACCTATGGGAAGCTGGAATTAATTCTGTAAAATTCCACCTAAAGAGGGTATAGAAGAAACCACCCTCACATATGAAGAACTTTCCACTGTGACCACTCAAATAGTGGTCTAAATTCGCGACCGCTATCACCCTTAACCAATGATCCATCCAAATTAAAAGCTCCAACACCAGGACATTGTTTAATAGGAAATGCTCTCAAGGCACAACCATCCCCTAAGTTCAAGGATCTATCTCTAAAGGCAAGGTGGCAGTTAGTAGAGGAAATGGTATCCGATTTTTGGAAAAAGTGGGTTGCGGAATACCTGCACCAATTGCAGCAGCAAAATAAATGGAAAAACATCCAACCAAATTTAGCGATAAACAGTTTAGTACTAATAAAAGACGAGCAGCAGGCCACGCGATGGAAACTGAGACAAATCTAGTTTCAGCACAAACGAATATCAGCGATAATTTTCTAATTTTAGATCAGAGTAACAACACCCAATAGATGACCTCATAGACAAGCAAGGGGTTCAGAGCCAATTATATAGCATTAGCAATGTTATCCATTTGTGCTGTACTGGGTCTAGCACAAGCCAATATTGAAATACACTCATTCAACCACTCGGCAGGTATATACTTTGACGAGATAGCCAACCTAGATATAGTGGCAATGAAATGGACTTTAGTTATTTATTACAACATAGCGCCTTATTGGGAGGAGATAGAAACTTTTAAACAAGCACAGCCACAATTACAGGAAGCTTGTAGAGATTTATCTGAATTAAACTGTAACGTAACCATACAACAATTGCAGTGGCAATTTAATTTTAATGGCGGATAATGAACTATTTATGACAAGCAATAAGGAACGGCGACGGCCGAAGCGAAGTTTAGGAGATACAATTGGCATCATAGGTGATATGTTTGGAATTCTCTCCCAGCGCGAAGCTGACCAATACGAAGCTCAATGTGAAAATATTAAAGAGAGTGAAAATCATCTTATGTCATTAGTGCAAAAACAAACATCGGTTATAGACAATACAGTCAAACTAATAAAACACAACTCAAACATCACCATGACATCTGTAAACAACTTAAAAAATTAACAACAACGATTAAAGCAAGAAATGTTCTTGTTGAATGAATACCGACTGCGCAAAGAAAGGGTACGTTCAGTATTATTGAACATGATCGAATTACCCTTAATTTTAAAAAACCTCTGATGCACATCGTAAAATATTACATCCAACAATCCTCACGCCAGTACAACTAGAAGATCAACTTATATAATTCGACAACATATACCAGCATCAATCACAATTCCTTGTTTCGACATTCATTATCTCATGCATGTATATAAAAGCATGGTGGTACGACACAGGGTTACGCGTCAAAACGAAATTATTGAAATCGTCATACCGTTAGCTTTCTCTTACAAATACACGCTACTATCCGTACTCGCAGTTCCAGATATAATTCATGGCAACACACAATCTCTTATAGTTACGTCAACAGAATACATCGCAGTGGACAATCATTGAGAATATTTTGCATTCCTGTCAACTGAAGAAGTGAACCGTTGTCAAGAATTACAACCTATACTCGATTTTTATGCGAAATATCACCAATTCTTAACGCATTAACGAACATCGGAAGATGCGAAATAGCGGTGTTGCAGAGAAAAATGGAACTTGATAAGGTATGCACCATTATGACAATAAATTCTATAAATCACTGGATTAAACTTCACGCACCTAACCAATGGATATTCGTAGTTCCCAACGAAACAACAGTTGATGTGCTTTGTGGTTCCATAATAAACTCTTATAATTTTCAAGGATCTGGAGTAGTTATCGTAAGTGCTGGTTGCACGTTGAGAGATAAGGAGTTGTTCATCATTGCTGTTGGAACTGCATCCAACAATATTACAAATCATTCAACAAGTCAGCCCATCTGCTGGCTTGAAAGATTTGTCCTTAACATTCTCATCACCGCACAACTTTTGAAGGAGTTCAAGAGTCTCAGTTCCGATCCAACTGAGGCAACACGCTCGTTTGGTCGCATTGTCAGTGATTCCGTTTGAACTTACTGAACGTGGAAATGGCTGCTGCCTGCAGCAAAATTCCAGATTCGATTGTTGCACGTGCGTTAAAATCTTTTATAGCACTTGTGCATCAATTATTATCTCGTCTTGAAACGATCCGACAGAAAAACATCCAAAATTTAACCTCACTTTAACACGTGGAAAATACAAATTTTGCTAATACTGTTTTTTTGCTTAATTTGCTATAAGATATCTTCGTCGCCAAATGTTAGGAGGGTGGTGTGAGGTCTCAGATGAGATAGAGGAAAAAACCATTTAATGTTTAGTACTATTTTAATTATATAACGTTTTCTAATGCACAACTTTTTTTATATACCACGTTACTTGTTAACACGTCATTATAACGAACTTCCATAAGTTCGCAATATTTCATTGAATAACAAAACGATGACTACTGATATATACATGTAACATGGAAACGTTATAACAGCTTGAAGTTGGAGTTATAACAGAGCCCAAGTAAGAATCCAATACCAAGATTACCGAGGTCATCTCCACTGTAAAGCTACGTATAGCCGTAGGACACATCATCTTCATTTTTTTTGCCATCGAGCAACGAGTTCTAAACGATACATTTTCATACCTGATAAAGTACCACTAAACGCACCTAATACTTTATAAGTATTTTACGAGGCATCCGACTACTCCCAAGCACAGCGATTAACCATCTATTCATAAAGCATAACCGCATATTCATAAAACAAATACCACACCAACAACATGTTGAAAGAAACTTGACTTTGATCTTCTTAAGTTCAATAACTAGAAAATGAAAAGATGAAATAAAATATTTAAGTCTGTCAGTAATTTAATCTTAACCACATTTGTTTAATAAAATTATTTGCGGTATTTCTGGCACAGATGGAAATAACATTCATTCCTCTTCTATGGTCATCATCGTCAACATCAACATTAATACCGGCTTATATGTAATGTATGTATGTCGTACACACAGAAAATCTATTGTTTCAACATATTATATGTACACATATACATATACATAAATTGAAAGGAAAAGTGTTCAATATAAAACTTCGTTCGATCGGCGGTAAGTGAAAGTATACGTTGATAACTTGCAATAACCAAAAATCAAAACAAAAACAAAACGTCACGTTGTCCTAAAATGGGAATACATAAACATACTTTGAAATATTTTGTTGTTGTCAAATTTCTTTACTGTGAATACATAATCTTGGAATACGTAATTTGGAATGTTAGTTGTTCACGTTCCTGTTTAAATTCACTTGTCGTATACAACTTGACGTGGTCACTATAGTATGTAGGCTGGCAATACTATGTAAGACAATAATTTGTATGTCTCACAAAGCAGATGTTTGCCACGATATTGTAATATCGTCGGATGATTAGTGTATTTTCAATACATTCAATCTTTCTTAGGGTCCTTGCTCTTCAAACTTTTTCGCGGTTAAAAACCTACTTCCCAAGATGCGTCACCGCTTGAACCACCACTACCAGCAATAATATTATCAGAAACATTGTCTAGTCTGGACAAACTGCAGCACTTTGACTTTCCCAGCAAAGAATCGTCAAACAACGAGCCAGCAACAACACCGCCACCATCATCAAGTATGGATACACTACAAAAGATTGACGATCTGAAGTTTGCAATCAAAGGGTTGTCACACATCGACCAAATACTGCTCACGCGGCAAAATGGGCTGATGAAGAATTTGTACTGAAAAATGGACTCCATCGAGCAAGCATTGGACAACGACAACAATCTAATTCAAGGTAATCAGATAAACAGGTCAAGATAATTGATAAATTAGACATAGAGAGCCTAGTTAAAATGGAAGAAAAAGAGCAAACAAGTAAATACTGCCAAGGGAACTTCTTTCTAGATTTCTTTCTTATTTCAATCACTAGATGCTATGGGGATCATCATGGTAGTAAATACGTCACCACAACTAATGTTACTACTAAAACGAGTACATGTCACAACAGTGAACCGTTATCTGGTAAAGGGATGCCAAGAAAGGAATCAATTGCAAGACTACAATTAATTCAAGCACATCCACTATACGATGGAAATCACAATACGATCAAGGTTATCACCACGCTTTTGTGCTTAGTGAAACCCTCATAGTTAAACAACAAGGCCCCGTACTAGTACCAACACCAGTCATCAGAGTAACAACGCAGATGCTAGACAATTCACCACAATAAGGGCATTAATTGCTTCAGAGTCACGAGCAACAATAATTTCATCGAAGACTGCCAATATATTACACATCAAGAAGAAAAAAGCACTTGTGAACATTTCAGGCGTTAGCGGTAACATATATCGATCTAAGCCACAAGGAGTTAACATCAGAAAATCCGAAGATGGACTCGTCGAAAATATATTTTACAAACCGCATTATGGTGTTATCAAACCAGGCAGCACAACGACCGAACTTCGAATGGTGTTTGATGCATCGTCAATAACAAATACTGGCATCTCATTAAACGACATTTCGATTAACGACCCCAAACTACAAGGAGACTTAGCTGACCTACTACTAACGTAGAGAAAGCACAAGATTGTCATGACAGCTGACATCAAGAGAATGTTTCGCTCATATTAATGAGGATGAACATTTATTAACGCTACTGCTACCAGCTAGCTAGCTGTAAGAATATTGTTTCTGTTAGACAAGGAAGGATCCAATACTTCTCCCAATGCAGCTAAAATAATGATGACAGACTTCTATTTGGATGTCTTAATCACTGGCGCGAATAACATTGAGGAGGCACTACTAGCGCTATAAGAGCTACATAAGAGCACAGGGTGGATTTTTATTTTTGAGAAAATGGGAATATTACAAAACATTCCTGCGAGCAACAAGCTAACGGACTCCTCCAAATAAAACTAAATGAATCCACAAACTATCAAGCACCCCACCAAACGATCATTCCTATCAGACACATCAATGGCCATTATCGCCAATAACCATAATGGCCAAGTTTATGATGCAAGATATTTGGGAAACAAGAATAAACTGGGATGAACAACTACCAGTAAAAATAAACACCAAATGGCAAAATTACATGGCTGACTAGAATGAAATATCAGAATTAAAAATTTCGAGATATTCGGTCAACAAAACGTCGAGATGCAAAATGGAAGTTCATGATTTTGCTGATACTTCAAGTACGAAACAACGACTCGTGGAAATTCATTAATTAAGAAGACATAATGTGCAGACCACACGACCTGAGGACATAGCAGCCAAGTTGGCCAGTAATGAAACAACGTGGAACTTTATATCGCCTCACAACCCGTACTTTAACAGAATATGCGGGAAGCAGGAATAAAATCCATTAATTTTTTATCCATGAGTGATAGGAGATTCAACTCTAACACTCGAAGAACAACGCAAATCGAAGCGGTTCTCAATTCTCAGTCACTAATCCCACTAACCAATGACGCTTCGTCATTTGGTGGTACAACAGCGCTAACACCAGGGCACTGTCTGATCGTGTCGATTTTCTTGAGGAGACGCCAGAGGCGATTACCAAATGGAATTAAGAACAAGATGGCACAAATGCCAAAAAATGGCACAAAACTTTTGGAAACGCTGGTCTTCTGTATATTTTCACTAACTTCAACAACGGAGTAAATGGAAAACCGCCCAACCAAATCTAGCAATGATCAAAAGAAACATTACCTATATATGCCAATCGCATCGTTGAAGGAAATATCAATTACCAAGAATGCTAGTATAACACCGACTAAGCACAACAGTCCACCACCTAGACAACAACCTAATCGTCGAGCCAATGCCTTTAAATTTGAATTTTTTAATGGTATTATTTACAGCCACATGTAGAAAGGGGCTTTAAATTTGAAAACATTTTCAGTTTTGTCTTTTTTTGTTAAAAGTAAGCGCAAACAGTGGAAGTGCTTATTTGTTGATTTTGGTACCTTGATCTTCATTAGCCTCTAATTTTTTTCTAAGTTTTAGGATATTTAACGCATCTTTTAGTTGTAGGTTTTTACTTTCATATCCTCTCTCGTACATTCGCTTTGTCACAAGTTAGATGAAGACCACTGACCATATTTACATGGTTATTCTTACCATCTTATGTATACCAGCCTTTGTTGTCTCATTGATCTTCTTAACATAGTAACACTACCAAATAGCTGAATAGCTTGCGGTATAGCCATTTGATTGCAAGTATTCTCCTAATTCAAGTTAGGACTCAGTTTCTCAAATTTTTGATGGCTGTTTTTCTTTGTTATAACCCATCCCATTTCTTTCGCTAGAACCTCAACATATAGGTATGAAAAAAGGCAATGTTTATACTTGATTTTTTACTTGAACTGGTCGGAATGGCTTAAAATATGTCAATTCGTAGCACCTCGTTTTATTTTTTTAGATTTTCTAAGGTACAAAACAAATTATTGACAAGTTGGCCTTTATCATTCGTAAGCTTTGGTTACAGTTAATTACATGGTTTGTCGTTAGCCCAGGTTATCCGTGAATTGTGTACAAAAATTATTATTAACATGTCAATCACTGCGCTTTATTTACCTTGCAGTTCCACAGGGGTTATCGTATAGTAAACAAATAATCCGATAAGCGCAGCATTTGTGACACACATTTTTAAATTATTTATCGTCATAATTAATTTAAACAAAAAATTTAATTGAATCGTACAAATTACACAACTCTATAATAAATTAAAATTTTCAACAATTACAAACAAGCGGATGCATTTATTAACACTTTAAGTGTCGTATTTGTAATTTACACCAAAAAAAAGTCAAATTGCAATAAAATTTCACACCTTAATTTCACGTAACGTATTTAGTCGCTGTTCGGTTGTATAACATATGAATTTAAGTTTTTTTTTGCAACTGGCCGTTTTGAGGTATGCAACCATAATCACAATTTAAATTTAAACAAATCCTTTAAATAACAGACGGGTTTTTGCAGGCCATTGCTGGCCCTTACCGAATCAAGTATCTGGCTCCATCGGATTCGATTCCGAACTTACTATTCGTATTGTTCTAGACAAACCGAAGACGTTTTCTACTTCTAGGGGCCAATATCACTGACAGCGATTTCTGCGCCTGCGCCAAATGGCAGTTCTCCTTTCTATCCATTTAGGATTGGCTCGCCCATCGTAACCGAACATCACTGTCGTTTTACTTCCCATGTCGTGGTTGAAAAGAACTCGGTAAATGACTCGCGTTTTGGTCATAATATCATGCGTATGACTCTTCCTTTAAATGTTATTTACCATCTCTTATACTCATCCATCAGGGTTCAACTCTCACACCCATACACGACAACGGGTCTGATCACAACTTTAAAACCTGTGATCATATATTTTGTTTTGGACTCATTGCTTTTAAGACCAACGATTTAATGAATTGAAGTATATTTTTATTATCCGCTGTTAACGTAACTTAACTTCTTTCACTAAATCTATGTCACATGTAAACTCACCTTAAGTCTAAAAATTACATATCTTTGAATAAAACGTCAAGTTCATTCTTGTTCACATATTAGCCTATGGCGCATCGTCATTATTATTTTTTCCTTCTTGCAAGTATTTTATCCCAAAACATCTATTTTAATCAAGAAGATCATCTTCTTCCTGAACACCAGAGCTAACTACAAACATTCCTGATTCTTCTCAACTTTGATACAGCATTTTGGCTGCATCACTGTCAACGCACATCTTTTTCAAGTAATCCGAGGAATCACAAAGCAAAACATAATATATACTAATAATGGATTGAGCCATAGGCTTGCGAGAAATCCAAGAACCCCTGATGTACGTCATGATATGTCTCGATATATCTAGAAAGAATCATCCTCACTAAAAAATCTTGATTAGGTACGACTGATTCGAATGAAAGCCGCCTTGGTGTGGAGTGATTCTTCCCAGTATCATGTAGAACAGTTATTTGTATGCTGTGCAAAGGAGAGGCTGCGATAGTTGCTAATTTTGTGCGATCTCCTTTTTTAAGGATAGGGCACAACGCGACCACCATTAATTCATGACGCATAACTTTGCTTTGTTATAATAATCGAATAAGGTCGAAAAGATTGTTCCACAAAGTATCCGCGCTAAGCATTAAGGGCTTGGAAATAATGCAATCAACCGCAGAGAAACGGTTTCTTATTAGTCTCTGCATGGCTAATATGAATTCCTCGTAGAGGGGGTCCTCTATACTGTTGATGTAGTGAAACCTAATATATATGTAATGACTTGTATTAAAGTTGTATACCTACAATAAATGTTTATGCTCTCGGTGCTTGTTCTTTTTTGAGTTGCTAACACGCATTCTTTTATTTTGTCGTCTCCTAATATATTACATTTCATCAGGTTATGGGCCCAGCTATTAAGAATAAATATTAAAAATATAAAGTTGAGAGTGAAGCATTTTATATTTCACAAATAAGAATATATAAACCGGCGAATTCTTAATTATATTACCGAAAGATACGTCCTGTGCGTTTTTTTTGTTATGGTGTAAAAATTTCTGACAAGATGGCGACATAATTTACCATCAATCGAAAAGTTAAAAGGCCGTAAAAATTACGACATGTCGATATTCGCAGTTCAAACCTAGTTGGAGCTGGAAAAACTATTCGATCGTGTCTCTTGGTAACCGGAAAAGATAAATAAAAAGGATTTAAAAACAAAATCGAAAATTATTTTCTGATAGAACCAATCAACTATGTTCATGTAAAAAAAACCGATTCCGGCAAAGGAAGTTTAGGATAAGTTGTCAACTCAGGTTTAACGAGAAGAGTTGGTTTGTTGCGCACGTTAATTACGTCAAAATTGGAAAACTGCAAAAACTTTGAGAGTGTCTCGTGACAACCATAATCAACACAGCTCACAAATTTAATTCTATTCAATTAAAAGTATCAGAGAATCGGTATAATTATATTGCCAGGCTTACCAGAGATATATAAGCCATTGATTATAGGAATTGAGAATTCGGGAATCAAAATTAGTGGAGATTTCAAAAAAACAAAATTATTGCAAGATGTAAAGACAACTTTTCCTAACGTGTCAAATGATATTGCTCTATATGGACACTTCAAGGAATGGCAACAATAACAACGCAATAATAGTAAAAGTAAACAGAATCAATCTGTAGGCCCACGTTGTTTCAATTGTAACAAGTATGGGCATATTGTAAGAAATGGCCCATTACTGTGAAAACTCGAAAGGATACCGTTTATATCAACCACAATCAAATAACATAATTGTTAGTCGTAATGTTATCTTCTAAAAAATGGATTATTAAAACGAAACGTAACGCCGAAGGGCAGATACAAAACGAGGTTAGTTGTGAAACGATGTTCACAACGAAAAGGAGTTGACTATACAATGAAATCTATGCGCCAGTGTTAAGGTTTATCTCCTTAAGATATCTAATTTCATTTGCAGCAAAATTCGATTTGGACATTGAACAGATGGACGCTGTAAACGCTTTTCTCCATGGTGAACTTAAAGAAGAAGTTTACATGCTTCAACCCGAGAAGTTCAAGAATGGCATTAAAGTGTGCAGACTTTCACTTTATAGACTCAAGCAGTCTATAGTTGTGTTTGGAATCAACGACTTGATAAAGTGTTAAAGCAACTTGGTTTGTTGCAATCTAAAGTTGATCCCTGCATATACTACAAAATAACAAGGAATAGGATGCTGTTTTTTTTCAGTATGCGTCGACTCTTTCTTATTATTTTCAAATGACCAGAAATTCAAGTCATCGGTTAAAACTAAATTAATGGAAAATTTTAAGATGAAAGACATTGGAGAAACGAGATACTGCCTTGGAGATAGCACGCGGACCGTGCAGAAACAAAAATATGGATTGATCAGAAGCAGTATATAATTGAGATATTACCGCGATTCAGTATGAGTGATTGTAATCCTTCTACAACGCCCATCGATCCAAATGTGAAACTCTCCAAATCAAAGTGTCCTAAAAGAAATTTCGAACGTGACCGGTCGAAATGAGGGATGTGCTAAATCAGCAAGCAGTGGGAAGCATTCTGTTCGTGTCCCAAGTTTCTCGACCAGATATTTTAAGTACTTTTCATACCGACGACTTTGACTTTCGACTTTGCAAAAAATTTCAATTCCACAAATACAAAGCATTGATATATTCATACCGACGGCGTTGACTTTGACTTTGTTTAACAGCTGTCATATGTTGATATTTTATTTGTGAATTGCATAGTTGTATAATAGTTTTAATGTCTTTAGTGAATTGTGAGTTGTATCGTGAGTTGTATAGTCAGTATCTGACAAATGATATAAAATCAAGTTTGATTGCACATCAAGGATGAGAAATTATTGTCACTAAAAAAGTCTTTTTCACTTTTGCTAATATTTATTTAAATTATTATTTATATTTTCATTATTTTCATCCTCATAATAATATTCCACAGAATAGTTAAACATATCATTGGCTGCCATTTTGATGTTTTGTTTATCCATTGACATTTCAAAATGAATGAAGTTGCTTTGTACAACTTCAAATTAGCAAAGTCGAGAAGTGGAACGTATCGCACTTGCTTTGCAGCTAACTTCATTGCACTGTATTTTTATTTTCTTAGATTTATCACATAAAACTAATTAGTTTGATAACTATTTTGGTTTATTTCAATAAAACTTGACATTGTTAATCGAATCAACCTAAGTTTTATAGTTTAAATGCTTTTTAAAAAAATTTCATTTACGAAGTCCAAAGTCGAAGTCGTCAGTATGAAAAGTACTTAACTATGTAGTCAGTAAAGTTAGCAGATTCAATAATGATCCCGGAAGAGCCCATTGGTTGGCAGTGAAGAGAATTCGGCGATACTTAAAGGGCACTGCCAGCACAAAATTAGAGTTTTCTAAACTAACAAATTCATGTTTCGCTGGTTACTACGATGCTGATTGGGATAGTGATGAAGATGAATGAAAATTTATTACCGGTTATGTGTGCATGCATCAAAATGGAGCGATATGTTGGGATTCTAAAAACAACCAACAATCTAGTTATCTACAATGGGAGCAGAACATATGGTGGCGTCAGTTGCTATTCAGGAAGCTATCTGGCTTAAATTACTCGGAAAGGAGCTTTTGACGAGTCCAGTGACTGTCTTGTATTGCGACAACAAGAGTGCGATTTATCTGCCATAAACAAACGTTTTTCATGTACGTGGAGACTGGCAAGATAAAGATGAGTCATATCTCAACGAATGAAATGATTGCAGACGCGCTGACGAAGGCCCTTAATGGACCACAGCATATCAATTATACAACCGGGATGGGAATCAAATTTAAGTAAAATATTAGTTTTTAGTAGGAATGTTGAAATAGTAAAACCTAATATATATGTAATGTCTTGTATTGAAGTTGTATACCTATAATAAATGTTTATGCTTTCGGTGCTGGTTCGTTTCGAGTCGCTTAACAGCTAACACTTTAAAGAAGTCATGTAAAATGCTCTCATTACTGAGTTATTGTACTCTTAAGAATTCCTCCTTTAATGCTACTTTCAATATGTGGTGCAACTATATGGAAAAAGCGATGCCTTAAATTAGTTTATATGATCGAATAAATTATCAATCTTAAGACCGCCCTGCTCCCCCTCTGGTTTTATAACCCATGATAAAATTGTGGCTTTTCTCTATGAGCGAACTCCAAACAGCTTGATTGATCGCCTGTTGCCTAAAAGTTTAGATATTTGGTTTTCCTTCCTGTTGCAAAATCAAATAGTTAACGGCGCTTTTAACTAACAAAGTTACGCCAGAGCTCACTGGTTTATTTCCTAGGCACTGAAACGTCAACTAACGAGCACGCTACCTAGGAGCCCTTCCAACACACCACTTCATACTTTTGCTGTTTAAACTAGTTGTGCGCGATCTGGTAAACAAATGACTCACACTCTTTCAAGCCCAACGAAGGGCGGTAGTGTTTAAATATTCGAGAAATAATTATAAATCAAAACAAAATAAATCAAGGCAGGTTACCCAGCGACACATTACAAGCGAATGTGGAATGAATGCAATACCATCATGTGGTTTTATTTTCCGTTGGCCGTTATTTTATAGCTATTCGTTTTATGTATCTATATATATAGTATATAAATACCTGTCATCTGAAAATAGCATTTTTAGCCTCTAGATTTCGCCTACATAATCCATTCCATATACATATTTAAATCAGTGAGCAATTTATGAAACGATCCCTAAAGACAAAAAAGTAAACAAGTTCTAAATTATTGTAGGTAGAATAATAATATATTTGATTGTAGAATTGTCATGATTAGATTATTATTTGTGATACACTTTGTTAATAATAAAAAATTGTGTCGTCTATATTTTAAATATATTATAATATGTACATAGTAAATAAATAAAAATGGCAACAAACGAAGAAAATGATGATAATTGGGAAGTTTATAAATCAATGATGAATGCAACAGCGAGCCTGTTCAATAATGAGTTCTTGGCTGATATCCAGTTCCAATTTGGTGATCAAATCATTTATGCTCATTCCCACGAACTATCGAAACGCAGTAAAGTATTTGCACGCCAATACCACGGCACAATCGGTGATATGAAACTGATCGTTATAACAGACCAACAATATACAATTTTCTACGAATTTTTAAAATATATATACACCGATACCTGTAAGATCACGGACCAAAATGGATTTGCATTGTTAAAACTAGCCATATTTTATGAAATTATCAGCCTTAAAACAACAATTCGACAATTTCTGATCAATAATATGGCCTGCGATAATGTATTGCAATTGTATGAATTTTGCCTTGTCGAAAATTTTATGTCACAAATAAGTAGAATTTCGACATTTATATCAGAAAATTATTACGTTTTAATCAAATCAAATGAATTCCTTAACATAAGATTAGAAACTTTAATAGAATTGTTGAAATTTGATAAAATTGATAATGTAACCCGTGAAATTGACATATGTACAGCGGTTATGAATTGGGCGAATCGCTACTGTGAAAAAAAATCGCTTCCACGTACAGGTACAGCAAAACAAAGTATTTTAAACAATGCCTTAAAACATATCCGGTTTCCTGTAATGAGCAGCCGAGAGTTCTCACAATTCATTCAAAATGAGAAGACATTTTTAACAACCGAAGAAATTAATGCAATTTTTATATCAAAGTCGTTGCAACAGTCGAACGAAATCGGATTTATAGCAGTGCCTCGAACAATTTCCATCGATTATTCAGCCGGACCTGATATCATACTAAATATGAGACCATTTTTTGGATTTGACACAAAATTACCATTTTATCAAAATAAATCTAGTTTCTCAGTCAGTCAAAATGTTATTTTAACATCGATCGATATTGGTGTCGGGTCAGTGACACAAAATATCGAGATTGATTTGTTGAATCAAACGACACAAGTTATGCGCCATATAAAAGTCGAACACAAGCAGTTTAATCATCCGGTATCGATTCAAGCAGCTTTTGATTTACCGTTTTTATTGAGAGCCGGCTCTAAATATTGTATTAGCACAAAATACAGTAAACCAAGTAATCTAGTAAATTGCATTATGGAAAAAAAATTAAGCAAAATTCATTATCCCTTCAATAAGTTTAAAATTGAATTTGATGAAATATCACCGTTCTTGTTACAAATGAACTTTAAACAATTTAATTAGATAAAAAAAAAATGTTGATGTACATATATAATAACATGGTTTTTAATGATGTAATAAACATAATTTTATAATTATTTAAAATGAAATTTATTAACAGGTTATCAACTCACTATACCGTAACTAAACCCCTAACTCCAAACAACTAACAGTTTGTTTATATTGAATTTTTATTATTTCGTGATTGAAATGCGCATGATCGGAATGCGAATTTTCATTAAATTCCTAATCTCTTGTTTGATTAAAACGGGAAGTGTCGTCAAATGTTGCAGTCTGTATATGACCTTCCAAATGTCGAGCACTTCATTGATGTTAACACGAAGGTTTCCTTCCTAGTCCCAAATGGCGATAGACCTTGTTCTGCTCTTAAGACTCCAACTTTCCACCATTCACGCATTTTCCGTTTACAAATTCGCTTGGCGGTTCTTCTAGCAAGAATCGCGTTGTTCTTCCATGCGATTGTAAAATGTATGCGTGCTTCTTTAAAGACAACTATACGCTGTTGCTCGACACCCTTCATCAAACCAATCATTGTTGGGTTTAATTTTTACCATACCTACCATAACTCACATAGAGCGTTCAAATCATTAGAACGGTGGATGGTTTCCATAATGCTACTGTTAACAAGATTCTGATATTGTGCTTTCTTATAATCTTCGTTTATCAGACATTCACAGTTAAAACGTAAGTTTCGTTTTCCTGTGACTCCTGACTTGTATGCCATCCTAGCTTTGCAGTGACCAATTGATGATCACTGCCTATAAATTTGGCAGCCGACGGATAAGATCTAACGTGTTAGATAACTCGAGCCCTTCCCTTAGAAATTAACACGTGATCAATTTGAGTTCGAAGCGTCTTACGAGGGTGTGTCCCTGTTTCCAAATGAATATTTTTATGAGAAAAGAATGTGCTAGCCACATTCATTCTTACATCATTCTTTCCCCATTATGCTTATACCTATGTTTTCACATAACATGATAACGAATCTTTGTTTTCACAGTCTCAGTCTGATTTTTGACAGCTCTAGCATTAAAGTCACCAATCACTACTATCATGTCGTGCTCCGGTACAGATCCCATCAGATAATTCAAAACAGCTTTTTTCTCCTTCGACCCAAAGAGAAAACCAACACCAAGATGGCCGAGGTCATCTCCACTGTAAAGCAATGTATAGCCTTCGGACACATGACCTCCACTTTTTGACCATTGAGTTTCTTGGAGAGCAACGAATTCCAAGCGTTAGTCTTACATGGCTGATATATAGTGCCATCAAACGCGCCTGGTTTTCTTGGCGACTTCACGTTCCAGGTACCCATCGTAAATTGCGTGTCCGTTAACATAAGCAGGGTTGGGTTATATTGTGGCGGTATCCATATTTTATTTTGTTGCTTTTTTTAACAGTGAAGTTTTTTTAGGATGCAGGTACAATCAGTCAAGAGATTCAACTTTTGTTTAGTTGCCTCCTACAAGCCAAGGATTCTGTGGTGGACTTTTAAAGAGAACATGCTCCATTAAAAGTATTTTACGAGGCACGGCAGTGCTCATCAACCACAAGGGTGACTTCTATAAAGAAATTAGATCTTCATTCATTATTGAGTTTACATTTCGAATTTCAGTGTTCCACCATTCACGCATTTAACGGCTACACATTTGCTTAGCAGTTCTCCTATTAAGAAATATGTTATTGTTCCGTGAGATTTTGATACAAATTAAAAATGCATCATCGTTTCCGCACTACCAGTAATATTAGTTCATGTAGAAAGCACGATTACGGACCTGTATTTGCCAACGTGTTTCGTATTTACTCATTTGTTGGATCATCGCCATCATGATCATTTTAAACTAAAACGAACTTGTAGTTGTTTAACATTTACGATTTCGTATTCGAAAATACCAATTGAACGAATTCTTCGGTTTACCTACGATATCGTATTCTCAAAAAGCGATTTATTTTTGTTTTAACTAGTGCTCGAACAACTAAGCAAACCATATACAAATTTATATGTAGATTTATCTCTTACTTACCGTCATATATAAATATGATCTTCGACATGTCTACATAGCCGCTTTTTTATATCTTTTATTAGTAATATTGCGGCGAAACAATATAGGCAAAATTTCGTTAAATTTTTCCTTGACAACAATTTTGATAAGGTCATTTTAATGCCTAAGGTGACATAAAAATACTTTTATGATTACACAACATATATGATTGAAAAACTATGATGCTAAGTAACGATGTTGAGGTCGATGGAAAATATTCTAAAGATTTTTGAAAATTCATTTAAAATATTTAAACAGATTTTGAAAGCAACTGTAAAGGCCAGAAAATGATTATAGAGGCCACAATAAACTTGGAAGTCTTCAATAGTTTGGTAAAACAAATACCATCTACATTTTGTATTGTTCCGAATTTTTTCGATCATGACCGTTACATGCGATTATCGTACCGGTCTAATGGGGCTTTTTGTTTCATATTTACGAACTCGAATTTAAAAATGTCAACTGTACGAATTCGTAAATTTTTACTTTCGATATCACAAATTGATAGAATTTTAATATACAATTATATTTTCGAGTTATATCTCTGAATAACATGTAGAGAAAGTTGAAAATATTAGACAGGCTACAATGAGTTTGGTATTTGCCTATTTTTGCATTCATGATTGTTACATGATTATCGTTTCACTCTAAAACGGGTTTGTGTTTAATATTTACGAACTCGAATTCAAAAATACCAACTATACGAATTCGTAAAGTTTACTTACGATATCGTATTCACAAATATTGATTAAATTTTATCAGTTTCGTTCAGTTTAATAATAAAATTATTAAATTTTATCAGTTATCAGTTAGTAATTTTTTTATGATTATTCTTTAACCGGTTTAGCGATAAATAGTAATAAATTCGCCAATGCTTTATTAATATATTTTTTTTTTAAATTACAATTTTTATTTTTATCATGTTTAATTTGTTTGTACATTAATAATGATTATAACAAATAAAATTTACAAAATTATTAAAATTAATTGTATTTTTATTAAATTTTAATTAATTAATTTATGATAATATTAATAATTATATTGTTCTGTGTTAAATAAAAGCTTTCTGTTTATTTTTATTAATTTTATTTAATAATAGTAATAATTTAAAATTAATAATTATATATATTTTTAGTAATCTTTTTTCTTTTTAATTTAATTTAATTTATTTAAGCAAAACCGATCAAATATAATATATATTTTTTGTTGTATTATTATAAATTATAAAATATATCTTGCGCGTTTTTGTTTTTATTTTTATGAATTATATTTATAAAATAAATTAATTTAAAAACAAAATTATGAGTATTTATCAATTTTTTTTTTATGTAATCACAATAAATAAAATTTAAAAAAAATATGTATATATTTTAATACTTATACAATGCCAAACCAGTTAAATTTAAAATGTTTTTAGTTAATTTTTTATTTATTTTATTATGGTTTAGAATTTTTAAGTCACGATTTTAAAATTGACTAAAATTTTTAATTTATATTTTATTTAAATAATAAAAAATATAATTATTGATATAATCTTTTATAGTACACAATGAATTAATTATTATTGAAAATATAAATAATTCTAGGAGATGGATAAAAATTAAAAATCAAACGTAAATCAGCTTACATATAAGCAATCTAAGAGTATCGTGGATACATTTTTGACTGTTTAATATTTTTGTGGTAAATAGCAGCATTAGGATATTACAGTATTGCAGTTTTACAAAACCGAACGATAAATTAAATTTATATGAATTTTATAATAATAATATCAATATTTTCATTATTTTATTGAGTGAATTACAACTATTATAATTAATAATTAATTTTTTTTTGTCATAAACATTTATAAATTATTATATTGCAAAGTTATTCCTTTTCTTAAAATTTTTCTTCTTTTATTTTTGTTCAGTCTTTATAATAAAAAATATTAAAAAAAAAAAATAAAAATAAAAAATACGATAGTAATACAACTATAATATATTGTAGGTAAGTGTGCTTAGTGAAGAAGTAGTAGGGGTTATCAGCCTAGTAATATTGGTAGTAGTAGAGTTTAGTAAGGTTTATGAAAAATAAACGTCATCGGGAAGACAATATCATAATACTTGAACGGAAATAACTCATCGAGTTAATTCACAAATAAATTAAAATTATAAAAAAAATACAGAGTGGCATTAGAAAGTGTCTATCGTTTTTTATCGTTCACATAATCTTATCATCAGATATCGTCAAATTTAGCGAAATTTTTTTCCCATTGAAACGGATCGTGTTTACTATTTTTTTCATTATTATTATTATTGTTGTTACCATTTCCACCACCACCATTATTATGATGATGATTATTATTATTGCTATTACCTCCGGACGATTTAAAAAAATCATCATCCTCAAACGGATCGTCCACCTTTTTTGCAAATATATTAACTGATTCCGATTTTTTAATATAATCGAATTTACTACCAGGCCCGACCCCTTTTGTATTTTTGCTAATGATTTTACCAACTCCCAACGATTGTACACTCGTTGGTAATTCGTTCCATTTATCTTTGTCCTCAAATGAAAATTCCGCTTTGGCAAAATCATCTTCGAACATTTGTGTTTGGGAAATTGAATCGGTATTAAATTGTGACACGGTTACATTTTCATCAAATCGTAATTTTGCTGTATTTGGTGGAATACTATTACCACCGCTTCCGCCACCGCCACCGCCACCACCACCACTACCACTACCACCACCAATCACCGACGACGATGATGATGGAAATTCTGCATCGAATAGATAGTTTGAAGTTTTTTGTTGCATATTTTTTGGTTGCGGTGGCGGCATACGAGGCGATGTATCTTTTTCCGAAAAATCATTAGAAAATCGAAATTCATTATTTGACGCTGGCGGCGAATTAAAATCACTTTCAAAGCCTTGTTCCTCTTCAAAATTAAATTTACTACTTGTTGTCGATCGTGGCGTATCTTCGAATTCGTCAAATTCAAATTCCATGCGGACATGTTTACATGTACTACCCGCAGAACTTGGTGGGCCACCACCACCCCCACTAACTGGTGTTTTAACTGATTCGTCAAATTTCCTATCGCGAAAACCATAATTTTCGCGTGGACTATGTTTTCGTCGTTCAAACTCTTTATCGTAACTGGCATGACGTAACGTTTCACTCATTGTACGACTTTCGGAACGAGGTGTTAAATTTTTAAAAAATTGTTCTCGTTTAACATAATATTGTCGTTCACTATTTTCGGTAATTCGTGGTTTATCTTCGTCACCGGATGGAAAATATGAATCGATAATTGGTCCACCACCCACTTTTTGTGGAATTGGTGGCGCGGGCGGTAACTGTTGATCGTCGAACTCAAAATAATCGTCACCTCGCCGTCTAGGATAACGCAACGACGCATAGTTCGGCATACGGTTATCGGGTTCTTTTTCATTTCGTTGACGTGATTTTTTACGGAATCTAAAAAAAAAATAAAAAAAATTTTAAAAACTTTATCGATTCGAAACGTGACGAATTATTATGATACCTTCGATCTTTTTCACCGTCCGAACCTGATAACGTGTTGTTCGATAGAATTCGTTTATTTTCGGCTAATCTTCGTTCTGATTCGGAAGCACTTGCTGGCCGCTTCCATGATTTTGATTGCGTTGATGTTGGCGTCAAATCTGCAAATAAATTAGAATCGTTAAATTACGATAGAATTTAACGATATAATATATGCCTACCTTCACCATCCCAGGGCGACGATACACTACTCATTCTTGGTCTCGAGGTTGCGGGTCTCTGTAAACTTCTTGTATCGCCAGGCACTCTTCGTGTAGCATCACTTTCTGAATCTTGATCATAATCTTCATCGGGACAAGTTGATCGCATACCTTTGCGCCACGATCTCGATTTATCGGCAGTTAAATGTCGATCACGATCTCTAAATTCACCACGACTATCAAGACTTCCATAAATTTCACCACTACCAAAACTACGACGACCACCACCGCGACCACTTTCGTACGATTCAATACTTTCCCTATCAAAACTTCGTTTATCACGTTCATAGAAATAATCACGATTACTTTTACGGCTACTATGACTGTCTCGACTCTCTCGATCGAACGAACCATCGAATAGTTCATCTGTATAATCTTTACGTGGCGGCGGTCTTGCCCGTCGATCATAATCATCTTCAAAATAATTACCACGTCGGTCCATTTCATATTCGGGTCGTGAATATTCACGGTGATATTTTCGCTTATCGTAACTCTTGTGATCTCGCTTATCATAACCCTTATGATCATACGGTATATTTTTGTGATCACGTTTATCGTACGGTGGTCCATACGTACTACGCTCATAGGAACTACGATCAAACGGACGATCATCATCTTCGGGCGGTGACCAATTATTTTGATCATTCAAATGGTACCAATTTTCAGATTCGAAATTTTCACGACTACGATTCATTCCAGGCCCTTTAATGCGTCTATCTTTTCGTCGCGCCAATTTATCATCGAAATCATAGTCTTCGTCACAAGAATTTAGTCGTCGTGCCGTATGCCGAGCATGATGTCCTAATTTATCGGGCGGATGATACCGTCTTCGATACTCAGGTCCATCTTCGTCCCATGGACTGACATCGCGCGACGAAGAAGATGTTTGTCCGTTAGGCCAGCGACGACTATAATCTTGAGCCGATTTCCATTCATCTTTGCCATCCGACGAACATGGTGATTCACCGTCATCTTTATTTGGCGATTTTGTTTTGATTGTAATTGAAGAAGCGATGACTGGTGCGATTGTTTGTTTATCAAATACTGCCCACGATTCATTATTTAAATCGCCCACCGGTTGTTCGCTTGCTAGCTTCACAGATTTTTTTATGGTTTCGGGTGATACACGAATTTCGTGCGGTACTTCGGTCACATGTAGTTTCACCATTCGAACAGGTCCGGCGGCAGGTGGAACTGGTGATTTTGATGCAGGTGACAGGGGAATTGGTGATTTTTGTATAGGAATTGGTGATGTTGACATATCAATAACGGTGATTTTTTCATCTCTAGGCGATTTTGTCACAATTTCCGGTCCGGATGGAACATCAATTGGTGCTGGCGTTCGTATAGGAGACGTAGAAGCATTTTGTAATGACGATTGATGATTCGTTGTGATTATAGGCGATTTTGAAGTAGATATAGGTGATAAATGATCACGACTATCAAGTGAAAGATTGGATATGGCACGTTGCATGTATTCATCTATTTCTAAATCATCTTTTGATGTGTCTTTTGGTGCCAGATTATTAACAGGATCCGAGTTTTGATCGCTATCGTCGGGAAATATATTTATTTCGGGTGAATTTCCAGTCGATTCACAAATTTCAATTGGAGACGTACTTTTAGAATCTTCATTATCTTCCGAAATTTTTATAATATCGTCTTTAATTTCCTGTGATGGTGTTAAAGCTTGACGAGGCACAACTTGAAGTATTGACGATGGATTTTTATCGAACAAATCTTCAACAAGAATTATATCCCTGAGAGCCGCATACCGATCTTTTGCGTGTGATATAGCCTCGGTAATTTTCGTATCAATTTTTGGTAGAACGGAAGGTATAAACAGTGGAGGAATTTCTTCTGATTTTTCAGGAGTTTCATCGTTTGGTAGCTCCTTATCGTCAATCATTGTTAAACTGCTAAGCGGTGTTTCGAATATTTCCGATTCAGAATTACAATTTTCTTGATCGATAATTTCCCTAAACACGGCGTATCTATCGGTTGCACCATTTGACCCGCCCGCTTCTGATTCAACTTTCATATCGAAATTATCAAAATTAGCCACAAACGTACTATCCTCACCGAAATTATCGTCGAATTTTGCGACAAACATCGAATCATTTGCCTGACTAAAATTAACTTTGAATACGGGCGATTCTTTTGGAATTTCTACTGGAGCAGGAGGAGGCTTTTTCTTAGTATTCTCAATAAAATCTGACAGATAAGTCGTCAACTCCACCAATGTCATTGTATTCAATTTTGACGTGGGGACATTTAATTTTTTTGCAAGATCATCAATGCCGAGTGTTAATAGCTGGCTAAGTGTGATATCCGGTATAGAAGTTTCTGAAATAGTGATTGGTTTTTGTTCTAAGCTGATCGTATCGGTACTTTTTATGGAATCGGATGATTCTAATTTACGATTTTGTCGTGTTTTAGAACCTTGCTTTTGTTGGGGTGGTGGCAAGAGTATTGGCAAATTTGTTGTTACACTATTTTCAAGCGGTGTTAAATAATCTTCATCCTCTGTTAATCTTTTGGACGGTCTACCTGGGCCTGGATAGCTGATTTCAGATTTCCCAATTTTCCTAGAAGGCAGTGGTAATGGTGGCGCATTATCGCTTTGGCTTTTACTCGTTTTTATTGATGAGGACAAAAAGTCGTAACGAACCGAAGAGTCACGTGTAGCCGAATTAATATTGTTGCCGCGTGGCGATGGCCGAATTATAATATCAGAAAATTGTTTTTTGGGTGGAAGTGGTGGCGGCTCGATGTGTGATCCAGAATCTGGTCGTGGAGGTGGTTCCGGTGCAGTTTCATTTTCACTCAACGAATCACTCTCCTGCAATCGTCGCATATTTATACTGTTTGAATCACGTTTCGAAAATTTCTGGCCAAATAGATGTGGTTTCATTTTTTTCGACGATATACTACTAATCACATCGACAGTATTCTGTTTAAAAACGCTCGGCCGATTTCGTGAGGCCGACATGGATGAGGCCGCCGTTTGGAATGTGGGCGAATTCGTTTCGGAATTTTGTCGTTCCAATTTTTTTTGATTCATTTGACTAGTCCAATTTTCTGGAGGTAAATTTACCTGTAATGGCCCGTTAAATACGCTTTTATCATCTTTACCGGTTGATTCGTCAGTCGAGTTGATTTTTGTTTCCGATAATACTGATCGTTTTTGATTGAAACCAAATTCAAATGGATCGATTGTAATTTTAGAAAAATCATCATCGTCGAGAAATGGATCAATTGGTAAGCTTTTTACTGGATCGGCTATCAATTTGATGGGCTCTTCGGCAATTTTTACATTATTTTCACACTGGCTTTCCTGAGTTGCAGCCAATGAACTTTCAAATATTTTCAAATCAATATCACAAAGTTTATCACTTGATTTGGATGTTGACGAATCATCGGATATATTAAGTACACCACTCGATGATGGTGATGTCGAAAAATTGGCCGTAAAACTGCTATCTTTTCCCGACAAATCTTTTAACACTTTTTTAGGTGGATTTTTTAGATCGTGGAAGAAATATTTCTTATCGACATACGGCCTATTTTTACCCGTTCCGAGTGGGTCAAGATCTGTAAATGCATCAACAAATTTTAAGGTCGATGCTACATTTGCCGTGTTACTATTTCCACCGTTCGAATCCGGTTCATGTCGTCTTATATTATTTTCGGCATCATTTTGATCGGCCAACGCGGTCACCTCATCGAATGTCAAGGCCGACTGAGACGTAGTGGTTGTTGTTACATGCAACCAATCGTCACTACTTGGAATGTTTTGGACTTGCTGAATTAGCGATGGTGTTGGCTCTATCGACGATATTGGTATGGTTTCTTCCGGTGGTTTAAGCGGCTTGGAATGACGTGATTTTGATGACTCAGGTGGTGGTGGAATATTATAAGCCGGAAAATTTGTAAATGAATCACCAAACGGATCTTCTGTCTCGGTAGTAGTTTTAGTGGGTGGCTCATTTGGGGTTATTCGTTCCATTTGCGTTATACCCCGTTGAATTGAACTAAGTTCTTGTTCTAAATCGACTAAATCGGCAACCGATTCAGGTGAAATTTGTTTAATACAACTTGATTTAGCTGCTCCCAATTCAGTAGCCGTACCACTTTTATTATTCGAACTGCCACCGGTCGTATCTGAATTTGAATTTTTGACATTAAACGTGACGGGCGTATGCTCATGAATCGATTTACTTTGAATATGTTGGCGTGCCAATTCAATTTCTTTTTTCTTTAATTCGAATACGACTTGAAATAAATCACGCATTGCTAATACGACTTGACTAGCAGCCTTATCGGTTTTTATACCAAAAAATCGATGGCCGCTATCAGGTGAACCAAATATATAACCAAACGCTCTCGAATCTGTCATATCCTGAGCAATAAATGAAATTTTATGGACAGGATGATGATAAAGAGAGTCTCCTGTTTTTTCGTCACGTAAGCGCAATCCATCGATGGTTACATGAATTGTGATACGCTGTTTATGTTCCCCAGCTGCCCGTATTGCCATTTTCAAATCCTACAAATTAACATAAAATAATTTAATAGGTGATGCGTTCGATTATTTACGATAGTGTGTACACGGTGAATATTTATTTGTGCATTTTACAATAGTAAATTTATTTATAAATTTATTCAAGTGGAAAATTTGTGGTTGGTTAA
This sequence comes from Tipula confusa, assembly GCA_963556175.1. Classification (NCBI taxonomy): domain Eukaryota; kingdom Metazoa; phylum Arthropoda; class Insecta; order Diptera; family Tipulidae; genus Tipula; species Tipula confusa. The sequence goes on from OY744477.1 coordinate 95,901,467, forward strand.
TTTCTATTGATCAAACCGCACCCGAAATTAAATTAATGTGTTACATCATATCCAGATAGATATTGGACATAATTCTTTGGTCTTACTTACTTGCAACGCTTCTTGGCACATTCGATCGCCTCTGGCTTCACCAACTTCCAATATTCCAATAAGTTTAGCCTTGAATGTGACTCCATCGCCAAAGAATTTTGCTGGATCGTTTCGATCTATGAATGAAAAATATACAAAACACAATGTTAAACCAGTAAATCATGAATTTAATTTAATTTAAAACACTAACATCGTATCGGTTCATTGCTATTACTTAGAGACATAACATAAATTAATTCAATAAAACTTTTAAATCATTAATCGATTGATTTTGTGTGTAATTTTGACATTTACATCTGTCAAAACAAAATTATGGCATATTGAAATAAAACAAAATTATCGAATTATGTACATCGATAAACTATAAAATTCCATTTTAAAACAATTAAATGACACTTTAACTATTTATGTATGTTTATTATTAGATACATAAAAATATAATTAAAAATTAATTAAATGCGTTACAAATGTTCCTCAATTGTTTGGTAATCGCATAATTACAGACAATCGAAAACAAATCAATATTTAGTGATGCCAGACGTATATTATTTCTCTCGCATACTAAAATGTCTACAAAAAAACTGTCAAAATTGATATTTTGGAGAGCTAGACAATTTCACGTAAAAACAATTATGAAATTATATATTAGGGGAAAGACTAATTGCGATCAGCTGTACTATGTAATTCGAGAAACAAACCATCAATTTAATTATATGGGGTAGCCCTTCAAACGGAATTTAATCAAAAAATTTCGCATTTGATTATATATGAAATATTTCGCATCTGTCTAAAAGTATATCCTATTGAATTATTACCGCCAAAAATTATAGACTTTTTTGATACACTTTTTTTTTAAATAATACTGTGCCACGTGACTATAAGTTATCACTCGTTTAAATGTTTTCTAGTTGTTTGGGTATTACAGACAATCGAAAACTAACCAATATTTAGTGATGTAAATAATTTAAATTTAAGTTTTATGTTTTAAGTCAGTCAGCTGAGAGAGATCAGTGAAATTGCTTATCGGATAACTCGGAAATTTGTATCTTGGATAGAATATTATACATATTAGTATTAAAATTAATAAATTAATACCTGTGCTTCTGACACAGGTCAAAACTGTCAAAAAACTATCATGGGGTTTAAAGAGCTAGGCAGTTTCACGTAAAAGAAGCTGTTAAATTGTTTCTTAAAGCAAAAATACAAATTCATTTAAAAAAGAAATTTGTAAATCTAAGAAACAAACCAATAATATAATATGGGGTGACTGTCATAATTGGAATAGAGTTCATTTTATATTTTACTGTTCATGCAAAGTATTATTAATAAAAAATTGTCACGTGTAAATTACAGGTTATGCTTTACTAGTATTGCAAGCGATGATTTAGCTTAGTTCTCCCAAGTGCCTCACAAATCGAATTCTTCTCAAACTTAAATTCGAATCTAACGAACTATAAAGCTAACTGTAAAAATTACTATAATTTATTTCCAAACATTGTGACAAAAAACTAAAGAAATTGTTTTATTCATCGCGAGAACAATGCCAAAACTTTAAACAATTTAAGAAAAAGGCGTTTCTATAACTTACATTTACAAGGACTAGTTTTTTTCCTTAATGTTTGCATTATTTTCTTTATAATTATTACTTTTCCAGTATTTGTAATAATATTGGCAATTTTTTTTTTTTTTTGGTTTAACACATAATTTTCATGAAAATTTATTTGCCCATTTGTATCTTTTAAACTAATATCAACTAATATATTATAATATTATGTATCACAGAACACAAAACTTATTAAAACACTAAATAAAATCATTTAATGGCAATTGGAAAAACACTTTGCACCAATAATTATGTTATAAGACAAATGAAAATTGATAAAACCGGTGAATTTTCCACTGTATAAAAAATTAATATTTTCACTGTATTGATTTTTTTTCACTCGATAAATTTTTTTTTTTGGAATTTTTTTTTTTTAAATAATTTTTCCAAAACTATGAATTTTACGTGTTTACGTTTTTCCGCACAATAGTATGATGACGACGATTTTGATGATTTTTTTTTTATTTCTTTAAATGATAAACAAAACTATAAAAAAAAAACAACAAAAGATTATAAAATAAGGAAAATTTATGATTTTTCTATTTTTAGAATTCCTTCAATCGATAAATTTTCTACGTTTTTCTTTTTTGTGCTGTTTAATTTTTTATTTATTTTTCTGCTACATGAAAATGTTTCATTACATAAAATCACTTTACAACAATATAACTGTAATATACATGTAAATTTATTATTAATTTTGAAAAATTATTTTCTATTTAAATAGAAAATCGAATGAAAAACTTAAACAAACTCATTGCGACTAAGAAAGTCTCCACACACATACACGCAAGTGATCACACACTCATTCACGCACACACACATAAACACTCCAAAAAAATGTTTATAAAAATAAAATACCCCACCCACTTTTAAGTACAAAAGAGAAAAATGAAAATTCGATTTTTCTATTGCGGAAAATTTGTGTAGAATACGAATGGAATGTTTATGAATTTTATGTAACTGTGTAGTGGCGCTTAAGTATATGATGTTACCATGGAATTATTGGTGTATATTATTTTATATGTGTGCGCTGGGTAACACTAATTTACGTTATATTCATTTATTTTAGATGAAAGAAGTTTATTGTCTAATTTATGTGTTTTTTAATTTGTATTATTAATATCTTGTTTGTTTATTTTAAGATAATGATAATTAGACTTCTATAAAATGTTAGTACATTTTATATCAAAATATGTAAATCGGTGTAATTAGTGTTTAATTTAAACCCCATGTAGGGCGCCCACTATAAATTTTACTATGTAGGTTTAAACCACAAAAATAGGTAGGCAAATCTGTTCAGAGTGTGCTTGGCTATATCGAAACTATTTTCATTGCTAGAGTTACCAGAAAACTTATTGAATGCAAATTATGCTTCTTGGACGTCATAATCCATGCCATTATTGAAGATGATGTTCAAATGTTCAGTATTTGTGAGCCTAACATTGAACCTTGTAGACATCTTTAGTTTACACATTTGTTGTAATGTTCTGCAGTTCGTAACTATACACATTGGTAGTTTACTTAAGACTGGAAGCAGCATGACGGAGCGCTAGTCTGACTACCCGCATCATTTAAAAGCCCAATTGTTAAAAATATCGACAACGAAAAACTTGTTACCACTAAAATTTTACAAAACCCACGCTCATTTTTATAGATACACGTGATTTTGGATTAGCACGTGGAACGTGGTGCTTTTGATGACACTATATCCGCTATGGAAGAGTCTCGTTTGAAACTCGTGGCTCTCTATTAAGAAACTCGATGGCCGAAGTGTGAAGATTATGTGTTCCACGGCTATACGTTAATTCACAGTGGAGATGACCTCTTCATAAATCTTAGTTTTCTTCTTGGACTCCAGATGAAAACGGCTGTGTTGGATTTCAAAGTACTCAGTGTATGTAAGCGTCGTCTACGCATGCGACTAGCCAACTTGTCGATAATTTATGTGCATGTGCTCACTGATGTAAGTCATCACAAAGATAAGGACTCATTTCACAATAATTTGGATGATCTGTTGGGATCCATACCAGAGCGCAACGTCATAATAGTTATTGGAGACTATAATGCTAGAGCTGGCAAACATCAGAATGACAAAACGATCTAGCGATTGATAATGGGGAAAGATGGCACATTCTTTTCTTATACAAATGTTTACTTGGAAACATGGACACACCCTCGTAAGATGTCCCGAAGTCAAATTGACCATGTGTTAGGTCTCTAGTCATCCACAATGCGAGATCTTATCGTTCGGCTACCTAGTTTGCAGACAGTGATCATCAATTGGTCACTGAAAAGCTACGATCGCAGTTTTCGTACAAGTCAGGGATCATAAGAAAACGAACCTTATGTTTCAACTGTGAAGGTTAGTATTAGTATCTTGGAAAACGCGCTATGGGACGTATTGAAAACATCGGTTGTCAGTACTGCTTAGGCTAATCGGTTTGATTAAGAGTGTCGTCTTGGCTGTCAAGCAACATACTAAGAAAACCGTTCCCCTGGAGTTGATTGCATTAATTCCGATCTCTTGATATTTGGATGGGGTGCTTATGGAACTATGAGTGATGAGTTTCCTATACGTCCAAATCGAGAGCAGAGTTATGAGCATAGTATATGGTACAAAACGCAACGATGGCAATACTCACCGAGTTTTCTTCAACCACGAGATCAGTAATTTAACGAAAATTTCTGATGTGGTTCATCAAGTAAAGAGACAGTAAGTACGCTGGCTTGGTCAATTTCTGCAAGCCGTTTCTAAACTGATAGTGCAGCGATCTTTGAGAGAACTGCTGCAATTTAGTATAGACATAGAGTACGCTGTCGGCGACTGTGGCTATAAAAAAACTAGTATTCTTCTAATTGTCAGAACAATACAAAAAGCAAGCTCCCCTAAGCGAAGGTATTTTTCCTTAAGAAATAATTTTACCTTCGCTACACGACCGGTATCCCCATTATTAGCTGCCAGTGTCGTTACATTAATGATCGTTATATTGATTAAATGCCAAGCCTGAATGAAATTTACACTTATAACTTTAGCTGTAACCTTAAGTCATAACTACATATCGCATGCATAGACAGTATCGAGTACCACATTCGATTGCTTCCATCCTTATTCCAAATGGATATAGAGATAGGCCTGAAAGGGCTTGACGTATTTTTTTAAGGAAATCCTTACTGTATGTGGTCTATCTGATAGCCGTTGTAATGTTGCGTTTGGAAAGATTGTAACCTGGTTTTCTTCTTTCAAGCAGCTTCTCGATGCCGTTTGAATGCAAGCCCTTAATGCCATACATTACCGTATTTTCCAAAATAGTTGAGTCACCTTGACAACTAATTTGAATGTAACTGCGGATTTTGCAGGCAAAAGAATGGAATGAAGAGTTTCATAAGATGCATGGCAATACAATCACATACTCATAGAAGTCGTTTTTTGTCCAAAAACGATATGAACGTTGCTCTTTCAGGACTTAGCGATGGCCTTCTGAATGGCTTGAATTACAGCTTTAAGCTAAATTAAGTTTTACCTTCGATTATTTTATTAAGAATTTTCGGATTATACTCAGGATCTTAATAATTTTATCATAGCTGGATTGTTTAAAGATTAAATCTTCGATTATGGTTTTTGTTAATTCGGGACAATTGGCCATCATAACTTGTAGTTTATCTCGTAGTTCTAACTTGCTTGTAGTTTTATGTTTCTGGAAATATGGCTACTCCCTTTGGCTCGAGTTTTTAAATTCAGGTTTAGTCGACCAAAGAGTATGCTTTTTTAATTCCTGTGAATTTAATGCTCTCTTTGCACAATCCTTCGGGATTCTGATAGCCAATCAAATACAATAGTAGATTAGTCCAATAGGATAATTGATTGTTGTTTGTAATGTTGAGTAGTAACTGTATGTATGTATTTTATCAATCTAATTAACAGCAAGGCTCCATTTAACGCCAGACGAGGAAGTGAACTATTTTTGATGGAAGGAACCTTCGCCTTAGCTGCTGTTAAGGGTATGATAAATTGACATTTATAAAATGTTCGAAGGGAAACTTATCCTGCCAATACAATTTCACTAGTATCGCAAAACCCATGCAATTGACATTGCATCGTTAATGAATAACCATCGAGGTCTATTTTGATGGTAAATCTCGATATGCTTGCTATTTTACTTCGTATTTTTAGCCAATGATTAAGGGTTTTGTCTAGTAAGTCGTCCCATTCCACATTTATCAACCACAATCAGCTTCGATGGTGGCATGATAGTTAATATTGTCGATCGTTGGTTTATCATTATAGTCCTAGCACTTTATCTTCTTGTGATTCTCTGGATAGTACATTTAGGCATGAATGCTTATGATTCAGCGATGTTTAACCTTGATAAGACGATTTAGAAGACTGCGGAGGTTAAAACCGGATTGGAGCATTCATTTGGAAATCTGTTGGGTCAATTTAACAGTTTCAGATTCTTCATTCGCTCCTGTTAACAAAAAATCGATGTACATATCATTCATTCAATATTGCTTGTAATCTTGCAGGATGCAGATTGGAGTTTTGTTCCACTATGGTTTTAATAACCCTTGTTGTTGAGGTCTTTAGTTCAAATTGCTTTAGGTTCTCTTTAGAAGCTTTGCGATAAACAATTCTTTGATATCGACGATCACTTGGGTTCATCCAGATCTGGCAATATCTCTGCATCTGCTGTAAAATCTATCTTATGGGTTCGGAATCCTATTAGAATATCTCTTACCAGGTTTGGCAGTGTTGGTCCGGTTAACAGATTATCGTTTAATGAATATCCCAAGCTGGTTTTGGTGGTACAGTCGAGGTGCAACTGTGAGTTGTAAAGTTCTCTGCAGATGTGGCATCTTTATTTCGATCAGCAATAATAAACAGAGTGTGCTTAAGCAGATGAAGCAGCGGTTGTCGGTTTTCATAAATTGTCTTAGTTCATCGACTGTCCACAGACTAAATTTGGGGCACTGGAACAAAGGATGATAGTTACTCTGGCACACTATGCAAGGCACAACGACACTGGTAAGAGTTTTTGGTACCACTTTCACTTGGGTAATGACCGCTCTGCGTTGAAATTCTTTTGCTGCCTTCAAGTCATCACATCTCATTTCATAAGGAACTCAATTGAAGCTTGGCAGGTCGAGAACTCAAAGTTTGTATTTTCCGTAGCCCTTTTATCTCTGCTTTCTTCATCTAATTTATGAAGTCTGATTTCAGGTCCTTCCGCTTTAAGTCAACGCAACACTTCAACAGCAGTGTATATTATACACCGAATTTGTTGTGCAGTTGGATTAGAAATGGTTGGTATTTCCATGAAACTCGTAATAAACGTTTGAGCCGTATACTGTTTTCGGTCATACCTCGTCTTCTATTTATTGAGTGCTTCCATATAATTAGCTTTTGATATTGGTAGATGTTTTAAAAGATTTCGTGTTTCATCCCATAAAAATCCTTTCAAATATTGGAAATTCTGTACTTGATATAGATTCGGGTTTTCATGGAGAGTGGGTGCATAAAATAATTGCCATTTTATCATCTGGCAATAACGATAACAAACCCAATAATATAATAATGTGAAAACCGTGATGTGATGAAGAAGATCGTTGGTTTAAATATCTACTTCTCTTACTTTAGCACTTTTGCTGTTTTAAACAGCTCTTTTCATATGACAATATATAGCTGAGATACTCACAATTTTGTGCTTAGTTTGAATTTTGATTGTTGTCTCTCTTGCATGGATTTAGTTTCAAGCTTTAGTTTTTTATAGTGTTTCTTTTATGAAATATTTAAGCAAAATATAATTTAGCATTTATGGTCATTTAAGTTACTATAATCGATAATAACCGATTATTACACATATAGAAATATATTTTTAATTTCTTTGCCAAAATTTAATTCTACATTAAAAACCACACAATATAGTAACCACCAGTGCGGCGATTATTTAAATTCCAGTCGTCAATAAAAAAAAAGTACTTATATGTATAACGAAATCACGTCGTTACTATAGCTAACTTCACGACATAAAAAAAATTCTCCAAAATTTTTTATATTTAACGCACACATAAAGCTGTTTCGTACTGGAAAAAAAATATTTTTCCATTTCTACAATAAAAAAAAATATATATTTCATTCGTAGTCCATCCGTCAAAAACTTGAAAAGGTGGTTTTGTTATTTATTTTTTGTTTTGTTTTTATTTTATGTTTTTTCGTTTTATTTTTGAATAAAATATATCGAATAATAATTAAAAGTGTTTTTTTGTGTGCCTTTATATTATATTATATATTATATATTACATACAAGTGTAATAAAAAATTAAAAATTTATTGCGAGTGAAAAGTGAAAAAAAAAAAAAAATTTAATAAAAAGAAAAAATTGAATAAAATATTTTTAAGTGCTTGTATAAGAAGTGATATCCAATTTTGTTTTTGTATTTTTTTTCGATTTTAGAGTTGTATGTCTTAAGACGAGGAATATAAGATATACTTACAATAAATAAAATAAAATAATCGAAAATGAATAAATCGTGTGCAAGGTGTAGCAAAATTGTTTATCCAATTGAGGAATTAAAATGTTTGGATAAGGTTTGGACCAATTAATTTATATTATAGTAATTTATAGTAAAACTTAAAATTAATTTGGTATTTTTACTAAAGAAAAATAACTTCTTACTTTTAAAATTAAGAAGTTACCTTTCTTTTTTTTTTTTTTTATTTCATTTAAAAACAAATAACTTATATTACTATAAGGGAAATCGCGTCGATTTTATGTGCCAACATGATATTAGTTGGGATAAAAATAGTAGATGGCACTAGAGTAGTTGAACGAAATGTTTACATTTTTTTATCTACAGTTTTTTATATTGAACGAATTATTAACGAAACAAAAATTTTAAATCTAAAAAAAAAATTTTAAATTTTATAATCGGGATTGGAGTACATGGGCTTATATTTATATACAATAATAAATAAATAAAACCAAATTTTATTTTTTTTTAATTATTTCATTTCATTAAAATGAATTAACTTCGTTAATTTTTTTCTTACACCAATTTTTTTTAAATTCTCTTGTTTTGCAAAATGAAAAAATCTTATTTTATAATATATATTTATGATAGTTTTAATTAACACGTAAAAATGATTTTCTATATCATTAATATTAAATCTAGAGTATAAGTGATTGCTATTATCTATAAAAATTAAATCGATTAAACTAATATTTTGTATTGATCGTAAAACTAACTTACTATATTCTAATTTTACATTAATATTAACACTACTTTTAAAAATTTTCTCACATTCGACTAAAATTTTGTATGTATTTAATGATGGGGTCATTAATTTACCCCATTTTTTTAAATTAAATAAACCTAGATTTAGCTCCAACCGTGCACTTTTATTTAAAATTTGGAGACATTCCTTACATTTTAAAAATTTAGGCAATTGTTTGGCTTCAATATACCCAGCTAAATACGTTATTATATCACACGAGTATTCATCCAGCTCGACTTCAATTAAATCTAATACAACATCATCATTTAAATTTAATTGATTTGTCTTTCGGCTGGATGAAATAGTTAATATTTCTGGCAAGGAAACATTACCCGTACCTTGCGCTTTTATAGATTTATTAACAACTAGCCGTTTATAGGATGCTATAAATTGTTTGCATGTTGGATTGTCGTTTCGGCCAGTTCGATAACGAATCAACCCAAAAAACAACTCTAAGTGATCCTGGCTAAACTTATATGTTAACAAATAATCTAATTTATCATTTACAATTAATTCATTGTACATAATTTTTAGACTTTCGGAATTTATTAAAAAACCTAAAAATCCTGTATTGAAATTACTTTGTATTACATTTAATTTTTGATGATATTTGTTAACATATTTTAATTCATTGATAGTTTGTTTTAAATATTCTAAATTTTTAAAAAAAGTTTCGTGTGTCGATTTAGAGAGAGGTCGTTTAAAATAATATTTTGCCATTAAACTATTACTATTAAAAATATCAAAACAATCATTAATAATTAGTAAAAATTTAACAGTAGGCATACTGTTAAATTTTAAAAATTGGTTGACGTGCCATCTATTGTTCTCGTTAAAAACGTATAAAAATAAAAAATAAAAAAATTGGTTGACGTGCCATCTATTGTTCTCGTTAAAAACGTTTGGTATGCCATCTAGAATTTTTATCCGAAACAAAATTGAACGAAATCATGTTGTCGTTAGCATTTACTATGGAAATGTTCACGATTTCCCTTATAGTAATATAAGTTATTTGTTTAAAAACGAAATCAAAAAATATATATACACGCCGTTGTAAAAACATTCGACTCGTGGTACGTAGAGGAAACAAAAAAATCTGTTGCATATGACGGTTTAGTATTTTGACGAAGGGGCTTCACACCATACCGCAAAATATAAATTTTTCAATGGTGATGAAGGCGTAATTTTTTTACGGACTTAAAAGACGACAATAATAGTTAGTGAACTTAAATACTATGCATACTTATGTCATATTATGTGTATGTGGTGAAACGATAAATTATGTTTATTTTATGAATGAAAATTAACGAAAAAATCAGGAAAAGGAAATATTTAAACTGATGGTATTATGATGATGATCGTTTCATAATAAGATTAGTAATTTTCAACTAGAATAATTGAAATAACCTTGACTTTTATAGTATGAAATCACGCTAACTAGTGTGGTTGACTGGTTGAGTAATGTGTTGTAGTTTGTTGTAATTGAAATTTCATTCGTAATTTCGATTGTGTGAATCATACGATTTGATTTTTGTTTGTTTTTTTTTTCTTACTTTGTTTAACCTTGAAAGTAACACTTGTTTCGTTGGATTATGCATTGTTGATAGATATATAACCTGCTAACTTTTCCAATGAATCGTTGGACTAGATATTAAAACCATCAATTTTTTTGTTACATAAACTTTCTCTAATGTTGCTAGTTAATTTCCAGTAAATTTTGCGGGACTCTCTTTACTTTTCGCGTTTTTTTGCTTGCCAAATATTCTACTTCAGAAAAATCGATTATTTCATAATAAGAGATCTCATCATGAATGAGATCAGGAAGTGTCGACATCGTCGCGTTTGGGGCCAAACCTTAAGCGCATGATTCTTCTCTCAAATGTCATTAACCATCTCTCATACTCATACGTCGAGGACTGCATCGAAGTTATTACGAAGGTTTCTATGTTGGTCTCGATCGGTAATAGACCTAGGTCTAAACGTATAGGTGACTGTTCAAAGAAGTTCTGTGAATTGCGTTCATTGCTGAGTTATTGTTCTCTTAAGACTTCCGCTTTCCACCATTCACGCTTTTTCCGACTGCAAGTTCACTTGGTGGTACTTGCAAAGACCGCTTTACTGTTGCTTATAGAGCGTTCACATCAACAGAACGGTGGTTGCTTTCTTTAATGCTACTGCTTACAAGATTTTGATATTTTGCCTTCTCATCTTCATTTATCAGACCTTTATAGTTAAAACGTAAGGTTCGTTTTCCTGTCATCCTTGACTTGTAGGAAAACTACCAGATTAGCTTTGTTGTGATCAAATGATGATCTTCTCTAGCAGCTAAGGAAAATCAATCTGTGAGCATAAAATATCACACGCAAAAACCGCACATGTGATTTCACGGCTATTTGCCAAAGTTTGCAAAACCAATAACAATAGACGCAATTCATAAATCATGAAACTATTTTTGGATACTTTTAATTCTTGTAGAGGGCGATGGATAGAGTGGATGCCAAACGAGTGAAGCATATATTTTTTATTTTTTCTGAAGAATTTCCTGATTCAATTTATCAAATGCTTTTAAAAAATCTGTGTCTATAACATCTAATTGACCGCGGTTTCCAATTATACTGAATACATCGCTCGAAAAGCCCATCAAGTTGGTAACTGAAGATCTACCCATAATAAAACCGTATTGACGCGGTTTCAAAAATTAAAGTTTCAAAAAGTTTAGGAATCACAGAAAGAATTGAAATTCCCTTGTAGCACGTAATATTGCCTCCTCTACCCGATTTTAATAAATTTTGGAACAGTTTATGTACTCACCAAGACCTATTCTCAGAGGTATCATTGAGCCCAATCAGACCACTATTTCTCATTTTGATATTTTTGATTTTGAAACAGCTTAAATTTAAGTAAAAATTGGATACCATTTGGTGTCAGCAGCTAAGTAAGAATTGACCGATTTTAATAAATTTTGGTACAGTTAATGTACTCACCAAGACCTATTCTCAGAGGTATAATTGAACCCAATCAGACCCCTTTTTCTCATTTTAAATTTTTTGATTTTGAAACAGCTTAAATTTAAGTAAAAATTGGATACAATTTGTTGTCAGCAGCTAAGTAAGAATTGACCGATTTTAATAAAGTTTGGTACAGTTAATGTGCTCACCAAGACCTATTTTCAAAGGTATCATTGAGCCCAATCAGATCATCATTTTGAATTTTTTGATTTTGAAACAGCTTAAATTTAAATAAAAATTGGATACAATTTGGTGTCAGCAGCTAAGTAAGAATTGACCGATTTTAATAAATTTTGGAACAGTTTATGTACTCACCAAGACCTATTCTTATCTCATTTTGATATTTTTGATTTTGAAAGGTTAATTTTAAGTAAAAATTGGATACAATTTGGTGTCAGCAGCTAAGTACAAATTGACCGATTTTAATAAATTTTGGAACATTTTGATTTTTCTCATTCCTAACGTCATACGGCTGGCAAACTATAAGCGTTAGAAATTTTGGGTGGTCGGCTATGTAATAATCACGCTGGTGATTTTTCTGCAGTACCAGGATTAAATTGTCGATTACTATTACATTAGCCATTGCAAAACTCCTTGTGGCTTATAAAAGCCACAAGGAGTTTTGCAATGGCTCCGTGAAATCGATATGGATTTGCTCCCACGGAATTTGAAGTGTAGGCCAACTTGAATATTCTCGCGAAAACGACTTGATGAAACCTCCTGGCAGATCTAGCACTCCTTCATTTTGGATAGCGAAATCAATCTTGCTAGTTGCTTTGCCCGGAGTTTTCCTCAGTGTAACTTTTGACAACGTAGCAATTTTTGGATACTTAGTTTTGACCTAGTTTCTTCTCGCCATGAAACAAGCTTACGATCAGTTATGATCAGTTAAAAGTTCAAAAGGATGGTGGTACTTCGTACAACCGAAAATAATCGATGAGGATTCCTTCTTAGTCTGCGAATATCTGCGCTGATATTAATGTAGTGTTTTTAACGTGAAATCAATAGGTTTCTCATCATCATAGGAAAACCGATGAGAGATTACTAAGCCATTAGTGTTAAGCATCGGTAGCCAGCACGAAAAACGAACAAGCATTGCTGCTTCCAGAACTATTGTTTTATAAGTTGGAATTAAGTTAATAAACGACTTCGCGTTTAGATTCTTAGGATGGGTCAATTTTTAATGGCAGCTACTCCCACATGTGCCGGTATGAGATTTTTTGTACAGCTCCAAAGAATTTAAGTGTTCTCCTATTGACATACCTGAAACTATGTTACCAATCGATTGCTGGCTCATTCCTACCAAAAATTGATCCATAAAGTTTTGGAACAGCCAAAATTTAAATTTAATTGAGTATGTCCCACTATCCAAATTTGAATAACTCCTAGAAGATTTAGTTGCACAAAATGTACTCAGCTATTTATTACTCTAGATGTGACGATAGTGGCACGCTAGTCACAATGTACAACTACAAATATTATTCTTATCAAAAATGTTATCACACAAATTGCGGTTAACTCTCTAATGAAGATAATTTTCCCTTGATAAAATACTATGTCTTCCCACGAATTACTTAAGCTATTAATTTGAAAATTTGCTTTTAATCTTTCTGGTGTAAGGTGTATTCATTGCCGTATAATCACAGTTTGATACTTCTCAAGAATTACATACACGCATACATATAGTTCTATATCTTATCTGTTTACATATGCGTATAAGTGATAGTAATATAGGGGATATATATATTTTAATGATTTCTCTTTTATGAATGACAATTACAATTGATTCGGGTCAAAAAGTCATTTTTATATTTTTAAGTAATGCATTGCTCGTACATATAGGGAAATAATTTTTATTTTATTTTTCATATACAGTCTTAACAAAAATTATTTGTCCATAATGTACCTTAAACGTACATAGACGATTACCATTAATTCGTTGAATTAGCCATAAATCGGTTAATTTAATTGATTTGTAATGTTTAATCAATTTTTTTTAAATCTAATATGTATTAAATTTAAAGTTTTGTGGAAACCGGAGCAATTTTGTCTTTACTAACTTACCTTTCCTTTCCATATAAAAAATTTCTAATTATCGATCGGTTAGATGTCAGTAACTGGGTTGAGTCTGTCATAACTAACATTCCTTCCACTCCTTCGGTTTTGTTATATGTTACACGGGAGTACGATGGTGACCGGAATTCCGAGAGTTCCTGGTTCGTCCTTGGTCGTAGTTTCTAATCAATCATCAATCAAGAGACGATTACCATGAATTCGTTGAGGAAATATAGTTCATAATTTAGGTTTGTAATACATTGTGGTAATACATAATTAAATATGTAGTTATTAAAAATAATCTTGTTTGGGCACATATTACTACATGCAATATATGTATTTATATGTATAATACGCAACCTAACCTATTGCTTCTTATATTTCACTTAATTTTTTTTTATATTCTTTTATATATAATTTGAAGAGTGGAATACCTTGACCTTATTTAATAAGACACGGCAGTTGAGTTAATTTTTTGCTTGTATGTAATGTACATTTAGGTTCTTATTGCATGTTTTGTTATTTTATTTATTTTTAAAACTAAACACAATAAAAAAAAATTTAAAAATCGTGTAACTGGGCCATTGAGCAAAGCACAAAGAATAATTTTTGGCAGTTGTTTCTTACTGTTTCTTTGAACTATCTCTTAAATGTATTTTTAATGTGATTTCTCTGTTACGAAAAGCACAATATTCGGTTTCTTAAAAAATAAAAATAAAGGTCAATACACTTTTTAGTTTTGTAAAAAAAAAAATGTATCAAAAATGTATTTGTAGTTAAATTTAACTATAGATGAACTTCGTTGAACTAAATTTTACATTCAGCAAGAATAAATAATAAATGACAAAATCTTGTCTAATCTCAGTAAGTAATCACGTAAATAACATTTTATAGATAAGATTACATTTACAGTCATGCATGCAATAGAGTCAAGAAGTTGAAATATTAACAAAATCTAAAGACGCTTTATTTATTTAATTTAAGTAGTTTTACAGATCGAGTAAAAAAATTAAAATTCTGTGAAAAATTCATCGTCGATGATTTAATTTCAGGAGATTGTGTAGGAATGCTGACTACACAAATGTGTAGGTACATTTTGGTTACTCCAGTGAGAGATATCGAAAGTTTTTTATAGATCAAATTACATTTGTGTAAGTAGTTCAAACCAATTCGCTCCAAACAGAAGTTGTCATATTTAACTGCCAATCTAACGTTTGGAAAATTATATTGTTACTTGAGTTTTATGATAACGTTACGTAAAGGATTGTAATTACATACGAAAATGGGTCCGATACATTTGACGTGGATGGTCAAAGATTACTGTAGCCCTGCCAAGAAGAGCTATACCGCAATATTACTCACATTTTGAGCGGTTCTTTCTTAAATATATAGCATAACGCATCCACTTTCCATTTAACAGGGCAGAACTTTACTTTGCCATAATGATAAATGCAACCAGCCCCAGGACAAAGTTCCCTATGCAAATTCTGGCATTCTGTATTTAACAACTTTTAATCTATAGCATTTTACATAATATGTTGAAGGAAATTCCTCTGCCATGTGCTGAAGATTCTATAAAATATACACGGTAGGTAATTTGACTACGATAACTCCTGAAAAAATGACCTTCTCTCGAGAGTATTCGAATCTTTTAAATAATCTTAATCTATTCGTATTCAGCACTGTTGCTCCATATTTTTGTTCTCCAACCGATTTTTCTGTTAATTGGTACTCACTCGTCAAAAGGTTCTAGCTTTAGGAATAATTGTTGCTTTCCTTCTTTATTTTCCAAGCTTGCAGCTCGTTTTTTGGAAGGATAAGATGTAGTTTTGCCAACTTATAAAATTTAATATTTTAATTCCTATATTAGTTCCCGCTTAAAATGATTACTTTCAAATCGAAATGTACGCTTTAGTTTTCTTCTGTATTAGACATTAGTATATTCCGTTTGAGAGAAATATATTTCAATAATCACTCGTTCAAGGAATACAAACACAACTTAAACTTACCGGCATTCGCAAGGCTTTTAGGCTTTTAAGGATACCTGATGTACGCTACGAAATAATTAGTAATATTTAGAAAGAATCATCACTAGCGGGAAAAACTTTAGTGACTGATCTATCCGTACGAAATCCTCTTTGGTATAGTCATCTACAATTTCCTCCGGCAGGAGAGTGATTTCCTCCAATATTATGACAGTAATTTCACTTCCAAGTTCTGAACATGGCATCGATGATAACACGGAGGTTTCCATTCTGGCCCGAATGGTAATAAACCTAAGCCTGAAGGTATGGTGCTGTCCGGTGACTTCTTTAAAGAAGTTACGTGAACTCCGCTTTTTGTTGTACTCTTAAGACTTCAGCCTTCAACCGCTTTGTTGTTCCGTGCGATTGTAAAAAGTAATCGCTCTTCTTTATAGGCTATATTCTATATTCTCGATAGCAATACTACACTTTTCAACAATCATATTAGCCCAATCACGCTCTCAAGTGAATGAATGTTTAGGGAAAGCGTTGATCTTCGACAAAACCCACAAACGAGATCATCACGAAGTGCGACAGTGAATCAGCGGCTAGACACAATCGAGGCTAGTTTAAACTAACTTACTCAGCGTATAAACAATCGATCGAGAAGTCAACGATCATCGTCAAAGTCGAGTTACCGAACAAATAACGCTCAAGTAGTCACAACAAAAATTATCACTATAGGAAGGACTGGTGCTATCCGCATAACAAATTCGGAGCAATGGCATATCGCTGCTGAAAACCTGGCAATGTCGATCGTAACGCACGAAAAATCCTAGAGAAGCAGGCCGTTGAACATACAAATGTTCCAATTTTAAAAAACTTATAAACTGCGGGTTGAGGTGACACGAGCCACTCCCCCTTATCATGTTGCCTACTATCGCAAACTCAACATAGTCACGGCGCCGGATCGATAGCTGATTCCCCATATAAAAAAACTGCATGTGGTGAACTATTACCACCTTTTTATTCCAAACCTAGCGAGAAAACTTGCATCAATACATGAGCATTTGGCCACTTTAGTAAAAAAGCCAAAAACCCGTAAAGACGCATTTACGGCAGTCAAACACAGTTTAGCAAAAGTAACACTATTAACGCACCCAATGAGTAGCTAGGCTCTGTATTACAACGGATGCATCAAACACCGCTGTGGGCGTAGCAATTGAACAGTACAACAATAGATGTTGGGAACCGCTAGGATTTTACTCAAAGAAACTATCAGATGCCGAGAAAACATATTCCACATTCGATAGAGAATTACTTGCAATATATCAGGTAATTAAATATTTCCGCTATGTTTCGCAAACCATTAAATCGAGCAATTCAGTCTAAAACTAAACGTAATCCAATACAAGCCAGATTTACTTGGATTATATTAGTAAGATGAACAAGAAAAGGTGAGGAATCATCAAACATAAAAGAAATCCAAAAAGAAACGGCTGAATTAAAACGCACTTTGACCTGCAAAAAATCGCAATGCCGCAAAAAGCGGAGTTAGAACTTCTTTTTAATATTAGAGCTTTTTAGAATGTCAGGCCTAGAAATAACCTGTGAAGCATACATAAAGACGTACGCCATTGGCCACAGTCCTGTTTTTCATGCCAACATGCTAAAGTTCAAAGGTACACGAAATCTCCAGTAGGTTAATTCACAATACCAACAGGGCGTCTCGAACATATCCATATGTATATCGACATGGCGAAACCTTTACTATCCTCTAATGGATCCTCATATGTATTAACTTGTTTTGATCGCTTCACTCGATGGCCCGAAGCATATTATATGACAAACATGTCAGCAGCGACCGCATAGCCGATACATTGGTTATAAATTACGTATCACGATTTGGTGTCTCGAACAAGACCACAACGGATCAGGAATCTCTATTTGAGTCTAAATTATTCACACGGTTAACCAAAAATGGTCTAGGAACAAACAATTTAACATCCCGGCGAGTTTTTCGTCGAACATCCTCTTTCACAAGAAACAAATAGTGACACAGTAGTCGAAGTCGAGTTTATATGTCGATCGATCGTTTAAAGCTAGCAGTCACATGTTACCCCAAACAAGGCTGATTGATCCAGCTAATTAGCTGTCAACTTTGCAAGAACTATTAGACATGCTAAAAGCATTTAAGGTATGACCCAAATCGGGAAAGACGCGAGAATGATTCATGCTCTCACGGAAAAAGGACATTACTTACGGGGGAGTCCTGTAGCGTGTGTACAATTATTGTATAACCACTACAATAAATACTAAGTGTAAATCATAATCAATTCAACTACTTGATATGCGGTTTAAGCATAAACATTTTATCTCCAAAAAAGCGAGGTGTCGGTAGGGTCAATCCCTACTATATTGCTATGTTTTAAAAATAATACTGGCAAAGTTCAACAGGTTTGACAACTAAGGGTTTTAATATTTCCTATAGAGCGTTCATATCATCAGAACGGTGGTTGGTTCCTATAATTCTATTGCTAATAAAATTTTTATGTTGTGCTTTCTCATCTTCGTTTATATTAGTTGACACGTAAGGTTCGTTTTCCTGTAATCCCTGTCTTGTATAAAAGCTGCAATATTAGCTTTACAGTAACCAATTTATGATCACTGCCTACAAATTCGAATAATATCAAACCAATACCCAGTTGAGTTTAGTGAGAAGGGATATTAAAGCACGTCTTGCCGCTGGCAACCGTGCTTTCTATATCCTTCGTCCTCTGCTAAAGTCAAAATACCTTGAAATGACTCTGACGGATGAGTATGAAAGATGGCTTATGACATGTGAGAGAAGAGTCGTGCACTTGATACATGGCCTCAAACGCAACGATAAAGACAATTTTGTCAAGACTATTATTCGATATTGCTGTCGGTCATGAAGTAAAAGAAAACTAGTTAGCTGGCTCACTCACAATCTCTGGAACGAGGACTGCAATTTGGCAAGCCTGTCATTTAATTTATTCATCTAATTTTTGTACGTATTCCGATTCCATAGCATGAAGGAGTTTTTTGAAACTGCCTGGTTTTTATCATGTAATGGCCGCCATGCGCCATGGATATAGTTACTAAAAATACTAATCAGTGACCAGGTCCATCATACATAATGGCCCCCAAGTTTGGAGAGCCATTATGTATGATTGATTTAAAGTTTATCATATAAAACGGACAAAAAAACATTATACTACGGTCATACTACGAGGGTGGTCTCAGAGGTACCCGACCTAATAAATAAAACACAAAAAAATTTAAAAAAAATTTCTTTATTACTTTTTCTAATGATGTTCAATAGCTACGATACCCTGTTTATAGTGAGAATTGTTGAGCTCTTTAAAATCGCCATCAATCTTTAACTTCATCTCTTTATTGTTGGTAAATCTTTTACTTCCGAGCAATGTTTCAAGCTTGGAAATAGAAAATAATTCGAGGGGGCTTAATCTGGCGATTAAGGTGCTTGAGGAAGCAAACTGAATTTTCTTGAAGAAATAAAACTTGCTTCTTCAAAAAATGAGGCAATTTTTCTGTTAGTTTCAGCACTAACGCTGCCATCCCATGCGATTCCCAAAACCTGACGCCATGACTTTGCCTGTTAATAGAACTGTCTTTGCATTCTTTCATGTAATCGAATCTTCCCTTTTGGCCGTTTTGACGGTTCCTTTGTCTAAGTTGTGAAGTGATTCATCCGTGGTTTTTAATCGACGCAACAACTCTGCTTTTTTGCTGTGAAACTTCGCCAAACACTCGATTGGAACATCTGTAACAATTTAATTTTGCGACCACATTGCAATACAACATGAAGGTACTAATACTAATGCCCAGCTCGGTCTGGTAGAGGTAAACACTACAAATAAATGTCGTGGGTTGTAATTATATATTCATGTAGCATCTAATTTATATGAAGACAACAAAAAAAATAAATTGCTACTCTGCCATGTTCCAATTCCTCGAACTACGACGCCATGCCCATGCCAGAAAAAAAATTAGTATCTACACATTGTAGAGGAACTTTATAAAAATACTTATATATAATATAAAAAATTTAACAAACAAAAAAAATAAATGCAATTTTATTGAGCCTTGATATATACCGTTGATGTTGCTTCTTCGTGGGTGTCTTGCTACACGTAAAGGGCGACTCGATGCCCCGTGTATGTACGTAGTGTAATATCTCCCAAAAAAAGTGTTTGTTCGTTAACTATTTTATTAGTTATAGAAAACATAAATGATGAACTACTATCACCCCCACACCAGAGGATAAAATTATGCTTGATTTTTTCTTAATGATTTACTGTAAACACCCAATACCAATTCACCCAATACCAATTTGAATACGTGTTGTATTTTTTTTATTAATAATTTTTGGGTTACGTGTGTATTTAACTTCAAGGTTGAATGTAAATTCAAGCATAGCACAAAAATTACGAAGAATATGATCTGATCCCAACAAAAAATGAAGGTCTTATCATACCACAAAATAACTTCACACTTTTATATATTTTATAATAACCTTTTTTTTTATTTGTTTTAATTAAAAAAAAAAACTTTAAAAACAACAAAATTTCACTCTCAAAATTAAAATTTTTCTTATATTAATTTTAATTGTTTTATCACTTAAACTAATTAATAACAAAATTAACTTTTCAAATCTATGATTCAATAATTATATTATAATAAATTCACCGGTGTTTCGATCTTTAAAGTTCAACTCCCACGTAATAATTTTTTTTTAAATCTTTTCACGTAATAATTAAAAAGGTGTATTATCACCAAAACAATTTTTAAACTGGTCTCATTTACCGACCAAAATTTTATAATCGACACTCTCGTCCTAAAAAAAATATATCCTTCCCGATACACTATATTACAATTATGTACTAGAACTCGTTTTCTTTTCCAACACACTCGGTAACGAAAAAGTATACAAATTTAGTATAACGAAAGGTTACACATCCTTACGGCGCTGTTTTTGTTTCATTGCGAGTAACTTTTTTATATCGAAGTTATCAATCAATATGCGATGTTAGTGCAGAACTTTTTAAAATACCTGCCATGCCTTCTAGCTCGCGCACTTTCAGTCGATGGTAATCCAACACAATTTTGTGGATTTTCTGCGATGTTCGAGCTGCCACGTACATCATCGTTTAAACTCTGTCATCTTATATTTCACTGTTGTAAAATGCCTTTAAAATTCATTATTGCTTTGACTGTCGTTGTGTAAGGTTGTGTTATTTCATAAATTAAACAGTTAACAGTTAAACAATTAAACAGTAATTGTGATCATTCAAAATAATTAGAATCTTAAAGATTTTGGTTCTTAATTGAAGTTTCTAAACTATAGAACATTTTAATTGTAATATATTGTATAGTGAGATTTGTATATAGTTCGTGAATAGTGTTTTTTTACTAAACTCAAATTTGTTTGCGATGACTGCTTAATAAATCATGAAAAACTGCAATATGCTGTGCGATAGTGGACGTCACTATTAAGTGAAATGAGCACCTTATTGTCAAATACATTCAAACAATTTTAAATTAATATCGTCAAGCCAATTGACTGGTTCACTGGCAAATCTTACTGTGCCAGCAACTAGGTCCTAAGTTCTAAGCTCGGATAGTCAGCAAACTGGAATAGTTGGCATTGATTCAACCATGACTAAATTGGAAAAATTCAAGCCAAAAAAATTATACATATTTCTAATTTAATACAAAACATATTCATCATAAATTACAAATCCCAGTAGAGAACATTGAGTGCTATAAACTGGCCTCTAGGAATGCTGATAAAACCAAATTGAGTTTCATCTCATTTAAAGTCGGTAAAATTTAACTTATTACTTAATACAATCTTTAAATATTTTAGATCAATCACGCATCGCCATCTCAATAAGAACCCATTACTTGATTCAAAACGTAATCTCACAGAACGGGAGAAAACGTATATAAACTTTAGTTTTGTTAATGCTCGAAGTTTATTTGGCCATATTGATAAATTAAGAATATTTCTCAGCAACAAAGATCTCGATGTGTTTTGTGTTGCGGAAACATGGCTAACCAATAAAATAAATAATCAATCAGTTCCGGCTAATGGATTTAACATTTATGGATTTAAGATATGACAGAGTTCATAAAACGGGTGAGGGAGTATGCATTTATTATAATAAAAGCTTTCAAGTTAGAGTAATATACTCTTCTGTCTGTGATAAAACTGAAGTATTAATGTCTGAAATGACTTAAATGAGCTCCAGGAACTACTTTAATCATATATTTTAAATTATAGCCATTTTATAATTTGTTGTGATTTGAACTTCAATATTATGGATGCCTTCCAAAAATTTCATAGTCTGCTAAAAGCAAATTATTGTTCCAGTTATTTTATGATACCATTAATTATGTGCATAATTATGGTGTACCGACTAAACGAATATTAAACACTCAATCTATTGCTCCATGGCTTAATTGTAATATTGAAAAGAGCATGTTACAGCGTGATCATTTCTATGCTAAATATAAAAGAACATCTGACCTGAAGTATCAGGATTTATATCGGACAGATCGTAATAAAGTCACCAATTTAGAAAAATAGTTTTTCGGGACCAAATTGATCAACATATGGATAAATTTAACTATTTAAATCAGTTTCAATCTGTATTCCGTATTGACCACAGCACAGCTTACACTCTGTTGCATGTTGTCGATGATCTGGCACGTCATCTTGATTAAAGCGACTCCTTCGTTGCTTTAATTTTGCTTGATTTTTCGAAAATCGAATTGATTTTTATGTTTTATCTCTGAAGGCCATAGATATTCATATTACAAAATACGAGGGTACAGTTTCTACCATGCTATTCATCCAGCAGAAAGGGCAAAAGGAGGATCTGCCATTTTCATTAAAAATAATATAAAACACCATGAAGAAATGAGGGTTGAAACTGAGTCCATGCAAGTGACAACAATCATAATTCGAACTAAGAACAAAGATGTAAGTATCTTAGCTATATAATGTCCACCACGCTATAACTTAAAAAAAGAAGAATACGAAGAACTTTTTCACTCTTTGGACGTTGTTTCATTACTGGCGGTGACTTCAACGCAAAAAACAGTTTTTGGGTCTCCAGAATTACAACACCAAAAGGAAGAAAACTGTTTAAAGCAGCAAAAAAATTAAAATGCGACTTTTAATCTGGTGGCGCACCTACTTACTGGCTAATAAATCTAAACTCTTGATCTTATAGATTTTTATGGAAAAGGAATATCTGGCAACTACATACGAATTGAAAATAATGAAGACCTTACATCAGATCACTCTCCTGTTATCATGACATTAAGCGAAACTAGTATTCAAAAAGAAATATTACCAAGATTTTACAACCAATTGGAACCTTTTTCGCGAATTGTTAAATGAAAATATCAAACTGCAAGTGCCAATAGAAAATCTTTGCACGTTGAGGAAGAAATTGACTGACTAATTGAAAATATATAGCAAGCAGCGTGGCAGAGCACTCCACTCGAACCTGCAAATAACATTAGAGGTACAAATTATCCACTTGAAGTAAGAAAACTAGTGGCTAAAAAACGTAAAGCACGTAAGTTCTGGCAAATAAATCGAACTGCAGCTAACAAAACCGAGCTTAATAACTTATGTAAAAAACTGAAATCTATTATCAGGAAAGTTAAAAATATTTATCTTCACTTACTGGTCAAAAAGACACTGAATACTCCCTATGGAAAGCAACAAAATCGATCAAGAGACCAAAAAATTCAACAGCACCTATTAGAAATGTTAATGGTACGTGGGCTCGTAGTAGTAAGCAAAAAGCGGATCTCTTAGCGAGACACCTCGAAGAAACGTTTCAACCACTACCCAGACAATCTGCGAAAAAAAATATTAATTTTGTACACAGATCAAATGAGCTTGAAATACAAACTGTAAAGCTCCGTGAGTTAAAAGAAGAAATAAAAAATTTAAATCCGAAAAAAGCTCCTGGATATGATTTAATAACTGGGCAAATTATAAAAGAACTACCAGACAAAGCAATACACAAACTTCTGCACATAATCAATGCTGTGTTTAGATTAAGAGACGTCCCAAGGCAGTGGAAGGTAGCAGAAGTGATCATGATTTTAAAGCCAAATAAAAACAGTAACGATAAAATGTCATTTAGACCAATACATCTACTTCCTACTATATCGAAGATATTTGAAAAACTACTTCTGAAGAGACTAAAGCCTATAATATAGAATAATGATCTTATACCCGCTTATCAGTTTGGATTCAGAGAAAAACATTCGACCCTAGAGCAAGTTCACAGAATCACATATTATAGAACTTACTCTAGAAACGAAAAAGATATGTTCAAACCTCTTCTTGGATGTAGCGCAAGCATTTGCTCGTGTATGGCACAAAGGATTAGAGTACAAGTTACATCGAGATCTTCCCAAACAGTATTATGAAATCCTAAAATCTTACATAACCGACAGGCATTTTTGTGTAAAATATGAAGATGAATATTCGGATCTAAAGAAAATTTCAGCAGGAGTGCCGCAAGGAAGCGTTTTGGGCCCCATCTTATACCTCCTGTACACACGAGACATACCACTAATAAAAGAAACAACCATAGCTACATTTGCTGATGACACAGCAATTTTGGCAGTTGCGTGTAATGTAATGCAAGCTACGGAAAAATTACAAACATCGGCTAATAAGTTAGTAACTGGATGAAGAAATGGAGAATTAAGCTCAATGAAACAAAATCGGTTCATGTGAATTTTACTAATAAAACAAACTATGTCAGTATACCAATCGTAATAAACTCTAAATAAGTCCCTTATTCAAATACAGCAAAATATCTAGGGATGACGCTAGATGCCAAACTTAAATGAAAAGAACATGTCAAAAAGAAGAAGAACGAATTAAACATCAAATACAGGAAAATGTATTGGCTCATAGGTAGAGACTCTGAACTATCTATACATAATAAATTGCTCCTATATCGACAATCTTTGAAACCTGTGTGAACTTACGAAGTACAGCTTTGCGGCTGTACTAAGAAAACGAACGTTAAGATAATTCAGACGTTCCAAAATAAAGTACTTCGGAATATTGTAAATGCCCCGTGGTATATTCGAAATGAAGACCTGTACCGTGACTTAAAGATGGAAGACATCAATGAAGTAATTGCAGTTTATGCTATGATAATATCGAAATACGTCGTATGCTGAACTGTCCGATAGCAATATAATAAGTCAGTTGTAATAATAATAAAAAAAAAAATTTCGAGAGCGTTTGATTCCTTAAATCAATGTTTATTACTGCAAAAGTTAATGCTTTTCTTTAGTTTTGATAATACAGCTCTAAAGCTTATGTACAGTTATTTATCTAACAGATACCAAAAAGTTAGTGTACATGGTTAGGAATCAAAACCTGAACTCAAACCTGCTGGTGCATTCCAAGGAACTATACTTGGCCCATTATTATTTTCTCTTTTTATAAATGACTTATCACAGGTAATCAAATTTTGCAAATATCACATGTATGCTATGATTGTCAGATATATCTGGGTGCTTTTAGTAAAAATATTTTGGAAATATTCAATAATATTAACCGAGATTTGTCACATATTTTAGTCTGGTCCAAATTTAACGGAATCTCATTAAATATTGGTAAAACACAAGCATTTCTAAAAGGAAATTTTCAACAATACCTGACTTATTTATCAATAACGTGAAAATTTCGTTTCTCAGTACTATTAATAATTTGGGGATCTGTATAAACAATAAATTAACATGGGATTCGCAAGTAGTAAATGTTTGCAGTAAAATAAATTCAATTTTATATGGTTTAAAGCTACATAAAAACATATGCCCAAAGATACTAGAACTATGAGTGATTGATTGATTGATTAGAGTGTACGGCCAAGGACGAACCAGGAACTCCCGGAATGCCAGGTACCACCGTACACCCGTGTTACTTATAACAAAACCGAAGATACTTTCCGAATGGAAGAAATGTTAGTTGTGACAGACTCGACCCGGTTACTGACACCTAAGCGATCGATAGTTAGTATTTTTGTGGTGAAAGGAAGGGAATGGTTTGTTAGCAATGACAGAATTGGTCCGGTTACCCGGACCAGTAGTTTGAACCAACGTTCACTACTGTTAGCACAAGACAATCACAATTTTAATGAACTGCTCTGCTTCCTGCCGCCTCTTATCAGCAACAATTATTTCAGCAAAGCCACCATTCAACTGTAAACTGCAAAGGTTCCCTGAAAACAAAATCTATTAAAGAACTAATTGCATAGGCTGTAATAAATTTAATTAATTTTCATCTGACATTATAAATTGACTAATTCGAAATATAATAATATAATTAATATAATAATATAATTTCTGCAAGCCGTAGGCTGAAATAAACTGGATTAGTTTTCCCCTGAAAGTACAAACTTATTAATTTCTTCCATAAGAATATATTAATATAAGAATATCAAAAAATAAAATTTAAGAAATATAATAATATAAAATATAACAATCCAACAACACTATTTAATTAACTAATCACTCTTAACCGTACCCTGTAATATAAAGCATTAGTTTTCGACGGCAATTTACAAATTGAATATTTCAACTCCATGCTGCTAAAATTTATTAAGTGAGCTCCTATATTTATATTCACTTAACTAGAAATAATATTACCGAAATTAATTTAAATAAATTTTTAATAAAACAATTAAATGTTCGAATTCGATCCAATTAACTGTTTTGTAACGAATACCAAAACATATGCCCGAAAGATACTAGAACTATGT
Source organism: Tipula confusa (assembly GCA_963556175.1). Classification (NCBI taxonomy): domain Eukaryota; kingdom Metazoa; phylum Arthropoda; class Insecta; order Diptera; family Tipulidae; genus Tipula; species Tipula confusa. The sequence continues at coordinate 95,928,319 of OY744477.1, forward strand.
TGGCAAAATCTTTAGTAATTCCACATATTGTGAGTTTATCTATTTAAGTAGTGATTCTGCATCACGGGATGTTATGCAAGTTGTTATGCAAGTTGTCAATAATTTGAGGAAATATGTTCATGTTTTAGCTTTGTTCAAAGAGTTTTTTAGGTGTACGATGACTCAATTTTTTTATTATAGAGCAATATTAATTATATATAAAATTATCAACAATCGATCACCAACTTATATTAATGATAACATTAAATTTGGTTCGGCTCGAAACTGCAACATAATGCTTCCCATTAACCATTTCAATATTTATAATAAATCACCTCTGTTTATATCATTTACTATTTGGAATAAGGTTTCTATTGGGATTAGATGTGCAAAACCTTTTGCTAAATTTAAAACTTGTATTTAATTTTATTAGAAATAATTTTTAATTGTTTTTTTTTTATATAACTGTTTAATAACACATAACCATATTTAAATTGTTTTTATTTGGGATAGAAAAGCTATAAATAAATAAATAATGATGGAAATTTTTTCCATGAGATTTTTTCCTGAGAGCGTTCACTATTGACGGCTGCCAAACAAATACTAAACATCAAAGCTTCGTCAAACTTCTATCTATTCGTCGCATGGGTACTTCTAGAATCACACTCGTATATAAAATAGTCCTTTACCAGATATTAAATGGCTTCTTTAGTAAACTTGTTAAACATTTTCTTCTTGTCATCATTTTCTTAATCTTTGTAACTAAGGCCCTTTTCGAAACGTATACTTATATCAAACTTATTTGTGTAGTCATACCTATTCAAATAAGTCACCTACCGAGGTAACTTATTTTCTGTCTCTTTCTTACAAAAAAATCTAATTGAGAAGTTAAAAATAGTTGTATTTATATTAATATTCATAAATATATCGCATATATCGACCAAATTAAAAAAGATAACGGCCAATAAATATGTCTCCAAAAAATAAGTTTCAAATAAGTATACGTTTCGAAAAGGGCCTTATAACTGAAAGTTATCAGATTTAAACTAAAAGTCTGTAGTGAAATAGAAATTCAAACCCACATAAAAAATTACTACAAGTAATTATAATATTTGATATAATTTCATAGGGTTATAGTGACAAAGCAGTGGCGTATCGTTTGAGCTTGCGCACTTAAGATCGGGCAGTACCGGGTATGAATCGTAAAAACAGTAATACTTGATTACGGTAACAACACAAAATCTTGGCAACTTCTTAATAAATAAATTTAAAGAAAACTAACCAAAATATAAGATTTTTTTTTATTGATCTATAAGTAATGTCATATGAGTTGTTCAAAATCAATAAACTTTGAAATAAGAAGGTGCGGTGAAATTAGAAATCGTATTGATGATTAAATTTGATTGTAGAGTTAAAAAAAAATAATTATTTCTTTCAAATTTAGCCTTGTGCCGAATACTATTGTGCTACGCCAAAAATAGAAATAACATTTTCGTTCGAACTAAGTTTAGTAAACTTGTTTTTTTTGTTTGTTTATTTATTAAACCGCAGCTTTAACCACTGCACCAATTGCTCGGTTTAACTTATAACATTGTTAAAAATATACTCGCACAATGTAATTAAAATTATTTTAAGAAATTTTCTCAAATTTTCTTATGCGAACTACTTTAAAAAGTTTTATATTAAATTTATTCAAACCTAACCGTTCACAATGATCGTAAGAATTTTTTCTTTTATATCTAAATGAGATTTTTACGAAAAATTTCAGTTTCTTTTGTCTCAAAACTGTTATAATAAACTCTAATCACCATAATACCGTTTTCATGATATAAAGTAATCATAAATATTCTTTAAGAATTTTCTATTTAAAATATTCGTCGTTAGTCGCGTTCCATAAAAGTATTAAGTTTTTGTCACCAAGTAAGAAAACAAGAAAAAAAAAAAATAAAAATAAAAATGTGTGTATATAACCTTTATTCATAAGTATATGTAACCCGCGAATTAAAATATAAACGCATACTATCGAATAACAATAATAAAAATGATTAAGAAACGAAAAAGCGACTTCTTGACCTAGAAATTTTTAAAAAGATATTGTTAGAGAATGTGATAATTTTGACGAAATATATTTGCATTGAATATTTTTTAATTAGTTCGGGCGTGTCTTAAAATTAGTTGTCTAGTTCTAAATATTTAGATTTTAATTAATTGTAATAAGTATCTCAGATCGTTTGCTTGATGTAAGAAATAATGTGGATGATCTGGTAGAATCCTTACCGAAACAAAGACAAAGTCAGAATTAAATTTAGTCAGAATTAAAAATGCTAAAACTGGCAACAACGTACTTTACGATCCTCATAGTGATAAGCTCATGCTATGAGGATCACAATAGCGAGGAGTTTTAGAATGACTATTATAAGAGATCTTATGAATCGGGTCCAAATAAGTAAGTATGATCATCAATTGATCACTTCAAAGACGTGGCAATTTTCACGGGTAGCAGGAATTTTTTTTATACATCTAAGAAAATTGATCGTATAGGAAATACGATTTTTTTTATAACTTTTTATTTTTTATTTTAAAAAGATTTTTTACAAAGTAACTAGTCATTTTTGACTAACAGCGTTTGATTCTAATCAGCGTTTGACATCTATGTATTCTTTCCATAAAGTGTTATTTTGGTTGATTTTGCATTATGCGCACTACTCAGGTAACTCAAAAGGTTTTAGTCTTTTGAGTTTTCTTGATGAAGTAGTCTTAGAGCTTCAATATTAGGGTGATGATGGAGCCTCTCCTGGTGTTTTTGAGCACATTTCTTGATTACACTTGCGACTGTGTCTATTCCGAGATCTCTATGAAGGTCACTATTACGAGTGTACCAAGGGGCGTTTACAATCCCTCGAAGAACTTTATTTTGGAATCGTTGAACTATCTGTTGATTGCTGGATTTGGTGCATCACCATAGTTGGATACCATAAGTCCAGACCGGCTTGAGCACTTGTTTATAAAGCATAAGTTTATTATGAATGGATAACTGAGAGTTTCTTCCAATTAACCAGTACATTTTTCTATATTTTAACTGAAGCTCCTCTGCTTTCTTTTTCACATGTAATTTCCACTTTAACTTTGCATCAAGGTTCATACCAAGGTATTTTTCTTGATTTGCATGTGGTACAGGGATATTATTGAGAGTCACAGGTAGTGGTTCTATTGACCTATTAGTGAAGTTAATGTGAGTAGACTTTGATTCATTAACTTTAATTCTCCACTTAGTTAGCCAAACTTGTATATTATTTATGGCTATTTGTAGTTTGAATGTGACTTCACCGATTGTGTTACCAACAGCTAGAATTGCAGTGTCATCGGCAAACGTGGTGGTAGTTGTATTGCTCGTCTGTGGTAAGTCGCTTGTAAACAGCACGAAAAGGAGTGGCCCTATGACACTTCCCTGCGAGTCTCCTGATTTAGCTTCTTTTATGCTGGAGTAAGTTCCTTCCTGTTTAACTCTAAAGTATCTTCTCAGGTAGGTATGACTTTAACAGTTCGCAATACTCAAACGGCAGAGTTTTCTCCAATTTAAATATTAAACCATTGAGCCAGACTTTGTCAAATGCCTGTGCTATATCCAGAAATATGGTTGAACAAATCTTTTTTCCTCTAAGGATTTTTCTATTAAATCTGTTATGCTATGGACTTGATCGATTGTGGAGTGTTTTTCTCTAAATCCAAACTGATGGGATGGAACATCTCCTGATTTTATAATTTCTGGTTTTATTCGTTTTAATAATAGTCTTTCAAACAGTTTTGACATGATGGGAAGAAGTGATATTGGCCTGTACGAGGTTAATTCACTTGGTGGCTTACCTGGTTTAAGTATCATTATCCTTACGAGGAATTTATCCTTACCATGCAGACACTAAAAATAAATCGTTGTCTAAAACCGAACAAGGAACACTAACTTCTGAACATCGTCTATGATTTTGTGATTTACGCTAATTTGTGTAGATATTCGTATGCAGTCTTGTCGTCTTTTTCTTTTGAATATTATCTTGAAACTTTGCCGAATCATTCAGCTTTTGTACTTTTTGTTGTGCATCAGTGTATTTGTGCGTTATAGCAGGCGTATATCATCTGCTTAATCGAATGCGTTTACTTGCCTTATGGAATCCTTCCGAACGCCGTTTGATATTATATGGTATCTAATATGGTTTGATATTATATGGTATCTTGCTCATAAAATTGTCCAATAATATCCTTGTCTAGATCCTCTTGTGTTATGGTGTGGAACACAGGGTTTTCTTTGGGTTGACCGCTATTTCTCCTATATTTCTTTTACGAGTTAAATTTTTTTCGGAATGCCTATTTCAGAATGTGTTTTCCAGATTGTTTTGCAGATAGAGTAAGTACAGGGGTGAGTTCTATTGGTTGATTGTTTGCGGATTGCGTTAAATATGAAGTTTACATTTTTTCATCGTTTTAAAAAGAGCCTGTTTATATTTAATACGCTACTTGACAGTCGGTAAAATGTTTTCTCAATATTGTCATGACAAGTACTTACATTTCACTGTTGTGCAGGGAGATGACCCGCCAATTTTTTAATTTTTTTCAATTCATTAGAGTTATAACGGGTTTTCCAATAAGAGGTTTTATTTTGTAATTAAAAAAACGAGTATTTTTTAAGAGCAAACAATGAATGTTTATTTTATTGTAAATAGAAAGGGATGCCGCATTAACATTTGAAAAAGATATCAGCCAAATGGCCGCCACGGCTACGCACCATATCCTTTTCATCAAATTTTCCATGACTAATTCACACATTTGTGGTTGCATGTCCTCGATAATTTCACGAATTCCATCTTTAAGGTCTTGAATCGATTATGGAGCATTGGCATAGATCTTATCGTTCACGTGGCCCCAAAGAAAAAGTCTAAAGGTGTTAAATCACAAGATCTCGGTGGCCAATTGTGATCACCTCTTCGAGAAATAACACGGTCAGGAAACTTTTCTTGCAAAATTGCGATTGTTTCGGTGCTTGTGTGGCACGTAGCGCCGTATTGCTGAAAATAAACATATTCTACATCAATATCTTCCAATTCCGGCCATAAAAAATCATTCACCATAGCACGGTAGCGCAATCCATTCACTGTAACTGTTGCACCAGCCTCATTTTCGAAATCGTAAGGTCCAATCACACCGCCAGCCCAAAAACCGCACCAAACAGTGACACGTTGAGGATGGAGAGGCTTTTCAACAATCATTCTTAGGTTTTCTGAGCCCCAATTGCGACAATTCAGCTTATTAACGTAGCCTCCGAGGTGAAAACGGGCCTCATCACTGAAGATAATTTTTCGATGAAAATCCGGATGCATCAATTTAAAGGGCGCATTTAGCGCAGATACGACGTTTATGGTGATCGACCGGCTTGAGTGCTTGTGTTAACTGAACTTTAAAAGCCTTAAGACCTAAGTCTTTATACAAAATACGGTATAATGTCGTTTGTGGAATGTCTAATTCCAAAGATCGATGAGGAATCGACAAACCTGAGTTTTCTTCAACACTACGGGCTACAGTTGCAATATTCTCAGTTGTTCTTGAGCGACGCACACGGTTTCGATTCTTCATATCAGTAACTTGTCCCATCAGCTTAAATTTCTCCATCAGTTTCACTATTGTCGGCGGAGAAGGTGCTTTACGACGACCAAAAATTGCTTTAGTTTTCACCATTTTTGTAGTAAATTTTAACAATTTCACTGCGTTGGTGAAGCGAGTATCGTAGCATTTTTAGTAATGGCGTAGTTTTTACTTGTCAAATATCAAAAGATGACAGCTTCAAAATTGACAGCTGCCCAAATAATAAGCTATTCAAAATGAAACTTCTTATTGGGTATAACCTTGTACTTTATAGTGGCTAACTACAGCAGTTTTGTTGGTCGTTAGCATCTGTATGGCAACTCTAACATTCCGCTTTGTTTGTTGATTAGCCTCGTCATTTTGTTCACTAGTTACTTTTGCTTATTTTCGTTAATTTTAACGTTTAAATAAATATGTTGGATACTCAACATGACCAATTAAAAAAAGACAGGTATTGTGTTGTCATCGTCAAAAGAAAAGTTATACAACGATAAGTTACTTATATCCCGTACTCTTAAAATCCAATATTTTTGTCGTAAAACCGCAGTTAATAATGGGCCTACATTTTCTGTGTAAATCGTTAAGTATTAAATTGATGATTTTGTGTCTCCTTGGCAATATCAATGGATGTTTCGTATCATACAGACTTATTGAATTTTCAAAGCGACTTCTAACTCGCAAAACGCCATCGGAATCTACAAACGGTGCTAATTAGTTCAATTTTGGTTTATTAGGGAGTCGATTAATAAAACTAGTGAATTAATATCTTCTGTGAATTGTGATTGTTGAATATATCGTATAATTTAGAGTTCAGCAGTATTTAACTTTTGTACATTCAATTGACACGGTAATCTTTTTTATGTTTTATAACATATATAAATCTCACAACATATGCCATTATTCGTATTACCTTTGGCCAGTTTGAACAACGTTGAATTAATTGTGACACAGGATGTTCGTTATTCGATTGAATTATTGCGTGGTAAACTTTGGTGTCATTGATTACTGGCCAACTAGTTTCGGGCTGTGATAGCCAATTTGGACCCTTAAACCATACATCGCTTTTGATTAATTCATTCGCTGTAACTCCTCTAGTTGATAAGCGAGCAGGAATCTTATTCCCTCGAATATGATGCCATGTTGCTTCAGGCATTAAAGTGTGAATAGCGTCTACTCGATTTGCAATATAGTTTGTTCATCTGCGAGGATAACTATTTAGCCACACTAACACCACCATAGAGTCGGTCGACAACCAAATAGGTACCTTTTGATCACCATTGACGCGTATTACTGCTTTCACAAGTTTGGCCAATAAGTAAGCGCCACAAAGTTACAAACAAGGAAGGCTTAATTGTTTTTTTGGCGCTACCTTTTATTTTGCTGTTAACAGATACACCGAGTTTTACCCTTAATTCGTATCCTCAGATAAACAGCAGTCGACTATGCTACTTCACTAGCGTCACTGATGCCGGCATAAGCGACGTCTCCTATAAATCGCGGTATTTGAGCTTGATTTAAAATAATATTGATCATAAATACCTTCCCATTCTCTTCGTAGATCTGCTGTTAGCGGTTCATCCCAAGCTATCTGTCGTAACCATAGCGTTTGCATATAAATCTTTATTTTGATTGTAAATGGATTTAGCCAATCAATGGATCGAAGATTTTTGATGCTATGAACAAAATTTCGCTAGGACCAAACATCTTGTGGCAGCTTGTTGATTTTGAAACAGAAGTGATCTTTCACTGAATCCCAAAGTAATCGTAGTAATTGAGCCATTCTTCCTTCGTCTACTATCTCAGTGACATTTCTTGAGTCATTCAGTAAAGCAATATTTGAATGCCACTTTGTTTATGGAAATCCAATTTAGAAGGTTGAAAAGGTCGATCTTTAAATGCAGAGCTGCTTCTTCACTTTCGGCACCGGCTAACAGGTCATCGACATAAAAGTTTCTTTTTATTATCTTGTATAATTCTGGATGGCTGAACTTACAGTTTTCGGCTATCTGATGCAAAACCCGGTATTCGTTGAATTGACGTATTCTTTTCATTCACGAGAACCTGTCGATACATCTTAGTTATATTACCTTAAAACTTCGGAATCGGATTAATATGGTCCACAACGTGTCATGGTCGGTCCAACCATTAATTTCTCCGTTAATAGACACTCCAGTAGAGGTTGGCGCCGATCCATCGAACATAACCCTTAATTTTGTAGTAGTACTGTTTTGTCGTAGTACTCCGTGGTGAGGAAGACCAAATTTCTTTATTACCTTTAATTTAATTATTGGATACTGCTCGCATATGTCCCAGGCTGATGTATTCGTGCATAAAATCTCTGTACATCTTTCCGAATTCATGATTTCTTTGCATTTTTCTCTCCATGGCTAGTAATCCCCTTAATTACGGCGGCGTTTGTATGTATGTAGGTGAGCATATTAAGGCTAGATTAGTGAGTGTACCTTCTTATATTTTAGATTCGTTGTTTTCTGATTTAGAGTTTATTTTTGTTAATGTTTTCGTAAACGGTCGTAAAATCTTATTTGGTACGGTCTACAATCCCCCAAAAACTAGTAAGAGGTCGTATGCTCAGTTTAAAAAATCCCTTGTAGATATAGAAAGTTTGTTTAGTTATTTCTCTTATAGGTTCGATGAAATATATATAGCGGGTGATTTTAATTTCGATATCCTTCAAAATTCCACATTTTCTAGAGATTATATGAATCTTTTAAATAGTCTTAATTTATCCGTTTTTAAAACTGTTGCACCAACTTTTTGTTGCCCAACCGCTAGTGGTATTTCTTATTCTCTTATTGACCATATTGTTTTCTTTAGTAATAGCCCTATTTGTTTTTTCAATCAGTTGTCTCTCGGTATAGGCTCCCATCATAATCTTTTAGTTTTTTCTGTTTATTGTTTTTCTCCACCGAAGTCTAGAAGCTTTAGCTTTAGGAATTATTCTAGGTTAGATGATTCCTGCCTTTATTTAGCTTGTACCTCGGTTCCTTGGGAGGATATCTTTTCTGTTTGTTCTTCTACTAGACAAATCGAAATTTTCAACGCTTATCTTGGTTTCGTTTTTGAGTCTTGTATTCCGTTGAGAACCATTACTCTAAAACCAAAATCTCCACCTTGGTGGTATCAGGAAATTTCTATTGCTATTTGTGTTAGGATTAGCAAATATCGTTTATAGAAAAAGTACCTTAATTTCCAGTCCCACTTTGATTATAAGCAAGCGCGTAATAGGGTTGTAGAGTTAATTAGGTTATCTAAATATACGTTTTTCAAAGATAAGATAGATCCCTTTCTCCCTCCCAAAGTCTTTTGTCGTAATGTTCGTAATTTGAGACTAGGTAGATGCAGGAGTATCATTCATGAGGTTTTCAAGCCAAATGAATTAAATAGTTTTTTTAGCTCTAATCTGAACTCTGGTAGTAATACAGTCGAATTACTTTCTGACGAGTCCTTTAATCCATTTTCGTTCTAAAATATTTCGCTCGATGAGTTACATTTCGCTATTTGGAAGGTTAAGTCGGAATCCTCTGGTTTGGATAATATCAGTTTAAAATTCGTAAAACGAGTTTTCCCTTTAGTCTCAAAGTACTTGTTACATATTTTTAATTTTATCTTTACATCCTCTTCCTTTCCTGACCAGTGGAAGCTTAGTAAAATTATTCCTATCCCAAAGATTAGCAATCCTTCTGAACTATCCCATTTCCAACCAATAAGTATGTTAAGTTCTCTTTCTAAAGGCTTTGAGATAGTTGTTAAGAATCAAATTCAGGTACACCTTAATAGCAATAGTTTAGTTAGCTGTGTTCAATCTGGGTTTAAAAAATTCCATAGTACAACCACTGCGTTATTAAACGTATGTGACGATATTAGGTGTAATATGAGTAATAGGAAGTTGACCTCTTTAACTCTTTAACTCTTTTGTTAGATTTTTCCAAGGCCTTCGATTCTATCAATCACGGTATTTTATTCAATAAGCTTATTTCTCAATTTAGATTTTCGTTTTCTGTCGCCAAATTAGTTCTCAATTACCTTTCTAATCGTTCTCAGGCAGTTTATTTCGGTGATAGCTTATCTGATTTCCTCCTAGTTGCTTCCGGCGTACCTCAGGGTTCAGTGCTGGGTCCCTTATTGTTTTCTATGTATATTAATGACATAGAATCCTTTATTCGTCATTGCTCTTTACATATTTTTGCTGATGATGTCTTAATATATAGAAACAGTCGTTTAGATCAAGACTCTGTAGTAAGGAATATTTCTCTGATAAATGATGATTTATGTAGTATAGTTGATTGATCGATATTGAATGGGCTTAGATTAAATGCGAGTAAATCTCAGTCAATTATAATATATAGGAAGCCTCTTGATACTTCGTCCTTTCCTGGAATTTATCTAAGCGATTTTCTTATTCCGTTTTCAAATACTGTAAAAGATTTAGGGTTAGTTTTCAATAAATCTCTTACATGGGGTGACCACTTAGTTAATATTAGTAGAAGAGTGTTTGGCATGCTTAGTTGTTTGTACAAAGTGGTAGGGTTTACGGATAGTCATTTTAAAAAAAGAATGTTTATGTCTTATCTTCTCCCTCAGTTTATTTATGGTGATGTAGTTTTGTTTGGATTACTTCAGGAGAATATGAGTATCCTCCAAAGATGTTTCAATGCTTGTACTAGGTTTATTTTTGGTATTAGAAAATTCGATCATATTTCTCCTTATTCTAATGTTGTTTTAGGATGTAGTTTATCTACCTTTTTTGAACTTCGCGTTTGTCTTTTTATTTTTAAACTTCTTAAAACTAAGCAGCCAATTTATTTGTATAGGAAGTTGTTGTTTAGTAGGTTTCATTCCGCTAACTTACGGTTACTTCCACCAAAAAATTTGTGTAGATCGTTAAACAAATCCTTTTTCGTTAGGGGGATTTCTCTCTGGAATTCAATCCCACTTGTAATTAAAAGATTAGGTTCGTCCAAATTATTTAAGTCAAAATTTTTAGAGTGGCGTGGTTGATTGGCAATACGTAGTTTTTTTTTTTTAATTTTTATGTTACTTGTTATTTTATTATTATTATTATTATTATTATTATTACTTCATCTTGTGTAGGGCATTTCATTATAAATGAGCTCTAGCTCAAAATGAGGTGTGCTGTATGGGATGAATTTGTTTTGAAAAAATTTAAGAGGTTTTTATGCCTAATGGAAGCAATTGTCGGTTTTGATGTTTTTATATTTGCTTCCATATGTGCTTTTCCTCTTAATCTAAATTCTAAATACAAATAAATAAATAAATAAATAATCGCTGCAATGCTAATTTGTATGACCCTCCCAGTAATGGTGAGTCCTCCTTCAATGGTAATTGTACAACGAACCGTTCTTCCTGGTTTCTGATATGGGTAGCTTTGAATTAAGCTTCACAAGCTTCTTATTCCTTTGTCCATAGTGTCTTCAGATATTTCTTCTTGCTGCCCATTTTCTATGGACGATGACAACACACTAGTTATATAATAAAAACATTTATCAATCTCATCAAAATCTGTTTTTTTTTTAATCGTTAAAAAATATTTTATATTTATGGTGATTTAATCGTTTTATGACAAATACGTCCCTTTATAAATGTAACTGGCATATGTAAATAATGTCTGTATGAATGGAGCATATCAGAACGGTATAGAAAAAGTAGTGGACGCACTTATAAGATTTTCAGTTTACATCAATGAGTTAAAATTTCGATAAAAAATCGATGAGTTTTAGTAGTGAACCATAGATTTGAAGAAATAGTTTTTCGTTCTATCGGATCCCTCTTCAATTATGTTAATTCAGTCGACATTCATTCTCACAGAGGATGCTGGCCACTTTAAACTTGCTGACCCTAAATAAATGATAAACTAATCTCTGAGAAGAGAGTTATCATCCGGTGGACTACGTTGGCTCTTCGGAGTAGAGAGTGATTAAGGTTCTCTAATTTTTTATGAACAGTATGAATATGTATTTTGTTGATTCAGTATTAAGCGGCAATGGCTTGTTATAACCGATTATTAATATTATTTTACTTACACAAACATACATAACAATACTATCGCAATTTAAACTTTGTTTGCGCAAAGAAAACGAATAATATTTTGCCTCAATTTAAATTCATTAAACTAATTGCCATGTGTGAGCCGATATAAATGGATATATGATTAATCCACTTCAAAGGCAAAAGGGTTAACTCGTATTAATATACATATATTCATTTTTCTGTATGAAGGTATTACAACAAAACAGTTGGTGGTTAATGATAGTGGTAGGAGGAAATGATAAACTATTTAGAACAATTAAATTTTAAATGGCAAATAACAAGGCTTATATATTATATTATAAATTGACAAAGTTATTTAGTTTCTTGTCTATTAATATCATCTAAATTAGTTAAACCATTTTTGAAAACTAAAAACTATGCTTATTGTGTATAACTATAATTCACCCGCATTTTTATTATTTCTACATAAAAATGTTACTCAATTTGTAGCAGCAGATAAAAATGCTTAGATTTGATTAATATTAACAATTTATGTATATATATATATATATATATATATATATATATATATATATATATATATATATATATATATATATATATTATATATATTATATATATATTATATATATATATATATATATATATATATATATATATATATATATATATATATATATATATATATACTCGTTGTAGTCTATCGGTATGATTTCTGTCAGACATGAATTCGGTACATGCGACATTGTTTGGGTACGTATTGATGTAATTGATTCATTAGATGTGAATTTTTTTTAATGTCATTAGATATTATTAAGAAAACACATCAACGGCAAAGGCGTATGACGAAATAAATAATTTACAAAAGTTAAGTTTTCATGATGACAAGATCTCATCTATAATCCTATTTATAAAAATAGAATAAGGATTATTGGGAAATGTTTAAATATTATAGTCATCCAATTGATATTAGCACTAATTGATATTAGTGCCCCTAACGTGTGCAAATTAGTGACATAATTTACAAACCCTCACAGTACCTAGGATATATTCTTAAAACTCACAACACAATCGTAAAGAAATCAAATTAGCCCTTTAGCATGTAATTGAACTATGATGAGCTTTGATTCCACCATAGGTTAGCGCAAGGTGCCTCATCACATTTTTATTTTTAGTTCAATAATCTTGTAATTTAGTGCTTCGCAAACTCAGACTGTCATTTTAAAGAAATTTTATTCCAACGGTCAAGTCATAAAAGCTACCATTAAATTGACGGATATTTAGGTTATAATTCGCGACGATAGCTCCTCGTTTTGAATAGTGACTTGATTCCTTCTGATTGGTTAGAACAGTACAATGATCTGAACAGCCACAGAAGTGTATTCTGTAAGTTCCTATGGCCTTTTCACTTTTAGGTACAATCACAATTTGTTTTGTACTGACCATCGGAAGTTTTCCCACAGCAGCCAAAATATTTTAGCTATGTAGATTCCTCGATGTTGTCACCGCAGTGACAGTATCGTCTCCAAATGTTGCGATATTAGCATCATTTTTATCTATGGATAAGATTTCTTTGCTCTAATATTTTTTTTTTAATCTTTTAAGTACTAGTTTCTCGAACAATTTCGAAATTAGCTCTTTAATTACTTGCCCTGTTATCAGGCCATGATACCCAGAAGCTTTTTTAGATTTTAAATTGTTGATTTCTGTTTTTAGTTCTTTCGTTTTTACAGCCTTCATATCCAGATAATCATTTCTTCTAGTCATTTGCACACATTTTCATCAGTAGGCTGGAAAGAAGTTTCTTCCAAGTGTACTGCAAATATATCAGCTTTTTCCTTTGTATCGCCATCCCATCTCCCATCGTTTATTTTGATTGGAAGAATTTGCATTTTTGGTAGTTTTATTCCCTTTGCTGCCTTCTAGAGCTAGTATTCCTTATCCTTGGTTGGAGTTAAAGTACTAAGGAACATCCCAAATGTTTCGTTTTTTATTTCCTTAATGAGTGACTTAAGTTAAGTGCGGGCACGACTTTTTGCTGTGGTTTCTTTTTTCCTGCTTTAGATCCCTTACTTCTATTGCGTATTTTGGTGATTTCTGTTTCCTAGATATTATTTTTGAGGTGCTTTCTCAAGCTGTCATTTGTATAATATCTAGAAGTCTAACCACTTCAATTTCTATTTCAGTTTTGCTTTTGATTGGCATCTGAAATCAAAATTTTCTGCTACTATTTGCTTAAACACTATAACCAATTTGTTTTACTATTTAAGTTGTGTTGGATTTCTTATTTCTTTTGTCGTTTCACTAATTGCCATAATACCTGGTGTTTGATCAGATATTAGACTTCTAACTATTTTTTAAATAGATGTAACTATCCGATAACCCTTTGGTAACGAAAATTCTATTAGATCTAGAATTTTAATTGAATCAGTTGGGTCAATACGTAGGCTTAGTATCTGAATAAAACTCGCATTTTATTTCTTGAGCCGTTGCGCAAATAATTTTTTACACTTTGGACGAGTTAGCATTGGGCCCAAAAGTATTGTTTGCATAGAAGTCGCCTCCTATGGCGTCCTACAGCGGCAATGGAAGCACTCATCGGACAGAGTCCACTTCACATCTACGTCAAAAAATCAGCAGGTAGATTACATCTAGTGAATCAGTATAGTCATGATGATCATATGGGTCATCTGTACAATTTGAATGAACTTTCAGACTTGGATATGTTCTTTATAGAGTCTCGGAGGTTATGCCTAAAGAACTCTGCCTGGCAGGAAATTCGAGGTAACAGTCCTTGATAGGACAGACTGAGATACTGGTGGACCTCCTATGGAGCCTAGCAGCCTAGTCTGGTTTACAGATAGATCAAAAATGCATAGTGGAGTTGTCATTGGTGGCTTTAGACCCAACCTTAAAATATCGAAATCATTGGGAATTTATCCCAGTGTTTTTCTAGCTGAAATTCACGCCATCGAAACTGGCGTCTTAACTAATATGAACAAATGTCTTAAAGGCGCCTCCATCCACATTTTATCCGACAGCCAGCAACATTGAAAGCACTGGCTTCTATAAACTGCTTGGATTCTAAGTCGGTTAAAAATTGTTATAAACTGCTACAATACCTCTCTTGCCATAACAAAGTTTGGTTGTGGTGGCTACCTGGTCGCAAGGGCCTCACTGGAAACGAGATAGCCGTCGAGCTAGCATGGGCAGGCTTTTCGACTAAATTCATTGCCCCTAAGCCTTTCTGTGGCATCCTGTTGGCCTCTGCAGCCTCTACAGTTAGTAAATGGGAATAAATACGGCGCTTGACCTATTGGAACTGTATTCACGGTCTCAGACAAGCCAAATCTTTAATCAGACTATTTCACCATAAGGACTTGGCGGTCAATTTAGAAAGTAAAAGAAATATTTGGAAACTACTGAGTTTTCTTTCAGGTCACTATAATTCGACGGAGTGCCGACTCTGTTTAGAAGAAATAGAAACCGCAGAGCAGATACTGAGTGTGTTGCATTTTGAAGAGAGGTATTTGACCCTGGAGAAATGTAAATTGGCCTCTGCAAGGAGCATTCTCACCTTTATTAGGAAGATCAAAAAGCTTTTGAACTAATAAATCCCAAGAGCACAAAATATCGTTTAGGTCGCAGAGCTGGTCCTTTGAGCAGGAAAAAAAATATTGTGGAGGACAATATATCGCTGATATTAAGTCTTGTGATAATTCATTTGTATTTTTACTGTAGTTACTTGTATGCTATCTTCTATCTTTACATCTTCATGGTGTTTAATGTTCTCCCTAATAAATATTGTTGATAGTCCTCTTGCTTGCTCTGCTGGAGGTAGCGCGTGGTAGCCGATATATTCTCGAATTTTTGCAAATCAGGTTCTATTTTGAGGTATAATTCAATTGCGTTCCATGCTGCTATTCTTTTTGATTGTTTCTTATTGATGATTTTCTCAGATTTTTGAGAGATATTTTCTTTTAATATGTTAGGCTAAGCTTCTTGTTAGGTTATTTTCTTTAGTTGTTTGGCTACTTTACATCCCCGATAGCTGGCTAAGTGCTGCCCCTTGCAATTTACGCATTTTGGTGGTACATTTGGTGACAACTTGTCTCTCGTCCACAGTATATTTGAGTATGATTAAAATCTTGGCATTTTTATCACTGCGGAATTTTCGTCGAAGCTCTTTTAATTGCGTCCATTTTTACGTTCATGTTAAATATGTCAGTTATATTGTATACATTTTGAATGTTTTCAAAGTTATCAAATGTCAGCATAAAGGAGAAAAGTCCTCTTTTTGTCACAGTTTCTAGGCTCTTTTTTTAATAATATTCACAGCATCTAAAATTTTTAATCCTTCATTTTGAAGGTTATGTCTATTTTGTCAGGTTGGATGTAGCCCTCTAGCCATAACTATATTAAGGCGAATACTTTTATTCTCGTATGAGCGCCACTGATATTTCCCACAATTCAGTTTAATTGCTAAATTTCTGTACGCATTCGTGTTAGATGTGTTTATTTTCCATATGTTATCGTTCAAGGCCTTGATTTTATACTCCTGGTCAGTTACATTTTTTATCAGCGCTTGGATTTCTAAGAAGTTAGTGACTCCTATGGTATTTACCGCTGGTAGTGGTTTTTCTTTTGGTATAGTACTTGCGATTGTTGTGCTGTTTTTTACTCCGGCTCTTCCCACTCTGGAGAAAATTTTGCTTTCCATTTTGTTTCTTTTGGTTTTCCTTTCTAAATTTCCCTCGTCAGTTATTTTTTGTACCAAAAACAATTCGTGATTAACAGAATCAAATGCTTTTATCACATCTATAAGTAAACCGGCCACATTGTTAAACAAACACAAAGTGCGTCTTCAGTTCTCATATTAGGTCTAAAACTGAATTGGCAAATGCTCAAAAATTTCGTTTTGTTTAGAAACTTAAAATTGTTATTAAAATTGAAACTTAAAAATTTTTTCATAATTTTTCTCAGAATTTTAGAGAATACAATAAAATGTAAATCTATCGAAAATTAGACACATTATAGCCCAAACCAAAACCAACACTAGTGTATATTATACAAGCCATGAAGCTTGGCTAAGTAAAACATATTATGACTACTATTTGGTGTATGTGTTAGTGAATTTGACTACAGTAAAAATCGAAACAAAAAATTATATTTCGCACTGTCCATACTCCTCTAAATTCAAAGTACATAACATTTCTACAAAAAAAACTAAACAAAAATTATATTTTGCACTGTCCATTCTGCTCTAAATTCATAGTAAATAGTATAGTATATAATGAAGTAAATAATAATAACAATACTTCTCTCTCTCGTTAAATAATAAATTTGTTTTTTGCTTTGTCATAAAGAGTGCAACATACTGTTGTTCCATCATTCGTATTCATTTTTTATTTACATCAAAGCATATAATAAAAGTATATACAAATTATACTACGTCACAACACTAATACTTAGGTATAGTAGTCACTTTTTGGCATAAGTATCGCAACTTCATGGCTTGTATATACATTTGTGTTGGTTTTGCCCAAACTCATATGTTTAAATTTGGGTATAAGATTACAGCTCTTTTTATTTTGATCGGAAAAATTCCATTCCACAAACTAAAATTGAACTAAAATTGAATAGGCTATATTATATTTAAAGCGATTTGGTTTACCGTCCTACTATCAGATATGAAAGATTCAATTTCACAGTCATCAACAGATGGGAAAAATTAGGTAGTGGATTCAATCTATTACTATAGGTAATGCCAGTTAGCAATGAACACTTAGTAGGTTGTTGTAGTATTCGCGTTGCATTTGTGTTGAACTCGATTTTCTTGAATGAGTTCGATTAATTTCTTTGGGATGCCCATTACACAAAGTTCCTTGCATATTGCTTTCCTGTGTATTGGCCCAAATGATGATCTCTTAATATAACTAAGTTGCCGCTCTTGATGTTATTGGTTTTATATCGCCACCTTTATAGGCTGTTCAATGTGGTTAGGTATTCTGCTTGCGATCTTTTGGCAAAGTGTTGAAACATATGCTGTGTTATTTGCCATCTCGATTGTACGCTTCGTAAATGGTACTCCGTTGACTTAACAGCTGCCTCACAAAGCCCGTTTGTTGTTTCCAGTTGATGATTTGCTTCGTTTCCCTTTATAATAGTTGTCGAAAATATTCTAGCTCCTTGGCGGCTCCTACGAAATTAGTGCCATTGTCACTGTAATTATCTGTGCAGATACATTGGCGATTCTGGGACCTTTTAAACGCGGCGATGAACGTATACGAAGGCAAATCAGAAGCCAACGCTAGGTTTACGGCTTTAGTTTCCATATATGTAAATACAACAAGGTATCCCTTGTGGTAGTGGTGGTAATTGCCCCATTAATTGTTGCTGGGTAATCTTTCTTTGCCGGAAACATTTGATGCAACTATGTATTGACGAATTGATTTTTTTACCGTTGAAAACTTTTCAATTATTTCAGTAACTAGTGAGTTATCAGACTTTTCTGGTTCAACAATAAGTTGGTAACTGAATGTTGCTGTCTTCGTACTTACTGGTCTTTTCGGTTGCTCTGGGGCTTGAATAGGTTCACAACGTAGCCAGGCTGGCCCCTTCCACCGCATTGTATTGTTCAGAAGTTCGTCAGTTGTAACATCACGAGAGGCGTTATTTGCCGGATTTTCCTTTAATGGTACGTAGGACCATTGTTGGACGTTTGTAGAATCTAATATTTCAGTAACTCGCTTGAGTACGAATACATCTTTCTTTCTCGGTGGATTTGCCGACAAAGCTAGGACCAAAGCTAGTGGAGTCAGACCATAAAGATATTATTAAGCAGCTTGTGAACTCCTTGCCGAACAAGTAAAAGCGCCGCACATAATTCAAGTCTTGCTGTTGTGGTGTACTTTATCGGTGCGACCTTGGTTTTCGCAATAATTATGTTGGTTAGTACTTCTCCGTTTGAATTTAGCATCCGAACATAAATGACCGTGGCGTAAGCAGCGTTTGATGCATCGGCGAACCCTTTTCAATTAAGTTTAATCAATGTATCAGTACCCTCGTTGGAATTTGATGAATGTAAAACGATATTAGAATTAATGGGTTCGGGGTCTTCGGACAATGCAAGTGCAGTTCTTACACTTTTGCTGGGAGTTGGGTTTGGTTTCGATGACACAGTAGTGGTATTTTGCTCAACAATTTTTTATTCTTTCTAAGCTTTTCACTTGTGTACTGTTCTTGCTATGAACCTTATTGGTTTGCTGCTTGAAACCTTCCAGAGCGTGCATCCTCTTGTTTAAAAATCCTAATAACTCCTGAATTGCCGGGAAATATTTCTCCGACGATTCTTGAAGCCAACGTGGCATCATCTAATTTTCTTTAAGCTAAATAAACCAACCAACAATCTCTTGACTCTGCACTTGGCCCAATGGTTTTTAGGCCGCGAATAACCCCGTCACAAACATCATGCAGTTGTCCTACAGGTTCAGGGGCTTGGTAATTTGAGGTTGCTGGAGGTATGTCTCAATGAACTCAATCTCTGAAAGACTTCGATATAATTAGCATCCTCTATTTGAAAATGTTGTACTAATGCTTCTGCTAGACCGTGTCGTTGACCTGTCAAATATTTGAATTTCTGCGC
The DNA here is from genome assembly GCA_963556175.1 of Tipula confusa. Classification (NCBI taxonomy): domain Eukaryota; kingdom Metazoa; phylum Arthropoda; class Insecta; order Diptera; family Tipulidae; genus Tipula; species Tipula confusa. The sequence continues at coordinate 95,947,604 of OY744477.1, forward strand.
TGGCGAAATGCTTTGGTTTTCATGCATGGTGGTCGTGAACAAATCGTGGAATGATTGTTAATTCCGCGCTTTACAGTCGAATGTTGGTAATGTCAAACGTGGCAGTTTGAAGCCCCCTGAATTTGCAGCGACGAATGCGTTCAACACGGTATCGTTTAGTGCACAACTTTTCTAATGCCCAAATATTTAACTGCACTATTTCACTGCCAAATATTTTACTACTTTAATTTTTACTGCCACTACAATAGACCAATGAACTGAATGCCCGAGAAGCACTTGATTGTATTGGTATCCAGCTAATTTCCCCAACAATAGGCCGTCCACGTGGCAATGATTCTGGTAATTTCTCCACGTAGTCCAATAATCGGTAATCAATTCTCTGGATCCGGCTCGAAGGACCAATGATCATTGTCTTGTGTTTATTCGGTATGGATGTCTCACTCTCATTGACCTAAAATTATTTCTGCGTTTTCTGTTGGGAAATAGCTCTGAATTATGTGTATGGTTTGTGTTTTGTATTTGTGAATGGAATCTTGCTCCGATTAACTCACTTCACTTCTCTAATAATGCTAGCTTTGGTGCTTCTGTTAGGGTTATGACGTTCCAGTTTCCAATGCGTATACGTGTTCGATAGCCGAGGGTCGATATTGGTGTTGCAGGTGTGTGTTATTTCATCTAATATTCGTTGCTGTAATCAATTTTTGAATTCGGATTAGTGAATGATGCGCCCACTGAATCCTAGCCAGCACCCAAAACCGCTGGTTAAGGCATAAGTGGTATGCTAGGGGGAGGATTCGTTTCTTTTCTTTTTGCACTTTATTCTGTCCAAGTGGTCACCGACTAACTCAAGTCATGGTTTCTTGACGTTTTTGATAAAGTGGTTGTCGTCTTATCTATCTCTGCCACTCGCCCCCTTCATACTTTACTCGAAGAATATTTTATACATCAACCCGAAGAATATTTGTTTGGTTTCAAGTGATTTTTCGATTACACCCGTAATTTTATGAACTTGTTCTATAGTCGAGTGTTTTTCCCTAAAGTCAAATTAAGGTGGAGAAATAAGATTTTTCTCCTAATATTAGTTTCAGCCTTTTAGAAAAAAATTTTCGAATAATTTTGTAAGTGTTTGAAGCTGAGATATTGCCATATATGAAATTTTCCATTGGGCAACATTTCGATACGAAATAATAATTGATATTGCAACACTATTATCGGTATATTGTGGTTGTTGTTATTGTGTTATATGTATTACCAATTAAAGATTCTATATACATTTGGTTTTAAATGACCTACATCCGTTTACAATTTAAAGTGGTTTTAGTTTTTGTTGTATTTTGTGTAAATTTAATATAAATTCAAACAAAAAAACTAACTTTAAGATAATATGTAAATGGTTGGAAAATTCACTATCAATATATATTCCTGTAAGAGAATAGTGAACTTTATATCAAGTATAGTTGTTGAAGAAATTTACTTTCTAATTAAATTAATTTATAATTATATTAAAACAATGACATGAAAATTATTTTGTCTAATATAGAAATATATTTTGCTTTGTCGTAAAAATCGCGCCATGAAGATCTTTCTTTATGTCTTACTTTTATGTATATATTTGTGTATTTTAATTACGCGAACTTATTTAGTTTCGTAAATTACCGTGGTTTATTGTTTTTTTTTTTAAAGTTAAATTACAGTAGCACGAATATGAAACGGAAGACGTGATATTATTTAAACTCTCCGTAGGATGATACATTTTGCATATTAACTTAATGTTTCCAGTTTTATCTAAGGCAAACATACACGTATTCGAGATCGACATATTCGCGATTTCGGAGAACAGAAAAATATCTACATATGTACACGTAAATTTTTATCAAAAATTAATTCGTGGAATACGATTAGGTGTTTATTTTCAGTTTAACATTGAATTATAATAAATAAAAATTTGGCATACATGTTAGTTAAGACTGAACTGTATTTTGTTGTTTGATGCTTGATAAAGACAATAAGTACGTTCATAACAACACAGCAAATGTGCGAAATTATAATGTGAAATTATACCATTGTTAATTGTAGTACTATTTTTATAAAGACATACATACATCCATATTATATTGTATGATGTAGTAAGAAGTATGGAATTTTTTAACTATAAACATTTATTTTTTTTCTTTGTTTATTTACAGATTTGGCATAAAACATGCTTTAAGTGTACAGAGTGTAGTATGGCATTAAATATGAAAACATATAAAGGATTTAATAAGTCACCATATTGTGAAGCGTAAGTTTAGTTTTTATTTGTATATTTTGATAACGAAGTTTATTACTTCCGGATTTGCAAATTAATCTTATAATTTGTGGATATTTAAATAATAAGTTAAATTTTTACAGAATATTTTAAAATAAATAGAATTTATTAAACTTATTAAATTAAAGTTAAATTTCCGAAATATGGTGCCAAAAACACTTTGCCATCACTGTTACTGTGATGTTTACGAAGACCTTCTTTATAAATTGATTGATTGATTTAGAATGTACGGCCATGCATTAAGCAGGCTATCCGGGAAAGCGCTGGGCCCAACGTACACCCATTTTTACATATACTTGGAAGGATAAGGCAGAATATTAGTTAAATTAATGAGATCGAACCAGGTTACAGACACCGTGGTGGCCAATAGTTAGTAATTTGTTTGTAGGGAAAAGTATGTCAGTAATGACAGAATCGGTCCGGTTTCCCGGTAGCCAATATTCAAACTACTGTTAGATTGATATAATTTATTGACGTTAATTGATTAAACACTACAAATCAATGGAGTTAACCGTTTTATGACCAATACGTCATGCAATCGACAAAAATCTAATTTATACACACTTTAATTGACAAAAAAATTTAAAATTAAACCAAATTAGATTTTAAAAAATTTGATTAAGTAATACAAATCAATTGAATTAACATTTTTATGACAAATGCGTCATATAATTTCCGAAAATCTAATTTATATACACTTTACTTGACACAAAACTTTAAAATTAAACCAAATTAGATTTTTAAAAAATTGATTAACGATTACAAATCAATTGAATTAACCGTTTTATGACCAAAGCGTTATGTTATCAACGAAAATCTAATTTATGTACACTTTAATTGACACAAAACTTTAAAATTTAACCAACATAGATGTTAAAAAAATTGATTAAACATTACAAATCAATTGAAGTAACCGTTTTATGACCAATATGTCATGTAATCGCTAAAAATCTAATTTATATACACTCGAATTAATACAAATTAGATTTAAAAAAAATTCAAATTGTTTGACGTGCTGGTGAACATAAAAACACAAGCAGCATGAGGATGTTCGAGTCCTCTGCAGCAACCACCACCTGATCCCGACAATTTGCAATGCTCACAGCTATATTTGCGATAGAAGTATCGGCGTCATCTTCCGCCTAATGTGTTGGTACGTTCAAACCATTTAGGTGTTGCTTCAATTTGCCGATGAATTTCGATTTATTATGGGTGTTTGCGAGAAATTCGCTTTGAGAAATTGTGCACGTCATATTGCACTCCACTTCGATGTTTGCTCAAATTTTAGCAATGGCTCATCTCTTTTGTTTTTCTCCTTTCGTGGTGGTGTAGTCCGGATAACCATCAAACACTACCGTTGTGTTTCTGCCATAATGTTTTAAAACATAATCACCATACATTTTTAGAATCGTGCCATATGTCGCTGGCTTTGGCCATACTACCGAGTGAAGCAGGTGGTGTTCATCTACACCATATTTGCAATATGTTGAAAAATTGTCCCTATCAAACTACAGCTCTTTTAGATATGGTTTTGATGCTCGATTTTGTTCCCTTTCGTAGAAGACCGTCGTTGAAAAGGAAAGGTAGAGCTAAAGCCAATTCATATTTCAAATAAGACTGCAACTCTTTTGGACTTTTGACGACACAAACGATTTGATAAAATAACTGCAGCGAATTTATAATGAAAATTTCGTTATTAATTTTTATTCCCTGAACCTGAGCTGCAATTGGAGTAACTTTGTGTTTTCTTGCGTAAACGACGTCCATAAAACTCTTACTCAATGTATTATGCAGTAGCATTTCCCCTTTATCCAAACCACTATCACGGAAATTTTTTGTACTCTTCATCGGTCAGTTTGGTTCGCAACTCCTACATTTCCTGTAAATATAGATTTTGCATATAACTTATGACCAGCAAAATGGAAATATTTCGACATTTTTCGAACAGATTCCATATGCATCTGCCAGTTGCCAGTCCTCTTAGCTCAGATATGCTGCAGCACAATCATAATTTGCTCAAAATATTGGAGCCAAAGTTTGGATGTTCTGTTTGTTGTTCTTAGTCTGTTCAAGTTATTTTTAAAGCATCTCTCCAGTTCGTGTACTGCTTCCGAATCATGATACATGGTGACATGCTGTTTTCTATCAGTTTCTGATACGTTTCCATAACTTCAGCAAATTTCATTACAGATTTCAAATCTTCTGAATTGTCCATAATCAAATAATTTAATGCTGATACCGTCAGTACATGTGCTTGCAAAGCACGCGAAATAGCATGTCCGGTAAGCACGAGTTTGGTATGTTCACAATACTAACTTGCTTGTTCCGGCTTACATTCTTGGAGCTCTTGAATCGCATCAAAATAAACAAATTATTTTAAAATCAAATGGTGGCACACTTGATCTTAACATTTTTTTCTGACTGCAATCTGATGATGATGGTCTGTAGAGTCATTTTTCTGCATACACTTATTACAAATAATACAAATATCGTTATTTTCTTGCATTACACTTTTTCTGACAATTTTACTCTTTGAATTCGAAATTACACTGAATAATATTGCCTTGAATATATTGCCCTACCTATATATAGTATTCAACAATATTGTTCGGTTTATAATCCGTGCAGTAACATACGTAATTAGCATGAATCACTCCTAAAAATTATGCAGAGCGCAGATTTAAAAGATTCGCATAATTCTGAAACCGGTTTTGTTAAAAGATTAGAAAGGTATTTAGGCTGGAGTAAAGATCGATTTCTAATATTTAAAATCTTCGCCATGAAACCAAGGCTAGATAATAACTGGGCTGAATCAATACTATTAATCAATAAATCAAAAATTAAAACAAGCATAACTAATGGGTCTTCTTAAATATAGTGGAACCAATTGAACCATGTTAAAACGAACACTATTTGGAATGTGGTTCTGTGATTTTAAAATACAGCGGTAAATGCGGCTGGTATATCGACGTTGAACGCTCTCAAAACGATTAGTTCTAATCTCGTACTGATGATTCCAAATAATTGAAATACTCAATTTGAGATCTCTCTAACGCATTATAAACCACTTTAAAAGTAGCTTCATCTTTAAAATCTTTGGAAAATCTAAACATAATACCCATCATTGCGTTAGATATTCAATATTTTTTCGGTATGTTTGATAAAAGTTCCGAGGTCGTCAAACTGACATACGCGGTCAAGGGCTACATTGTTTAACTTATATTCAAAATGAATAGGATTTTTCTTCCTATGGAAACTCTTTACGCGACATTTACTTACATTAAGTTCCAGTTTGTTCAATTCACACCATAAAACAAATCTATCTAAATCTTTCCGAAGGTTTTCACAATCCTTTAGATCCTCTGTTCTAACGAATATATTCATGTCATCCGCGTAAAGCAAAAATTTAGATGTGAGTAAGCTAGAATTTACATCATTAATAAATATTAAGAATAATAATGGACCTAAATGACTGCCTTGAGGAAATGACTGTCAGATGTCGCTTCAAACTTACCCAAAAGACATTTACCAAATTTAACAGCTTGCCTACGATTGCAAAGGGAGGATTTCATCCACAGCAACAAGTTTAAGTGAACTCCGACTTTGAGCAATTCAAATAAAATAATTTTATGAGAGATTCCACCAAATGCGCTCTTAAACGACCGGAACGACCGGAGAAAAAACCATACTGCTGTGGAATAATAATCCTACAAAACTCTTTAATCATAATATCGCGAACCATACTTTTATATACTTTCGGAGTAGCAGACAGTATGGAAATAGGTCTGTACTTTTCAATTAATCGTTTATCACTTTGTATACAGGAATGACAAATGAACTTTTCCAACCATCAGAAATATATCCAGGTTCAAGAGGTCTATTAAATAAAAGCTCCAATGCAAATGTTAATGAGGGAGCGCATTCACGTAAAATAATTGCAGGAACTAAATCAGGACCAGGATTATGATTTGGATTTAGATTGGAGAAATACTTAAAAACTGAGAAGTTATTGAACATTTGTAGACAGTTGGCCGAGTTTGTCGAAGACAAGAAATGAAACAATGGAAAACATTTTTGAAAATGGAAATTTCACTAGCATAGTCTGATTAACAATCCGGGGATATCCTTCTCTCTTGGAATAAATAAAAGACCACAACTGTTTAGAAACGTTCTTGATCCCATCTTCTAGCCCATTGATGAAACGACGGTATTTTAATCGATGAAATTTTTTAAAATTGCATCGATTTTCGAATTTCGCCGCACGTTTTGGAATTGAAAATAGCTTAAAGAATTTCCATCATGCTGGAATTTTTTATTTAGAAGATTCTTAGTAGAGTGTAGCTTTTTGTCAAACCATCGATTCATTTTGAGTTGGTGACGATATCTAACCGGAATAAATTGATCGATCCTACCGGACACAACTTCATAGAACCTATTTACGGCACAGTTCAAATCGCAATAACAACAATCGATATAATTTAATTTGTTAAAACTATTTCTAATTTTGTTAAGTTGTTTGTCTATAGTTCGAGATTACCTAATCTCGTTGTATTTCGAGGTTTGTGACTAAGCTCGAATCGAGATTTGTTTGTGGTGTCATCTTATTGTATCATATGGAAAGTATAATAAATGATGAAGTTCAAGTGCTGCCATCTTATATAAATATATATATAATGACAAATGATACATTTTTTGAAAATTTATTTGTGTGTTAGAATGCTTGAGTCAACGCGATTGACTAATCACACTCTTAGCTAATCTTTATTCTGTCAAAGGTAAATGTATTACAAAAGAAAAGAGTTTATAGAAACGTTGAGAGAATTAGCTTTACAAACTCAATAAATGTTAATAAATGGAAAAGTTTCCATGTGCCAAGATGTATTTGTCCTGGTTCGGAACAAATAATGCTAATTGTTGTCATGTGTTATTTTGATTATGAAATTATGTACTAAATTAAAATTTCGAACGTAAACAACATCAATATTTGATATTACAATGTAAAAAAGGTTATGGATCATAAACCTAAATTACAATATTGATTCAAGATAAGAAATATTGTCTTTCGAACGCATATAAAAATAAGTTTATTATATTGATAAATTAAAACTAAAATATAGAACACATTGTCCTGCTTTATATACATAAATATAATTTGCTCCAAATATTACCGTGTACTTATATATTATGTATACGAATATAAGAGATCGAATTACGCGATACTTCTTAAATAGACAAAACGCGAGTATAATGTGTAATGAGTAATGACTAAACACGTAAATTACTAAATGTAAAACAAATTTTTTATTTTTTTTTCACATATGCTTTGTTTTAAAATTTTATGTAAATTTTCATGATTCACATACCGTGTGCTCGCGCGTATATAAAACATTTAATTTACCTATCAATTATTCTAAACAACAATATGCATATATACAAAAACATATATCATGTAAAACAAAAGTACACTGCATTATTTAATGTGAATATGAATTTACGTAATTTTTAAACAAATTTACATCATAAGTACCTATATGATGTTGGTACGAGTATAGGGTATTCAACTGGGAGCTAAATTCTACAAGTGATAAAAAAATGTATTTAACTAAAAATAACGTATAGTTCACCGGAAATTGTAGTAAAAAGCGGTGAATTCAATTAGCAAGTCGATTAGAAATATTGGAGTGAAGCACTTCACACACTCAGAATAGATGATAATCTGCAAAACGTGAATTTTTTACGATTCAAAAACTGAATTTAGAAATAATTGAGTACTGAAGCGGTATTGCATCGCCGATGATCCATCAATATAAATTCGATAATTCAGGTTATGATTATGACCTTTGAAACTGTTTGAAAAATCCTTCATTCCATCGAATTGATCGAAAAAAAATTTATTATGATGTATTTTGCCTGTTTAACAGTTATTTCATTTAATTATCGTGCTAAATATTTTTTTTAATCTGTAATGCATATAAATAAATTTTAGAAGTTTGTTTGTGTTTAACAAAGATTTTTTCACTTGAAGATACTATAAAACGTCATAATTAATGAATATACAAATTGGAATGAAGCACTTTACACACTCAGAATAGATGATAATCTGCAAAACGGGAATGTACTATTCAAAAATTGAATTTAGAAATAATTGGGTACTGAAGCGCTATTGCAACGCCGATGATCGATCAATATCAATTCGATAATTCAGGTTATGATTATGACCTTTGAAACTCTTTGAAAAATCCTTCATTTCATCGAATTGATCGAAAAAAAACTTATAATGATGTATTTTGTCTGTTTAACAGTTATTTCATTTAATTATCGTGCTAAATAGTTTTTTTATTCTGTAATGTATATGGGTGATTCCATCATGTTTCGCCGGACCTCCAAAGTTCATCTCTTAGATTTCCATTATTTTATTATTTTTAAAAAAAATTAATCTGACCAAATAAGAAGACACGTGTGTTTTTATATTTTATTCTGACAATTGATATTCCCATTATACGATTTGTCAGTTTTGCCATGTTTTCAATTATATTGTGTCTACGTATAAGATGGTATATTTTTCGTTATATAAAATATTTTTTTTGGTTTTACTACATCAAAAATTAATTAGCAATTAAATTTGAAAAAATACCGTTATTTTATGTGTTATAACTAGCACAGATTGCCCACTATGGGGTTCCAAATTTAAAATAATGAGAAACAACTTGTTTGTAGAATCTCTTGTTTGAGCTCCCTAGACAGTTTAAAAATTAATGTACTCTATCCATTTTTCATTTTCTAATAAAATTTGTTTAAATTGAACAGGACTTAGAAAGAATTAACTTCTGACAAATATTTTAAAATCCAATAAAGCAGGGTTTGAATTAGTTTAGCCACTAGCACCAGAGGATGTCAATAGTTAAAATGTTATTTTTTAGTTGTGTTTTTTGGTTTCTAATTCTATTTATTTGTTATTATTATTTATTACACGACTGATTTGCAACATAATGCTTAAAATTATAGTTCACAAAAAAAAAAATAAATAAAAAACAATAATAATTATTACAATTGAGTTACAAAATAAATTTACAAATACCAAATAATTGTTATTTATAAAGGAGTTTTATTTATAACTAAAGAATTGGAAAACATTTTGGTGTTAATAAAATTTACATCGCTGTTTGGTGTTACTTGATAAATTTGTCGAATATTTTTAACTGTATTAATATTACAAAATCTTTTATTTAGTAGCTTTTTGGTTGCTTATACGTATTCTAATCTAGATACATAGTCAACATGTACAGATTGTATGGTATTTTTGAAAAAACTCTTCTGGTGTATCGAACAGGCTCCCGTCAACATTTCTCAACGAAGCTGCTCTAGCAGATCTCTTAATCGTACCTCCTACACCATCTGATGGCCCCTTTCCATGGCTAGGAGTAAAGAAGTTCCATTCGCAATCGACGTCGAAATCTGCTTTGATGAAAGTTGATGTTGGCAAAGATCTTTTTGTTTTTAAATTGGGATATTGCTCCATCCGAAAAATAATAAATCTTTTTTGGTGTTGGATATTTAGTTCCATTTGATTTTAAAAATGTAATAAATTTGTCATGTGTTACTTCTTCTGAGATTACTGCATAGAATATTATGCTTGTTGAACCTGTTGCTGATTTATAGTAAGCTACGATTGGAAATAGCGTTGCTTGTCGTTGCTTGTACTTCATTTTGTGTAACAAATTTATAATTTTCGGAAAATCTAATATTACAACATATTCTTCTTGTAAATTAGTTTTTACTGACTTTAAATAACTCGACTGCTTCTTGGTTGTGTAGTCAAGTTTGTGAAGTGCTACTAGGCCGAATTTCGAAGATCCTGACAATTTTTCTGTGATTTCATCAATTGAAGATGTGATTTTTTTCTAGTTGGAATATATTTTGACCGGGAATCCAATTATTGTATGTTATTTCATCAAAATATCCATATTTTGCAGCATTTTTTAGTTATTCGATAAAACTATGCACCAGCTCATTACATTCTGTAAATTTTGCTGGAAATAAAGAGAAAAACAACTTCCGAAATTATACTCATTGAATATTGTAATAGTCTTACCTTCACAGTAGTCCCACGTCAAATTTGCACAGGACACTTTTTCTAATAACTCATTTATAATAGCTGGATCGCATTTTAGTATTTTAGATATAACCGGGTATAATAAATTATTATTCTGATGAATTATGCATACACAAAGTTATGTGTACCGGCTTGTCCAGCTAATATGCACTCTTTTGGACGAAACTCCGCAAATTTACAAAAATTCAATAGTTTCAGTTGGATTTTGTTCTAAAAAATGCTGGTAAGCCTCGGCTAAACTACATAAAACTAGCATTTTCTGCTTTTTAATTCGTCCTCCTTTAGGATCACGAACACTAACGAAATCATTTGCCCAGAAAGATGATGACTAATATCCATACTACGGCAAAATTCTTCTATTATCGTAATTGTTTCAGAGGAGATTCCTGGTTTTGTTTTTTTAGATTCTAGGAAGCTGCCATGTCCGTACTCTTTCATGAGACTTCAACATTTGTACCATGTATTTCGTCGCTTTAAATGTTTGCAATATTTTTAATACGGGTCAATGTTCTGGTATCAGAGACAGGAGGAACACCTGATTTGTATAAGCTATCTTCTGCCGATTAAATGCTTCCAAAACGTAGTGTAACAGTTCTTGGTCATGTACATCATCTGTCTTAAATATTGGTAATATTTTTGAAACAGGCAAGCACAGCACGTTTTCACAAGTTAGGTTTACTACTTTTTCTAGTTGTTTTAACCTGAGGCGCTAGTGCTTGATGACGAGGGTGCACAAGCGGATGTGATTGGTGGCAAAGGTTCGGCTGCTGGAATTTTTGTAATTACCACGTGGTTTAATTTGTAGAATTTTATGATGCATTTGCCACAGATTCTCTGATTAAATATATCGCACATTTTTATCAGCAGTCCTTCCTGAATTTGCACATATTGTTTGGCATCTGTGCACCAGTTCAATATGTTAGCTCGATTTGCCTGGCTCAAATATTGAGAGTAAAATTCTCGAAGCTTATTCTTTGCTCCAACTAGATTATTATCGCAGAATATATCCTAGGGTACTCCGCGAACGAAGCATAATCTCCTGAGCTCGGCTAAAAAGGTGTCAGTGCTCATATCGATTAGCACATCTAAAGTTGCCGCCTTTGTCGCAATGCAAACAAATATTACCAAATAAGCCTTATGAAGTTAGCTCAACGTTGACGACGAGATTTCAAATTATATGGATCAGCCAAATCAATACCGGACTGTAGAAATGCTCGTGCTAGAGGAACTATTCGGGATGGTGATAACTAGCCCATTAACTGCTGCTGAATTGCGGCGCGGTACCTACAACGTATAAGGACTTTAGCTCGCGGAATGGAGAATGATGAATTGCTTGATGATGGTCATCAAGCCTTCCTCCAACTCATAACAATTCATGGCCGTCCAAAAAAGAAAAAACGAATGTAACTTAGTTTTGGTCGGTAACGGCAATGACTTAGTGATTTAATTTCACTTGCGTAAATAATTTTTTGTATATTTTCCGGAGAAAAAAAAACGTCTCAGCTTGACGTACTTCATTAGATTGTAGCGAATCTAATGTCCGTTGATGAGGCTCTAGTCTTACGTTTCTAATGAATCTAAACAATAAATGAAAGTATTTAGCCGTCAGGGTAGTTTAAGGTTTGTTAATTGATTAAGTTTGTTTCGAATCAACACCATTCTTGTGCAATGTCGGAAGTTCGTTATCCCAGCCATTTCCCTTTAGCCAAAGAGATTTAAATAATCTTTTCAAGCGATTAGTTACCGGAGCAAATAGACCTTAAGGGTCAAAAATTCTTGAAGTCTCAGAAAGGAATGATCTCTTTGTAAAGTTGTTCGTTTCAGGTAAACGAACTGTGACTCTCTTATACCGAGAGTCACAGATATAAAATTGGGTTCGTTACTTATTTCCCAGGATGAAAGTTCTCTATTTTCTGACGGAATGGTTGCTAATAATACGGGATGGTTCGGCGACCACTTTCTTAGGTTCATCCCAAATAATTTAAGTAAGGAGATAATTTCATGCTAAAAGTTTTAGGGTTGCTTCTATAGCGTATGCATCAAGCATTAGATCGTCCATATAGAAATCGCGTTTCAAAAATATAGGCTCCAGCTGGAAATTTGGTAGCAAACTAATCAGCAAGAAAATGAAGTGTTTGCATAGCTTGACACATTTAGCTTCGTCGTCGGTTGTGATTTGTTGACTAAATATCTCCTCAGGTTCCCAAAATCGTTGTAAGGAATTTTCAATACTTGAGCACTCTCATAATTCTTGGGTTACTTGTGCAAGCATTGGCGACGATGAACTAACAGTAGTTGTCTTCGGGTCGTCCAATTTAAAGGTTCCTCCAATAACCCATCCAAATTTGGTGTTGCGCTCTACTGGTTCCATCGACAATTTTTCCATCTGTTAGCGCATGGAATAGATGTTCACATCCGAGTAAGAGATCAATATGGCATGGTTTATTGAAGTTGGGATCAGCTAATGAATTGAGAGTTTTGAAACACGCTTTATCATCCTCAATCGGGAGCGTCGGTATCTTATAGTCATGGTCTGTGCAAGATCTGACCTTTAAGTTAGAAACTCCTTTCGACAATCTAGTTTGAGAGTAATTTAATGTATATACTGATAAGAATGCCCTTGTTATAGCAATTGTTCCAGGTAATTAATACACCTTGTTCTAGGTAATTAATACAGTATTCTGTTACAAATGAATTAGTTTAACCAGAGTCCAGGAGTGCTCGGAGTTTTGTCCAATTTCCAAAATTATCCTCAATTCCTATTATGGCCGCTGAAAGAAGGTATATAGAATGTCGAGTTTGTTCAAGATTGACCGTCATAGGTTGGGAATTGATTGGCTCATTGGTGTGCTCATAGATTAAATAGTACACCCTATAGTACTCTTAATAGGAGGGAATCGGCGGTAATACTTATATGAAAATTATAATAATACCTTCTAAAGATGTGGTCACATTACCTAACTCTGGTGATACCTAATTATAGCAACAGGAAAAATAATTGTGGTATAGGCTAATATTTAATCATTCACTAAGAATATTTTTGGAAACAAGTGCACCCTCGCAGCAAGTCTTCGTCTTGTTATTTTTAATGGATTTTCATCACGATCATTGGATCGATCAGATCTGTAAAATATAAACCATTAAAGATATCTAAAAAGTAAAAAAATGGATGCGGCCACTTTATAACCGAAGCAAGGGCACACGTCGGAATAGTGAGTGATGGAACGATTATGAAATGTGATGTTAACCTCTAAGAGAAAGGTATAGGGACATCTAAAATATTAGATAATATCGGCCAGCAACCTAATTCGTGGGCAGTGAGGAAAAAGTCACAAAAATTTCAATGGAACTTTTTCTGTAAGTCAGAGATCACAGTTCACAGGAAAACACACGTTAAGATTTAGCAGTTAAAAATGCCTATAAATACAGATCACGGTGATTTACACAAGAAATTTACCGTTTCAATCATTAAAAAACTTCCTTTAAACTCGTGGAAAATGGGAAAACATTAAAAATAATTGTTCCTAAGTACAACCACGGATAAAAAAAATATTAACGCCACATTACGGGTATACAGCTACATAGTTCGTTCACTATTAGTACGGGATTTAAAAAATATCGAAAATCTATTAAAACACAAACCATATTAAATCTATACATAAAATAGTTGGTTTTGTTGTTGGTAAAATAGTGCAAGATAAATGAAATTGAAAGTTGAATCATTTCACATATAATAAAAAAAAAATTCTCACATACTTGAGATTTCTTATTTTTTCTTTAATCATAGTAAAAAACTAGTATGTACATAGTTTAGCGATTCATTCATGCGATTGCACATATATGTATTACGTACATATATAAATTATCTTCATATCCCACAATTTTTTTTATTTACAATACTATTTATATCTTTAATTTATAATTACAATTGTAAAATTGATCAAAGCCTGGACATATACGGTTATAAAATTGTATTTATTGACATATGGTAATTCCTCAATAGGTGGTCTTGACATGATCAAACGATCGATACACATATATATTTATATGAACTATGGTTATGTTTACATATACGATCGGCAACTTTGTTATAAACATTGTTAACATGATTGTAACACAAATATTGGGTATATGCAGATTTTTTAAATAAATAAATCGTGAACGATCATTTTAAACCGAGATCGATTAAATGATCGTTTGGATTAAAAATAATAATGACTATATACGTTTGAGTGATCGTCATATTGAAGTATGACGCACGATCACACCCAACTAATAAGTAATATTTTCTAAAACAAGAATTACGATCGATGTAATTTTTTTCTTGATCACGATCAATTGTAGGGCAGTGATTAACCAAGAGCTTGTCCGAGACTCTGCTAACTGACTGGCATGTACCGAAGTAGTGAATTATGGACGAGATCTCGGAAAAAATTAGTTACTCCTAAGAATGAGTGCACATCATTTTTGAATAAGAAAATGTAGATCGCTATCAGTAGATGCATTTGAGAACTGATGTATCAGCTTAAGAGATTCAAAAAGGAAAGGTTCGATAATCCATCTGCGCTATAAACGATGGTGTGTCTGGTCTTTTTACTTCTTTTTTCAATTAAAGCCTTCGAACTGGGTTTTTTCAGATTATTGGAAGATTTGCTTTATAATACCAATTTTTAAAACTGGAAAATGATGTCTGGTTATAGTAGCTATCGTGGTATTGCGATTTTGTCCACAATCCCAAAGCTTTTCGAAGCTTCATGGTGCAGAGACATTTATTTTTTCTTCTAAAAGATTTAATCGCACCTGTTCAACCTAGATTTTCCCCTGGAAGGGCGACTGTTATAAATTTAGTTTTTTCTACGATTTTCTTCATAGCAGAATAGAGAAAGGTGGGCAACTTGATGTGGTTTACAGGGACTTTTTTATTCTATTCTTATCAGTAACCTAAAAGCACTGAATTGCTCATTCATCCCGAATAGATGATTGCAGGCTTACTTGTAAACCGTTAGCAGTTCGTTTAGATGCAAGATTTTGTCTCACATTGTCTTCCGTCGAGTCAATAGAATTGAATTTGTTTCAACAGATTTGGGTGTTATATTTTCAACGGATTTAACCTTCGTGGAACAACTCTATAATATCGAAGAAGTACGTTATGCTGTGCTTTATTAAAAGTAATTGAAAAGGATCCGTTCACACTTAAAATTTCATGTAACATTTTTTCGCCCAATTCTATGGTATGCTTTTAAGTTTTGATCACCATTTAAATAGAATTGAAGAAGTGCAGAAACCAACCTTAACGCTTATAAGGCGACAATTCCTCCTGTTTAAAAAGGCAGTACATAGAACGGGCTAACGGTCCATTTATTAAACCAGTTAAGTTTGATTATCAACATAGCAGAACTATTTTCGGTAACAGGTCTTATTTTAACTTAACTTTAATTTTGGCTTATTCAAGTTTAGTCTTTTTACGACTGAAGACGATATTTTGGCTCTCGCGAATAAATTCTAGTGTACCAAATTGAGCAAAGTTAGTATACTAATACCTAAAACAAAAACCCTTCAAGATCTTAAGTACATTTGCTTAATTAATTATGTATAAATAACCAACTTCGTGTAAAGGCTCTAAATGCAGAAATATGGCCGATTGTTGTTACTTGTTGAATAAATCATGCCATAACCGACATTTTCATCCAGCGTGTTCAAATGTACAACTTCGGATACTAGCTGTGGTAATGAACTTACTCGAAATTTAAATTTATCGGGTCCATACTGATTTACGAAAGACCTGCCTAAAAGTTCCATATCAACTGTTATTATTTCCATTTACTACCACAATGCCTTCAGTATTCGTGGTAAAGCTAAATTATGTTTGCCTGGTGTTCTGGATAATGATTATAATTATCTGTGAGACATGGCTTACCAAAAATATCAGCTCTAAAGTATTTTTTTCGTTCGACTATGTGGTCCATAGAAAAGATCGAAATGATTTTAATACTAGCCTTGGGAGGTGTTTGTATTGCTGGTAAGGCCTTGATTAAAAATGAAATCAAGTTTTAACAATTTTTTTAAAATCTAATTTGTATTAATTTTAAAAATAAGCCTATGGCTAAGAGCAATTTGTTCATTAATAGATTTTGTTTTAAGGAAACATTTGCAGATTACACCTGAATGACGGCACACTGGAGTTGCTGATTAGAGATGATAGAATGCAGTACAGTAGTTGTTACCTCAAAATCAACTCTGTCATTACTGTCATACATTTATTTTCCTTACCCCACAAGTAGGATAGAATTGTGCCGTAATGATCATGAGGTGTCTGAAGCCGGGTCGTTTTTATCATGCATGAAAATATATTTATAGAATTATAAATATATAGGAAAACCCCTCCTACCCTACCGTTTGTTAAATGTGAAAAGGCTGTGGCAATAGGATCGGTGCTATCCAGAACAGTCGCCCAGAGCTTGGTCCCACACTTCAATCAATCAATCTGTTAATTGCGGTTCTGATAAAGATTGCCATTACATCTATTCTAATGGTTGCTGTCATTCCCAATGGAACAATTTTGGATTGTTATCTTGAAATTTTAATGTTAAAGGTTGGAGAACAGCTAAAGGTCATCGGAGACTTCAACCATTCCGGATATTACTTGGTTCAATGTTGATGGTGTTTTCATGTTCCCATCTACTATCATTGGCAGTATTGGACTACTTTGCTAGTATCGCTGCATCGCAGATAAATCGGATTTGGAATATTCAAGAAACATTTCTGGATTTAGATTTTTCAACGAATGCATTGTACTCCGAGGTTTCATCGTGTGATGGCCTTATCGGATGTTCGAGCACTTAACATACTCTAATTATGTTTATTTTTATGAAAAATGCTTTACCCCATTTGTATCTAAAAGCTCTTTACATTTTGATTTTAGGCATTGTGACTATGCTTTAAACGATTTTTTTTTTCGAAAACTACGTCGTATTAATTAGAAATGAACCGCGATACCGCGAACCATGGTATAATGAATAATTATTGCATCTCGAAAAATGCCCTAACAAATTTTATTTTCTATACAGACTTAATGTTGCGGGGTTTTTCTCTAGTTTTGTTGTAGCTCGAAAGGGGTCTATAACTTTCTGCTTTCCAAAATGAATTAAGTTCAAATCCTAAAAGGTTCTGAAATTTCATAAACAGAAAGAGGAAAGTATGGCTGGGTTCCCCACATCTATGACATTTCAGAGCTCTTCTGCTATAGTCAGTTTTCTGATATCTGCAATCTCTTTGCCGATTATTTTCTTTCTGTTTATGGACCTTCTTCGCCATCTGCTACATCAAATATCTCAACTCTAGTTCCACATTTTAAAAATGATTTAAATTTTTTAATTTTATGATGGTTTATTCCAATTTGTTATTATTAAGGGAGCTGGTCATGATTATCCTAATCAAGCACTGTGCTGAAAACTTAGCCCCTTCTTTGACCTTCATCTTTAATGAAAGCATCCCTTCTGGGAAATTTCTTTCATTCGTTCAATTTTTAAATCTGGTTCAAGATATGACTATATCACGTAACTATATCGCGGAATAGCAATCTTTCTGCAATTCTAAAAGTTTTCGAAGCTTTGGTAAAGAAATGTTTCCTTTTTCACGTGAAAACGTTTATTTCTCCTGGTCAGCGCCGTTTTTATCAGACTGAATTTATCATTCAATTCTAATCATCAATAAGCTTGAGAAACTAAATTGTAAGTTTATCCGTATTATAGGTGGTTGCATTCTCAAATTTCCTATCATTACCAATTTATTAAGATCAATGATTCTAGTTCTTGTTAATTCGTGTTACCTCTGATGTTGCACAAGGCAGTCACTTTGGTCCACTTTTATTTTCATTATATATTAATGACCTCATTGGGAAGTTTGAGTTCTCAATGCCTCTTTTACACACTGATGATTTGCACATTTTTAGACATATTGTAAGTACATCAAATTGTTTGAAATTACAAAGTGATTTGAATAAATTCTGTGATTGGTCGATTAACCTCAAACTGTTATTGAATATTGATAAATGTTATAATTATTGCAATAAAACTTTTTTAAGATTTTTTTATGGAAAAGTGGCTGATTGACGAGGTTATTAAAATAAATTGCAAAGGGCCGACCACGGATTTGAACAAAACTTTAGTTTTTAAGTAACAAAAACTGTAAGTAGATTTAACAATTTTCCAATAGCTCAGTATTAGATAAACTTTTTTATTTTATAGACATTTTCAAAATTTTCTTTCATCGGAAGGAATTTTTCAAAATAGACTATAACGAGCGAAACTAGGCGATTATAACTTACCTTGCAACAAACTGAATATGTAAGTGTTTTTAAGATGCATTATCAAAAATGGGTTAAAGATGGGCAAATCTGCGATTTATATAATATCGTAATGAGTATAGAATCCCAACTAAAACACCAAAGAAAAATGTTCAAGCGCATGGAATTAAATAAATATTGTTGTTGTATTTGTTAAGTTACATATTCATTTTGAAAAAGTCATTGTACGATAAAACCTTCAACACAAAATATGACAGTAACGAATAATTCTGTTATAACCCGTCTAGCAAATATAAAGAACATCGACGATTAATAAAAAATAATATATTTGTAATATTTAATTTCACTCATCATTGGCCAAAAATTATTAATTCAATTGCATATAGCACATATGTGTCAAGCTACACATATTACACAGAAATCACTAATAAACTACATAATTATATTGATTGATTTTGTGATATTATACCACTAAACCATACGGTTTCAATAACGTGATCCAGATAAGCGTAGCCAAACAATTAAATAAAACAGTTTTAGTTCTGTTCGACATGTGATACGTGATTAATTAATTTTACCTTCCCTTGACTTCCACTTTATTTATGTTTTGGAAAATTATAAAAAATAAAATGTTTGGTTTCTGTTCTGCAAGTTTTTTTTTTCATTTTACTAGCAAGAAATTTTCTCTAACAAACGAACATATTTCAAGTACGAAGTAAAATATTAAAACTAATTAAACATTCATGTCTCAAAAATGTAAATACAGCATGTATTATTTATGTGTACATAAAACACATTACACCGCACTTATATGTTACATACATAATTGTGCAACTATACTTGTAGTAATTTGTTTACGTTGTTCCATCACTTTCTTTTGTAGATAATATTTCCGGAATGTGCGATGACATTCCATACCGTATTACACTTGTATATGTATTGTATATGTATATCGATAAGAAAGTATAAGTCTTATTTTGATTTAATATTTAACTACTTTTGAAATAACTATAGCCATATATAGGTTATAATATATATTGTGTAGATTCACACTTGATTTTTAAAATTCATAACATGTCAGCATAGCAAAACAATAGCACATTAGAAAATCATGTGTCTTGAACATATCAGATGATTTCCATACTATAAATAGCTGGATTTTACTTTCTTTAGTGCCAATTAAAAGCAAATCAATATTGCTAATGAACGTGCGGTGTTTTTTGACCTGATCTTCACAAAGAAAGTTGATAGGTTTAAACTTAAAGTAATGGAATCACTAACGCTATTTGTCGTTAATGTTGTTCATGACACGTCAATGGAAATTATATTTATTTTAACAGATCTTACACTAGAAAAAATTGTACATAATCAACTTTTAACAAATCTGATAACTTAGGTTTGCAACAATAATTGGAAGAAATTAATTTGAATGATATTTTAAATAAATGTGACAAAAACGACAAAGTGAACTTTTATGAGATACTGATACATGGTTTTGTAAATCATATTGTCAAGGATTAAAAAAACTAATTTTCATCCGCCATGGTTTGATGATCATCATATAAATTTAAAAAACCGCTTATCTATAGATTATGCGTTTATGGTTAAAAGGCGATTTAAAATGGACAAAACCAAGTTTTCAAATACAGTGGAGAGTTAAATGCCTATTTTACAATAATATACTCATCATGCTTAGCTAGAGTCCAAAAAAATATTTAAAAAAATCCAAAACATTTTGGAAAATATTTTGGTCTAAACGAGTCAAAGCTATCGAAGGTATTCGACCAATATGTCTTACAATAACACGCATGTTTGCCGATTTTTTTCCAATCTGTCTATAGGACATAATACAATGACGTGTAGACACGGCAATTAAACAACACCAATATCCCATTTAATCCTTCCCCGTCAAATCAAGTGACGAGGGATGCAGTTGAAAACACCACCAAATAGATGTAGTTTATACAGCTAAAATAAAGCATATGATTCTATATGTCATCGTAAAGCCGTTGATAGTTTCTATGCATGCTTTGGATCATACTAAACAAATCGTGCCCAATATATCACATAAAAGACTCGCATGGAAATCCTATTTATATTCACTTTAACACCGAAAATATTACAATTAGAATTTTATTAAAATAATTAAAAGTTTAAATTTGATCGAATTCACCGTTTTATAGCAATTACACAAAATACTCTCATGAAAATCCTATTTATATTCACTTTAACAATGAACATAACAATGATAAATGAAATTTTGTTAAAATAATTAAACGTCTAAATTTGATTGTATCCACCGTTTTATAGCATTTACAAAAAGAAATCGCATGAATCTCCTTTTTATTATATGCACTTTAACACCGAAAATATTACAATTAGAATTTTATTAAAATAAATAAACGTTTAAATTTGATCGAATCCACCGTTTTATAGCAATTCCAAAAAGGACTGGCATGAAATCCTATTTATATTCACTTTAACACCGAAAATATTATAAACGGAATTTTATTAAAATAATTAAACGTTTAAATTCGATTGAATCTACCGTTTTATAGCAATTACACAAAGTATTCGCATTAAAATCCTATTTATATTCACTTTAACACCGAAAATATTACAATTAGAATTTTATAAAAATAATTTTAACGTTTAAATTTGATCGAATCCACCGTTTTATGGCAATTACACAAAGTAATCGCATGAAAATTCTATTTATATTTTCTTCAACACCGAAAATATTAGAATTAGAATTTTATTAAAATAATTAAACATTTAAATTTGATCGAATCCACCGTTTTAAAGCAATTACACAAAGTACTTGCATGAAAATTCTATTTATATTTACTTTAACACCGAAGATATTACAAACAGAATTTTATTAAAATTATTAAACGTTTAAATTTGATCGAATCCACCGTTTTATAGCAATTACAAAAAGGACAGGCATGAAATCCTATTTATATTCACTTTAACACCGAAAATATTATAAATGGAATTTTGTTAAAATAATTAAACGTTTAAATTCGATTGAATCTACCGTTTTATAGCAATTACACAAAATATTCCCTTGAAAATCCTATTTATATTTTCTTCAACACCTAAAATATTACAATTAGAATTGTATAAAAATAATTAAACGTTTAAATTTATCGAATCCACCGTTTTATAGCAATTACACAAAGTAATCGCAGAAAAATTCTATTTATATTTACTTTAACACCGAAAATATTACAATTAGAATTTTATTAAAATAATTAAATGTTTAAATTTGATCGAACCTACGGTTTTATAGCAATTACACAAAGTACTCGCATTTATATTCACTTTAACACCGAAAATATTACAAACAGAATTTTATTAAAATAATTAAACCACATTTATACAAATGACATCAACATTTTCCGTACGATTAAAGAAACCTGCGAGTCTACGATACTGACAGATTACAAGAAGATATTAACCTCCTTAGTGAATAGTGTGATCAAAATTCATTGCATCATCAAATGTAAGATAATGTCAAGCATCAGCTTGCGTAATTCTTTTATACATTATAGATTTAATTGCAAGTTTTTGAATTTTCATAGTTTTGTAGTTAATATTTCATTTACATTTTTATATTGAAATTTTACCAATTTTTATCAATAAAGGTAAACATTTGTTTAAATACAAAAATAATAATACTGCTGATAATTGCACCCGCATTTATTAAATGTAGGTTAAATAGACGGACGGTGTGACATTTTAAACAATTATACCAAAAAGTGTCAAAAAGTGTTTCACTAAATTGTAAAATTTTAACATTTTGATATATTTTCCAAAACAACACACTTTCTACACTTTTTGAATTTAAGGTTTGATTTAATTTTCAAAATCCACATTAACTAAAAATAGGTTTAACTATCTATATGCGAAAGGTGTGATCACGATTACACAACTTACAAAAAAATATTTATATATGTAAATTAACGATATTACAGGTGATACCTGATTTACGGCGGTTTTAAAATGTACTATCTGATATACTGGTGTATATTAAAAGAATTAGTAATCTATTATAACATTTTCACCACCTTAATTTAAGTGTTAGACGATGTGTTTTAGATCGATAAAAAAATCAAAATAAATTTTTTAATTCATAGTCATAAAATTTATAAAAAGTGTACAATAATCTCTGAATATCTGAACATATATTTTTAAAAAATAAACACTTTTATGCACTTTTTGTAATTTAGTATGGATTATGGTTTTCAGAAATATTTCATACTATTTAAATAAAAATGTTTGATACAATAAGAAACATTTTAACGGTTTTTTGTGTTAATAAATGTTTTTTTTTTTAACAATAGGATCATAAAACGTTAATTTGAACTATGAGAAAATTGTATTAGAACCAACGTAGAGTGAATACCGTCTGTAAATTTTTAAATTTCTCGGTTGGTGCAATCAATCAAATGCAACACAAAAAGCAATACAAATGTCACTTTCAAAAATAGTTCTTTATTATCACATGAAGAAATGTGTCAAATTTAAAATAGATTCTGGAAATATTTTTAATTACTTGACATAGTTACTTAATGGCTTTTTATGTTTAAACATTAATCATAATATGTATACCTAAACTGGAAATGCTATAAATAAATAGATAGATACCACATAGTATATGCTAACATATTAAACTGTAATATAAAACCATGTTATGATGAAATCTAATAGTTATAAATAAAAAGTTATCCGCGAATAATATCATCAAAAATGTTTTAAATATATACTCATATATGGACCACTTAAAACATGAAATAATTTTTTTTATATATCATCCTACAACATATTTTTAAAAATATAGTTGCGACAACAGTAACAAAAATATGAAATTATATCATTGCTGGTATTTATTTGATGATATATCAACATATACATATAATGTATGACATGTCGAAAAATAAATTATCAGTAGTATGATAAAAAATATATAAACTAAATTAAATATTAGTAATTAACAAAATTTATTTATTTATCGTATATTATATAGTGGGTTTACCGGAGTTATGCACGATATCCAAAGGTTTTAGTTCAACAGATATACTACACTGAAAACTTTTTAATCACCTCTTCTATAATCTGTGAACATTTGTATGTCGATTTTTTTAGTTAGTTTAGTAAAAAAGCACAATGGTTCAAAATATCAGAACCCCATATCTCCCTCAAATGAATGGTGTCTAAATTTAGTTGTTATCTTGGGTAATTTTAATATTCACAAAAATAAAAATTACTATCCAACTTGTGGATAAAACAAAAAAATACCCAGACAGATTAGACCATCTGTCTTACTATACTATGACTATACTTGGCGGTTTTTTTTTATCAACTATTGCTATCTTTAAATTGTTTCTTTACTTTAGAGTTTATTATACCTATTATAGGGTAATTATGAATTTTAACGATACAGACTGGCAGTGTTGCAATCGTTTTTTACTTTTTTATTGTTGGAGTGTGTGCTTTATCAGTTATAATGCCGATAACGCATTGATTTACTAATTTGGTTATTTTGCAAAACAACAGAGGGTAAATATGCCTGATCCAGACGGTTATAAAAAACTTTCAACTACATTGAATGATAAAGGGCTTCAATGGTATACATATGAAAGCAAAAATTCCAGACCTATTAGAGTAGTTTCTAGGAGTCTCTCTCAAACATGCACACCAGATGAGACAATTGAAGACATCAAAATAAAAATTAAACGGTCTTAGATGCAATTAATATGTTTAAAACTGAAAGTAAGTCTACCGGCAACGAAGGGAGTAATGTTAATAAAATAATGGAACCTTTATTCACTATGACCTTTGCAAACTCAGAAAACTCCGACTTTGTGAAAATTGAGACCATATTCAACATTAGGAACTTCTTGGGAATAGTTGTCCGAATGGAGCCATTGAAAAAGGCAATAGCGATCATACCACAATGCAAAAAGTGTCAGGCATACAACCACACGCAAAAATACTGCAATCGTCAAACAAGATGTGTAAAATGTGCGGGAAAGCATGATACAAAAAAATGCGTGATAAATAAGAACACTCCAACAAAATGTGCTAATTTCCAACAACTATAGAGAGTGTGAAATAGCCAAAACATTGCAGAATATGCAAATTAGGGCAAACAAAAACCAACCAATGAGAGCAACGAAAGAAGAAGTAGAACTACCTGGGCCTTCAGATCTATAGACTTCTACAGCATCTTCTAAAGCTAGAAATCTTTTTGAATACACAAAAAATTGATATATAGAGCCATTTCTCTAGCAAATCTTATGCAAAAATAAAATGTTACTTTTGTTACCATTCTTTACATCCAGCAGAAAGAAACAGGGGTGGAGCAACTATCTTCATCAGAGAAAACATCAAATACTTGGAAGATATATAACTCGAAATAGAGACAATGCAAATTGTATAACTTAGCGAGCAACTAAATAATTACTTAGTGCCGCGATATATTGCCCATCAAGGCATCAACTTAAAAAGGATGATTACCTCTCAATGCTCAAAATAATGGGCTCAAATTTCGTCGTAGGAGGAGACTTCAATCCCAAACATACGCATTGGGATTCGAGACTAATGTCAGCTAAAGGTAGAGAACTATTAGAAGCTAGACCAACGGACACAAACAAAATACCAGACGTGATTGCCATTTTCATAGCTAAAGCTATTTCAAAAAAATATATCCACATCGAAAATAATGAAGATTTATCATCGGATCATTCTCCAATCATACTTGCGATCAGTGAAACAATAATTGAAAAAGGAAGAAGTCTCAATCAAAAATTAAACACAACTTGAAAGAGAAGTAGAGCTGCTCATAAACAATATTCAAATCGCAGCATGGGAAAGCACTGCTCCTGTCAAAAATAAACCTTACAAGAATGAAACATATACACAGGAAATAAGAAATCTGTTTAGAGAAAAGTGGAAAGCTCGCAAAATCTGGCATAGAAATCGAGCACCAGAGAGCAAAACTATTTTCAATTCGCTCAAAAACAAGCTACAGAATTTAACACAAGAAACCAAAGCGGTAAGTTTCAACAAATATTTAATAAGTTTTTCTGGTCACAAAGAAAGTGATTACTATTTATGGAAAGCTAGAAAAGGACTGAAAAGACCAAAAGAGCAGATGCCACCAATCAAAAAAGTAGATGGTACTTGGGCCAAAAGTCCCAAAAATAAGCTGATCTTTTTAGATTCTAATAAGCAGAAGAAAATACCTTTCTAATTCAAATAGAAGACGAGTTAGACATACGACCGTCACAATGAAAGAACTCAAAAATGATATCAAACACAACCTAAATGCAAAAAAAGCTCCTGGATATGATCTTATTACAGGAGTCTTAAGAAGTTGTTACACATAGTTAACGCAGCGCTTAAAATATGTTCATCAGCAATGGAAAATAGCGGTAGTAATTATGATACCCAAGCCTAATAAGCCATTGAATGAGAAAACGTCATACAGACCTATATATATATATTACCATCATTGTTCAAGCTGTTTGATAAATTACTCCTCAAAAAGATGAAACCTCTAATTGAAGAAAGGCACCTGTTACCATCTCTAGAGTAGGTACACAGACTCACTAACGTGAGAAGACGCTGGAAAACAAAAAGGTGTGTTCTAGAGTTTGTATTGATGTTGTCCAGGTCTTTGAACGAGTATGGCATCGAGGACTGGAATAAAAATTACATCGCGATTACCCTAAGTTGTTCTATAAGATATAAAAAACAATGAAGAGAGATATTTTAGAGTGAAATATGAAGGAGATGTCTCATCACTCAAGAGAATTAAAGCAGGCGTACCAAAGAGAGCTTGCTGGGACCAATTTTCCTAATAATATTCCTATTACTGGAGAAACAGATATTGCAACCTTTGCGGATGATTCAGCTATTTTGGTGGTTGGTAGGACAATCGAAGAGGCAACCAGCAAATTATAGCACACTGTGAATGAGATTCTCAACTGGTCAACCAATAGAGAATAAAATTGAATGAGCTGAATGAGTTTACACAACCTTCACCTATGTAAAAGTTTATTACCCACTTATTTAAATAAATAGACCAGATGGGAACATGGCAAAAAACCTCGGTATGACGCTCGACGCCAAGTTAAAATGGAAAGAACACGATATAAAATCCAGAAATATGTATTGGCTCATTGGAAGAAATAGTGAGCTTACTATTCACAATAAGCTGCTTTTATCTTAAGCCTGGACTTATAGCATCCAGCTCTGGGGATGCATAAAGAAAACGAACGTTAATATTATACAAACGTCCCAAAACAAAGTAGTGCGATGCATTGTCAATGCACCTTGGTTTATTTAGAAATGATAATCGACATAGGATTAAGATGGAAACCGTAAACGAAGAAATCCCAAAAATGCCAAAAAATATATCCAGCGTTTACAACTCCAGAAAAACACGGATATTCAACATATTGTCAACGACGTTGACAGCGCAGATACAAGACGGCTAAAGAAAACGAAGCCGCTTGATTTAGTCCTCAGTAGCGTGAATTAAGATGAAACTTAAAAATGTAAAAATGTAAAAATGTAAAAATGTAAAAATGTAAAAATGTAAAAATGTAAAAATGTAAAAATGTAAAAATGTAAAAATGTAAAAATGTAAAAATGTAAAAATGTAAAAATGTAAAAATGTAAAAATGTAAAAATGTAAAAATGTAAAAATGTAAAAATGTAAAAATGTAAAAATGTAAAAATGTGAAAATTTAAAAAAATAACAGTATAACAATCAAAAATACAAAAATACAAAAATACAAAAATACAAAATTACAAAAATACAAAAATACAAAAATACAAAAATACAAAAATACACGGATACAAAAAATACAAAAATACAAAAACACAAAAAAAAAAACAGTAAAACAATATAATAACACAACAATATAGCTCTACTATGACACTATAACATAACACATAATAATATACAAGGCAAGTTCAACCGAAACTACCGACATCAGCTACACGAATTGATCTAGCAACAGTATGTCCCCCGTCCATAACAGTATGTTTTGATACTTGCTTGAACCACTACAAAAACAAGGAGCACAAGAAGGAGCAACAGAATTAAGGTGCATACTGACAACTCAGCGATATCGAAGATAAACAAGAAGCGGAAGAGAATATCGAAGCAAAACTTAAAACTAGTGCCGCTCAAGCAGGCCCACCGTAAAGTATCAAACAAATAACAACAAGATCCTAAGAATCTCTTTTTTTAGGGACAAAAAAACTGTATTAACACCTGGAATCATCATAAATGCCTAACCGCAGTTCAACTCTGATTTAACTAACAGGCAGATTGAACTAACAGGCAGTTCAAAACCAGATCAGGTGAAATCAAAATCCGATAAAAACTATCAATACGGTTCCCCAAAAACAGATAATGACATTCCACTGGATTTCTACTCTCTACCAGGACCAAACACATTTGACAGGACAATCGGAGATGACACACCAAAACAAGCTAGGAGCATCAATCAACAGGAAAAACAACATTCCCACAACAACACCAGGCATCAGTATCCCTTTAAAAGCCAAAACGTTACGGAGCCATTGCAGGCCAACCATCCACCGAAACAAACGTGAGGGCAGCGATTAAATCCTGCATCAATCTTTAAATCCACACCTAACCTGCACCTCAAATTCGGAAAAACATCAGGTATTGTTAAAGAATGCAAATAATGTGACTAACTTCCGCTGCAATTCAAGCAATGCTGACTGCAAGATTGGAATTAAATGATGAACCCAATTCAAGTTTGTATTTTACTTAATAACACACACGATCCAATTTACTTTTGCCTAAACCACGAACCCCAAGCCACACTACCAACTGAAACCGGAATACATAACCTAGAAAATTATCAGCCTCCAAAAGGCACGACCACTCCCACCAGATGATGACTTAGTTAAAACAAGTGTTATATTGCTGACACCCATGTAAAAAAATTGTTAAGGCCGAAACATTTTCTATAAAATCCGATAGACCCAGGTTAAAACAACCTCCAACTTGAATTCAAACGTCAATGCTTTTATTTTGAAGCAAATAATATTGACATAAAAAATATTATAGTTTTTTTTTTAACAACAAACTATTTTAACTATCCCGAGAATTTCTTTATAAACATAATAAATATGCAAATTATATTTGTTTATTTTACATAAGTTTAAAATTTTTTATTTAGTCGATTATTATATTGTATATATTCGTATAATAAATGAATACCATACGATTAACGAATAGAGAGGAAACTATTTTGAATATAAAACTATTAAAATATAAATTTGAAAGTGAATTTATATGTACACGAATCATAAATTCATAATTGTGTTTATCTTATTAAACCAGTAGAGGTAAACATTTTTTTAACATTTCTAAAGAATTTTTGATGTATTAATTTAAATATAACCTTAAGTAATATGGCAGGCGCGGTATTTAAATTAATGTATGTGTGGATGTTACCAAAATATCTTGGAAAAAACGAAATGAATCAGAAAAATTTTATTATTTCATAACCGCACACTCAATCGTTTGAGCTCATTACAATTGTTTATATATGAACTTACGTATACGTACATGATATTAGTTAAATAAAACCTAACCTTATATGGTTTTATGGAAAAAATTAAAAAAAAAAAAAAATTTATTTTTTGTACACGAGAGACGAAACGTCTTATTTAGCAAAAGTATACATATATATAAAACATTCTCGTACATAGGACGAATGTCATTTGATACAACTCTCATAATCGATAAATGCTTGTCCATTCATACAGCTATACACAATTTTAATCTGAAATCCAAGTAAAAAAAAAACAAAAAAATCAGCAAGCAACGTCTTAATTACATGAGAATTATAACATTTATGTTATGCATATATCTGTTTTTCTGAAAGATGCATTTAGTACAGTATGTGAACGAGAAAAAATCATAATTTGCATTGTTGTTTAAATAATTATGAAAATTAAATCTTTCGTTACTTATTTTTGCAATATTATAACAAAAATAAAATTAAAATTTCTATAAATAAATATTGTACTGTGGTTTTTTTTTTCAGTCAGTGAGAGTAAATTGTCTTTTAAATTTTAAAACGTGTATGACACTTAACTTAATAATTGTTGATAACTTAAGCTTAATTATATATAAAGCTTAGTGATTTCGTTAAATAATAAGATAATCCAGACAATATGTCTTGCTTTCACAGAGAGGTCTACCTCTTCAAAATATATTCAATGATTTGTAGTATCACTCATATTTTAACACTTAAATAAAACACTATGTTTATTAGTCTGTGTCCCAACTTCAACTCCTCTATTTCTATACAACCATAGTTCATTTATTATATTACTTCAGTGACACCTATATTATGATTGCAACAACATTTAATTATAATTCTTCTTTATTTACACAGTGCCATCTATTATTAATACTAATAAACAACTTAATTTACTATATTCGGCCGTCCTGACCGTACAATCGTCCCAATTGCCTCATTCAACGTGGGTTGAAAGGCTTTATGTTAAATGAAGCACATATTCCATGAAAATATTTATTTGACCATTTTTATCCCGGTAAATTTTTTACTACTAGCGATCTCGTGACAAAAGAGCAGTAATTATGTAAGGTCCCCTAAATTTGGGAAGGAGTTTCTGATTTATACCCGCATCAGTTACAGTGTTACGAATCAACACTATATCACCTATTTTATAATTATACGGGGCTTTTCGTTTGACATCAAATTTAACTTTATTCTTCATTTGGGATTTTACTGTATTATCAACCACTTGTGTACGTATTTTGTGTACCCAAATTTCTATCTTCACTATTTAATATTTCCACAAACTGTCGAAGAACATTTCTCGTGTCCGATTAACACAGAATAGCACCATTGAAGGTGTGGTGTTAATTGTGCGATTAACGGTGTTATTAAACGCAAATTCGGTGTCGGTGAGAAGGGAATCCCAATTTTTTTATTTTCCATGTTTATTAATTTATACCAGAGTGCGGTTCATACGCTTGGATTGACCGTTTGATTGTGGTGAACTAGTAGCATTTTATATAAATTTGATACCATGCGAATCCAATAAATGTTTTAAAATGCTTAGAAGTGAAACCAATCCACGATCTGAGATTAAACGAATTGGTACACTTACTTGTACAAAATAAGCTTTTAAACATTTTATAGCTTCAGTAGCCTTAGTAGTTTTTGTCGGGTAGAATTTTACAAATTTGATAAAGCCGTTAACCACAGCTAAAATATATTTGTCTCCACGGTTAGTGGTTTGAAATGGACCCAAGTGGTCTATGTATTTAGGAATCCTTCCTTCTTGCCTTCTTTTGGTTGAAATACTCAAACATGCCTTAATAAAGTGTGTAACTTTTTCTTTCATGTTGGGAAACCGATAAGACCTGCGTATTAATTCCGTAGTCTTACTGACACCAATATGTCTTCGTGGCTTTGGCGAATGACACTAATTTCAAGTACCTTTGATACATAGAACAATAATTTACTATTTTCTTTACGATACAGTAAATTGTCCCGAACAGCAAAGAACTCATGTTCGTGACCCGGTTTAATTTCTGAAAGTAATTGCCTAACTTTCCCATCTGTAAGCTGATAATATTCCAGGAGCTCGACTCAGCGCATCGACATGTCTCATACGCTTATTATCCTGATGAATGATCTCATATTCATAATTTTCTAAAAGAAGTGACCAACGCATGATTCGACTATTAGAATCCTTTTTTTCTAATGTTACCTTCAAGGAGTTACAGTCGGTAATTATCTTGAACGGGATTCCATGAACATAAACATGAAATATTTGCAGGGCGTATAATATAGCAAGAGCTTCCAATTCAACAGAATGATACCGGCTTTTGGAATCAGTGGTGCGCTTACTAAAGTATGAAACGGGATAAAAGTGTTCATCTGCTTGTTTTTAGAGTAAAATGGCTCTGACATTGTTAATTTTGACTTTAATAAATTGAACGCATCAACCTCGTTTGAACCAAGTTTAAAGATGGCGTCCTTCTTAAAAAGATCGTATAACGGCTTTGTAATAATTGAAAATTCTTCAACGAATTTCCGAAAAAAACTGGATAACCCTATAAATCGGTGAAGCTCATGTACATAGGACAAATCTCATATCCTAAATAATCTGTTTTAGAAAAACGGCTTCTAACAGTTTAAAATGCCTTTCGATCGAATCAGATGCCATCAAAATATCATCAATATAAATTGTGAAATCACCACATTCAATTAGGTACTTAAAAACTTTGGAAATATAACGCTGAAAACAGCCGGAGCCTTACTCAAACCAAATGGAGTTTTGAAGTACTCAAACTGACCGTCTGGGGTCACAAACGTTGTATATTTAATTGAATTTTCCTCAATTGGAATATGGTGAAACCCACTTTTGAGATCAATTAAGCTAAATACAGGAGTGACGTATGTAGGACGGCCTGTTATTAAACAGATTTTAAAATAATGCTGTAGTTCGGGTGTTACTACTTTTGGCATTCAGGAATGCCAAAATTTTATTTTCAAAAATAGCTTTTAATCGGTTTTCAATAAGAAAATCCTTTGATACGGGTCTAAAATACGGTCCAATTTTATATTGATTTTTTCGATTGGTTCATCGAATTCAATACTTAAAACTGCATTGATGAGAATAACCCGATTTGTTTGTTCGATTTCAATACTTTGAGATATATCTACGTTAAACTTTACGGGATTGTCCACACAAATATTCTCATGGTTGCTCTAAATTATAAAACTCACTTCCGGATCTAATAAGAATAAATATAATTAATGTTACATCTAACGTTAATTATACCTAAAAAAACTTAATTAAGAATTGTTGATCCCAACGAAGTTATCGGTGTCTGGTTTCTCAAGCTGTACATCTTGTGGAAATAAATTATTGTCCTCAAAATTTAAGGTGATATAGCTTAGGATTTTATTGGTCTTGGTGATGAGCGATATTTGTTGTTCATTGCTTGCGACTGTACCACATGGATCATTCCATGAATGGTTTCGACCACATTTAGCGCAACGAATACGTCGTTGTGGTTTGGTGCATTTACTAGATATATGTCCCATCAAGTTGCAGTTGTAACACCTCATTCGCGATTGATGGTTGGTGGATGGGTTTGAGTCTTGATTTCCAGTTTTCATAGGTTTAAAGTTGCTACCAAGGTCTTGCTGTTTGTGTTGACTAATTTTCTGGTCAATGACCGGCTTATGATTATTTAGCAGCTCGTAATATTGCAGAACACGTAATATCTCATCGGAGTGTTTAAAGGAAGTAAAAGATAAACGAACTTTGTACATCAATATTACTAACTCCCGTGATGATATATCTGATGATAGCTGGTTCACTCAAATCAGCACTTCTTGCCATTTGTCGTGTGTCATCAAAATAGTTTTCGTATGTTTCATTGGCATGTTTTCGACGGGCATGTAAACGCAGATGCACGAGAGCCTCGTCGGTAAATACCATAAAACTTAATAACATTTTTTTACTAAACTCATCGAATATGGATGGCGGACTTGGTAATGTTAACTCGGAACATGTGTTATCGGCATACTTTATCCATACATAATGTTGTTACGTTGAATCGAAAAATGTGAGATCGGCACATATTTTTCGTAATTAACGCGGTTATGTTGATTTGGAACAGATGGTAACGGCACATTTTGTTGATTCGGAAAATGTGAGATCGACACATTTTGTTTATAATAGTTGAGGTTATGTTGCAACGCTGGAGCTTGTACAGTTTTATTTCTTACAGGCGTTCATAAAAACTGAATTGGTGGTTTAGTTTTACTAATGATCAAGAATTTGGTTTATGTGATTTATCGGATGTCCTAAAACACTTTAATCATGAACAACATACTGCGTTTGTTCTTCTTCCAATTGTTGATATTTAGCAAATAACTCTGCTGACAAACCAGTTACATCTGATGTACTTTTGAGCAATCTTCTAGGATTGATTACTTCTGATTTTGTACTATCACTCATATTTTAACACTTAAATAAACCACAATGTTTTTTAGTCTGTGTCCCAACTTCAACTCCTCTATTTCTATACATCCATAGTTCATTTATTATATTACTTCAGTGACACCTATATTATGATTGCAACAACATTTAATTATAACTCTTCTTTGTTTACACAGTGCCACCTATTATTAATACTTATAATCAACTTAATTTACTATAGATTTGTTTTTTTTTAAACGTCTTATAAATTAGTATATTTCACTCATAGATGTCACTAGTCTAAATCACTATTTTCATAACTATAAAAATGCTGTGAAATTATGCAAACAAATTGCACTGTTATTAAGAATGAAAGATAAAAAAAATTTACATAGAGCTGACAAATTCAACATGTAACTGACGATAACTGTGAATATGTACAGCAACATTCTTGAAGGCAATTTCCTTTAATAACTATTACCCGCTGCAGAAGATGAGTAGGTTGATGTTGTAACAAATTAGTAAAGATAACGTTAGTTGACGACACTGTTAAATTCTTTCAGATGCAAAGTACGGTCCAAACGCTTTTTACGTCGTACAATCAATTTTTCAAGTACTAGTAGCGTATTATCTAAGTAAATCGCTTTGTTATTTTCATTTGTGGTTAAACTTTATTGATGAAAAGACAAAATAGTAGTGAAAACATATTTTAGAATAAATTCACTTTTGCTCGATATGGCCTTCGTTTGCCTTTACTACGGTCTGGAGTCGGTCGGAAAAGGTAATGCACGCTGCACAAATGTAAGCTTCCGGCATGTGCTACCAATTTCGGCGAAAAACTTGCTTCAGATGATCGACTATTAACTATTTTTAGTGTCAACCTTGCTCTTTAACATGCCCTAGTTAGAGAAGACTATCGGATTTGCATCCTGAGAATTTGCCAGCCATTTTCAGTGTTGAAGAAATAAAGTGCAGAACATAGTTTTTCAACCGTTCTTGGTTAACGCTCGCTTTATGGACGGTGTATCATTCTATTGAAATGTCCAGGGTCTTAAGCACAGGAGACACAAACCATCACCATTGCTGGTGCTTGCTTTGTGGTGGCCATTCAAAGTGCATATTTTCGTACTATGTTTCGGGAAAATAAACTCGGTCATTGTGTTGAACGGATTATAACTAGAGAAGACGATATTCGGCCACAGAAACAGGCCACTTGCGTGCAAACGTAATAATTCCTTTGCCCTATCCAGTATATATTTTTTTACTGTTCAGGAGTAAGATCGTTTGCCTTTTGGAACTTCAAAGGCTTCAATCCAAGCTTATTTTTCAGAATGTATGACGCATTCTTTCTCTGGATATGTTCGAGCCTTCACCTTTCGAAAAATTTCTTTGATTCTTTGCGTCTGGCAATGCTGCCATTATCATTGTAACGTGAATTGGTGCGCGACACAAATGATTTATGTACATTATTATAGCTTAGCTATCGAACAATTTGAACTTGTGACTTTCCAGTCAAATATAGCACAATATGTTTGATCCCATGTTAGGAATATGTTATTTTCGTTTAAAGCTGGGCGCGAATGATTCAACACATTAATAAACAATGTAATGATCTGCCATTAGTATAATTTTGAGCGCTCTGTCATAGTTGTTCTGACAAATATATCGGTGTGAAACTTATTCTTCGTACTATTCTAGACAACCCAAAGAAGACAAATCGTTCTACCCTGAGAAGTCATCGACAGCAACCTATACGCTTGCTAAATGGCGGCTCTCCTCTTAGAGATCGATGCACAATCCGTTTATGATCAGCTCGTAGAACATAATCGAGCCAGCGTACTCACTGTCCTTTTAATTTAATAAACGAGATCTGGAATTTTCATAAAATTCCTGATCTCGTAGTTGAATAAAACTCGGTAAGTGTTGTTATCATCACGTTTGGGACCGTAAATCATGCGCATGATTCTTCTCTCGAATGTCATTAACCATCTCTTAGACTTTTCCAACAGGTTCCAACTCTCATACCCATACATGACAACTGGTCTGTTCAGCACTTTAGACAACTTCAGCTGGTCGTAATTTGCAAGACATTTGCAAGACATGTCTTGCAAATTACGACCAGCTGAAGTTGTCTAAAGTGCTGAACAGACCAGTTGTCATGTATGGGTATGAGAGTTGGAACCTGTTGGAAAAGTCTAAGAGATGGTTAATGACATTCAAGAGAAGAATCATGCGCATGATTTACGGTCCCAAACGTGATGATAATTTTGAGTTTGGGCATAAGCTCGGTTGCAAGCCGCGCTTTAATCTCCTCCCACACAGTTATCACGAGTGACAAGGGACCCGAGACATCAGAAATTTATCACTTCCTCAAATGTGTGGTCACCACTAAAATCAATTGCGTGTTGGTCTCTAAAATCAATGATCATATATTTTGTTTTGGACTCATTAATTTTTGGAAGCTGAGACTCATACAAGCGAATCCAGTAGTTATTTGACACCGTTGCCTTTCAGTTTAATTACACTGATATCATCTGCATATGCTGATTAACCTTGTTGGACTGACGGTAAAAAATGGTTATCCGAAAGATGAATTATAGCATGAGATTAAAGGGTTTCGAGCATCTCCTTGCCGTACACTAGAGCTAATTATAAAAATTCCTGTTAGCTTGTTCTAAACTTTGACACAACATTGTGTCTGCCTTACTGTTTTTTTTACATTAACGCACATATTTGTCATGTATTCCCAGACATCGCAAAGCACACCATAAGGTATCCCGATGTTATGAGTCATAGGCTTGTTGGAAATCCAAGAACATCTGATGTACGTCACAAGATGTTTCATTGTATTTGGAAAGAATCATCTTCAGCAAACAAACTTGACCAGTGATTGACCGATTCGGATGAATCTCTTTGGTAGTCACCTACAATTTTTTTCCGCCAGTGGAGTGATTCTCTCCAATATTATGTAAGACAGTAAGACAGTAATTTGTATGCTATATAAAGAAGAGCTATGCCGCGATAATTTTCGTATTTTGGGCTATCTCCTTTTTTAAAACTTCGTTTTGCCAGACTAATCGAATAAAGTCAATAAGATAGTTCCACAAAGTGTCACCTCCGGATATCAAGAGCTCGGAATTAGTACAATCAACTCACGAAGAACAGGTTCTTTTAAGTTTTTGCATAGCCAGTGTGAATTCCTCGTAGGATGGTTCTCTATGCACATCTCCGCATTCTGTATTTGACAACTATAAAATACAACATTTGACACTTGTTGAACATTGAGTAAATCAGAAAAATGCTCTTTACAAGGGTCGAGCACTGCATCGATGTTAACAAGGAGGTTTCTAACCTGATCTCGAATGGTAATAGACCTACGTCTGAAGGTATGGTGCAGCCCGGTGATTCCCTTAAATAATTCACGAGAACTGTGCTCATTGCTGAGTTGTTGTACTCTTAAGACTTCAGTCTTCCATCATTCACGCTTTTCCTGCCTACAATGTCAGTACAGGCTGGCTGGAGCAATGCAATGTGCAGATTGATTTAAAAAATCGAATCTGTATTCATGCGTCCTCGCATGAATACAGATTTGATTTTTGACATTTGGCTGGTGACGGCGTAAGGTAGAACGATAAATATTAAACGCGAAAGAGTTGGGAGAGCGTCGGCCCTAGAAAAACTTTGCAGGGTTTAAACACAAAAAAAAGTGCCATCTCATCGTGCAATAGCGTCGCATCGGATAAATTTATTATTTGTAATGGGCCATGCATCAAAATTGTTTATTTAGGATGCGAAAAATGAAACAACGCAGCGTATCCAATGTTTGCTACGATAAATGTGGAATGGTTTTGTGATGACTGTTGCACGTTGTATGATAAGTTTACTCAACAAATGGAAACGTTGATGAATATTTTGCAGTCTCTATCAAATGACGTCAAAGGTTTAGTCAATTCATGTCCTGTGGCCATACCTACTACGACCTCTAAATTGTAAAAAAATGATCTGATAGATCTTGACGCGATTCGTAACAAGTGATTACAAAAAATGTTCTGCGGTAAGTTATGAATTCTGATTATTTCATAAATGTGTCACTGAAATTCGTCGTTTATTATAATTGAAATGTTAAAATTTTTTTTTTGACCAATTTTCAAACTTCTAGTGCAAATTTGGTGAGACTAGTCTAGAATTTAAATAAAAAAATGATAAATTAAAAAATTTGGGTTAGTCTCCCGGATAACGCAAAGATTGTTGACAAATATCTCGTTAAAAATATAATTTCACAAATATACACTTCTAAATTCAAAGACCGCCAAATTAATGCAACTAACTTTACTCTATTAGGTTTTAACTGCCTTGATTGGCTTGTTATTGTTTAGCTTAATAATAAAGCTATATCATGACTGACGCAATGAAATCTAGTCCAGCTCATGATAGCATCACCAAGTACTTATTAAAAAATAATTCTAATTTGAAATAACAGTTATATACCTGCTGTGTCTATATTCCACACAATTTTTGTCATAAGTTCAAATTTGTATGCTTTTAAGACCCTTATAATGTTAAAGAAAAGGAATAAATTGAAACCTTTGGTTCGTAGCAGTTTTTGTATTCAAAACCGAAATAAGCAAGGCCAGTTAGTCACTATCGCAAAATTTTAGCCGTTCGCGTAGTCGAAACGTACTGATTCTAAATCGTTGCAACAGAAACCACTTTGTTGGTAATAATTTTAAATTCAGGAGCAAGGCCAACAAGTGTGATAAACTTTCTAATTTTCAATCAAATGATGATTAAAAGCAAAAGATTAACAAAAAAACAAGCAAGTTTTTCTATTGTTGCGGCTACTAGCAGAAACAACACCCAAAAACCGTCTATTTGTTAGAGGTCTAAGAAATAAATTATCATTATTTTTTAGTCGATACGGGAGCTGATCTCAGTTATTCCACACACTTTGCTCAGTGGACGTTTGAAAGATCCAAAATATTTTCAGAAATGATTCAACAATTATTGCATTTGGTATAAAATTATTGCATCTCGATTTAGGCTTACGCAGGAGATTTATCCACTCGTTTTTGCTTGCATCTGTTAATAGACCTGTAAATAGGGCAGACTTTTTAACCTAGTTTGGCTTGTTATAGTTGATCTAAAAGGTAAACGTTTAGTTGATAAGGAAATCATGTTGGGGTTAATGCAATAACTAGATAAGATTCGGCTACACTTTCGCCACGATATTACACTATTTGGAGAACAGCTCCAGCTTCTTGTTGCAAAAATTTCCATCACTTGTTGTTCTATTTTGTACGTCACTAAGTTTGGGCTTTGCAAAATTCAAAGCTACAAAATTAGAGTTTCAGCAAATAGAGGAGTTGGAAATTTGTCAACCCTAATCGTGTGTTACTTCATCGCTTCATCTAGTATGTAAAAAAAAGTTCTGATTGACGTCCATGTGGCAATAACCACCGATTAAATGCAATTATCATTCCAGAAATATCCTTTACCTCATCTGCATTATTTTTCAATAAATTTGCATGGTTGTAAAGTATTTTTAAAAATTAATTTGGTCAAGGCAAAATGTGTATAAAACAATGTAAAACAACCCCCTTCGAGCTGTTTAAGTTTAATAGAAGTACGTTTGGTTTACGGAATGCTAGCCAAACGTGTCAGAACAACCAAAGAAAAACATAAAAGTCGTTTAAAACAAATTTTTGGTCGTTTAGCTGAATTTGGCTTTAACAGTAGAGCATCAAAATGAAAATTCGGAGTTTCATCGTCGGATTTTCTTGGCCATACAATATCGAAGAAAAGAATTATTCCATCACAATCTAGAATTGAAGTATTCAAATCGATTTAATTTATTCAAAATAGTGCACATCTGTTGGCTCCCCATTACCCCCAATTTGGCTTCCATTTGGATGATAAAAATTCAAAATGCATTAGCTTCTCGTACATTATTGCCTGATTCCAAAGATGATGCATTTTTTTTACAATTGCAACCGATGCCTCTAATTGGGAAATTAGTGAGGTACTCCAACAATATGAAAATCTCGAAAAAACTCTCTCCATCTGAAATTAAGTGTTCTACGGTTGATAGAGTACTACTTGGTATCTATATCAAGCTCTTAAACGTTATGTGTAGGTATTTCAATGAAGGTAGAGAATTTCTAATTTCAACGGATCACAAACCGCTAACTGTTACTACTAAAACAGAACGTAGTCTGAGTCAATCTAGACACTTAGATTATATTGATCAGTCACGCAACATATCTCACCCAGGAATTCGAGCATCACAAAAATTGGTATCATTTAGATAGTTTTGGGCAAAGTTCAATAAAGATTGTGCCGAATGGGCAAGAACTTGTATGGTGTGCCAAAGAAGCAAATGTTGATACAAAATCTACAAAAAATGTTCACCAACGGAATTTTTTCAAAATATTGGAGAATCTTTTTTTTTAACAATTTTACATTACTCTTGTTTCTAGTCTGATCCGATTTTCCTACTAAACCAATCGGAAAATCTATCTATCCTATTTCCACTAGGAAATTTTAGGATCATATAGTTGCGTCCATTATCAACCCCGATCGCAATCAAGTTATAAAAAATCTCTTTTTCCTCTATTACTTTTAAAACTTTTCAAACTTTTCGTCCTTTATGCCACATAAA
Source organism: Tipula confusa (assembly GCA_963556175.1). NCBI lineage: Eukaryota > Metazoa > Arthropoda > Insecta > Diptera > Tipulidae > Tipula > Tipula confusa. The sequence continues at coordinate 95,988,024 of OY744477.1, forward strand.
GGTTTTCCCATTTCAAATTTCAGCATGATCGATGTTTTCTGGCGCCATAACTGAAATTTGGCGACATTAACATTTGAACTCATTGAACCAGTTATAAATACTGACCATAGTTGCTGATTCCTCGTCAAACGCCGATTAAAACACTAGAAGTTCGTAAAAAGCCGTCGCACAATTTTCACGAGAAGTTTTATTATTTTAGTTATAAGAAAACAGCTGTAAGTGAACAAAAACTATAAATTCAAAAATTATTGGTTTGATGTAGAGTGTCGTCTTGCTGTGGAGCAACAGAATATAGCATTTAGAGAAGCGCAAATACGTTTTACAAACGCACGCAACAACAAAGAGGTTCGTGCTCGGAGAACCACCAATCAAATTTATAGACGAAAAATGCGTGAATGGTGGAAGGTAATGATGTGCATATAGCGGACTAATCCTTCTAGGAATTCCCAATGCCTATGCAGAACTAAACAAATCGTTCTCCTGGAGGTGATTGCATTAACTCTGTGCTTTTAATATTTGAATGAGATATTTTGAAGAGACTGTTCCTTTCGAACTTTTTCGGCTAGTGTGGCAAAGCGAAGTTACGCCCGTTGAATGGGAAGTAGCCGCGTTATATCATATCTTTGAGAAATAAAATCGGTCATAATTCGAAAATTTTAGTGACTTAGCTCCCCCGTCATACAAATTACTGTCTTTCATAATATTAGAGAGAATCATTCCTCTGGTGGAGAAAATTGTAGCAATTGACTTCCAAGGATTATTACGTTCAAATCGTTCAATCAGCCGACATTTGTCAGGCACAGAGGTCGCTGACGGCGACGATGGATCCTCGGGATAGAGAACCACTTGTCTTCTTCAGGTTGTTTTCAAGTTCGGGATCGAAACCGTGGCCTTGAGGCAGTAATGCTCAGGAAAACCGATTATTATTAAGTAAAAAAAAAAAACCGCGAACTTTTAATAAAAGTTCGAGCTTAATATTAAGCTTATCGTTTTTGGTTTATTCTGACGAATCTTATACTAAAATGGCCTTGTCATTAGAGTTACGTCCTTCCTGTATTTCTTCTAAAGTATTACAAAGATTTTTGTTACAAAATTGATGATAGACAAAACCTTATCTCTCGTATCACTGCACCCAAAGTCATTCATTTTAATTATTTGGTTTAAAATCTAAATTAATTTTTAGTCAACATTTTAGAATGGCAGTGGAAAATTTGGATACGATTGTATTTAAATTACTTTTGATTGTAATAAAATAAAAACCGATTGTGTAATCTAATCACTAAACAGTGCGTAAACAATTATATTACCTAGAATTAGAAACACTTTCCTAAAACATTGCATAATCGTCTTAATAAATTTTATCGATCAATTAAATCAGTTCAATAATATTAAAAAAATATTTATGCATTCAGCTTAATACATTTATTTGTGTCCTATAATTTAACACTTAATCACTAAAAATAAATACGGCAGACATGCTAGTTATTTTGTAGTGACAAAATAAATGCAATCGTGTCCACATATAAGTAAAAAAAATTAATTGTAAATTACATGAGTTTTATTCGCGACTTTGATAAGTTATCTCTTTAAATTTGAAAATATTTATACTGTAGACCCATGTATAGTTGTTAGGAAAGTAAACACTTTTAGCATTTTTATGTACTTTTGATATATTATGTATATTATGTTAAGGTGCAACACAATTTTATATTTTGCTCTGCCGGTTTAACAATAGTCGATCGTCAATCGTTATAACACAAATTTCGATTTTTTATCTAGAACTGTGATAACTACATTTTCCAGATCAAATGATTAGAGCTAGTCCAATATAAAAATAAATACAATTTGAAAGGTTACCGGATGTTGAGCAAAATTGTTGAAATACCATGATGTTCAATCGCACATTTCGTCGATACATAGCAGAAAACATATAAAGCAAACAAACCAGTCAATGAATCTTGAAAAATTATGGTTAATTTCGATTCAAATAAATGGCACTAACAATTCAAAATTCAGCAAAAATTGGTGCAATAAATCGTTTTTTACGGTTCAACTGTGGAGGTCAAAGGAAATGTGGTCACATGAATAAATGCCAAACAAAGAATATCATCTGTCATTCGTGTTGATGTCGTTTGCGTGTATTTAAATATAATTATAAAAATTTTAAATTGAATTGAATAGTGAACAAAATGACTTTCATTTTTATGCTGAAATAAAATTAAAATTTTCGGTACTGCTAAACTTAAATTCTTAGCGTAATTAGTTTGGTATTGGTTTGGTGAACTTCCCAAAAAAGAACCAGAAAACAAATTATCGTGTATCAGAATGACTACACTTCATCCCGACACACGATTTATGTGTCCGTTGATGGACTTTTAACGCTTGTCCATATACTAAATCTTCCGCTGAACATTTCAAATCGTCCTTTGTAAAGGTTCACATTCCTATTAAAACGAAACGTAATCCATTTGTTTAGCAGTGTTACATCCATCTTTCAACAGTTTTTTAGCTGCCTGTGTACGCATTCTATCATCCGATTACTAGTAAGTGAGGTATGTTGTGGTACCGATTTATTGTGGTACATTGCATCCTTCATTAATGCATTTATTCTCCCAGTACCCCGTATCGATATCCACTCGACGAAATAGAAATTCGAGAGTGTGCTTTCCCAGTTTAATATTTAAAAGTTTCAGTTAAGGATCGAAATCGGTTAAGCGCTTAAACAGTTGGTCTAAATGATCTATTTTTTATTTGGTTTTGAACTCTGCAATATCCCAACTCGCGGTTAATTATTAACGTCCTACCTTACGCCGTCACCAGCAAAATCAAGGACGCACGAAAACGGGTTAGCTTAAAATCCATCTGCACATTGCATTGCTCCAGCCAGCCTGTACTGACAAGGACGATGGTTTGGCCCTGCACTCTGCACTTCAACCAGAGATCATAGTTGTGTTCATCGTCATCGCCGATCGAAATCAAATTGATTGATTGATTGATTCATTAGAATGTACGGCCAAGAACGAACCAGAAACTCCAAGAATGCTGGGCACCACCGTACATCCGTGTTATATATAACAAAACCGAAGGAGTAGAAGGAATGTTAGTTATGACTTATGACAGACTCGGCCCGGTTAACTGACACCTAAGCGATCGATAATGATTATTTTTTTTGTAATGTAGGGAAAAGAAAAGTAAGTTAGTTAATAACAGAATTGGTCCTGTTTCACGGTGGCCAATGTTTAACTATTATTAGCACAAGACAAACACTATTTTTCTGAACTACTCTGCATTCTGTTGTTTCTTATCAGCATCTCGAGTGTACCACCATTCAAATGTAATCGATAAAGGTTCTCTAAGAACAAAATCTATTTATGAACTATAATTTCCAAGCCATAGGCAGTAACATTAGTTTTCACCTGTAAATTACAAATTTATTATTTCACCTTTATGCTGCTAACATTTATTTGACACAAAACTTTAAAATTAATACAAATTAGATTAAAAAAATTGATTAAACATTATAATTCAATTGAATTAACCGTTTTGTGACAAATGCGTTATATAATTGCTAAAAATCTAATTTATATACATTTTATTTGACACATAACATTAAAATTAGTACAAATTAGATTTAAAAAAAATTGATTTAACATTACAAATTGTTTGAATTAACTGTTTTATGACAAATGCGTTATATAAGCGCCGAAAATCTAGTTTATACACACTTTATTTGACACAAAACTTTAAAATTAATACAAATTAGATTAAAAAAAAATGATTTAACATTACAATGCAATTGAATTAACCGTTTTGTGACAAATGCGTCATAAAATCGCCGCAAATCTAATTTATATACATTTTATTTGACACATAACATTAAAATTAGTACAAATTAGATTTAAAAAAAAATTGATTTAACATTACAAATTGTTTGAATTAACTGTTTTATGACAAATGCGTCATATAATCGCTGAAAATCTAATTTATATACACTTTATTTGACACAAAACTTTAAAATTAAACCAAATTAGATTAAAAAAAAATGATTAAACATTACAAATCAATTAAATTAACCGTTTTTTGACCAATAAGTCATGTAATCGACGAAAATCCAATTTATATACACTTTATTTGCACAAAACTTTAAAATTAATATAAATTAGATTTTTTTTTTAAACCAATTGAATTAACCGTTTTACGACAAATACGTCATATAATCACCGAAAAGCCAATTTATGTACAAACGGATACAAGTAAGAAACGATTCGAAAATATTTTTCGTAAACTAAAATGTATCTTTAGTATCATACGTGTAATATTGGAACCATTAGCTGCGGCTAAACTGTAATTTGGATTTTTGCTACTACAAAGGAAATATTTAAAAGGTAAATCAGGTTAGTTTCCTTACACCTTATGAATAAGAATTACATTTTATAATTCCCTGATTGCTTGGACAAATTTGGAAAAAATATTTCAAAAATGGCTGAATACTATATTTTAAATTTAATGATTGGGATCATCTAATTATGTTACCAATTATTGGAATTAAAAAACGTTTACGTTTAGCATTTATTAAGTGGCGATGGAATCAGATAAAAGTTTACTTTTAAGCTTTTAAGCTTTGTATTTGGAAACTACTAACTAACTCGAATCCTTTACTTACAGGTAACTACAGGTAAAATTCAACCTGCACTATTTTATCAAGTTTCATTTTTAATTTATCTGTAGAAGCAAACTGTGGTAACTTTTATCACATCCTAAGAATCTAGTTTGTTGTGTCCTTGTTAGTTGTGCATTTGTAGGTTGGTGGTTTACATGGTTGACAAGGAATACTTGTCAACTTGTTACTTGTTTGTACCTGTTTGTGCAAGGTTGACAGACTTTTCCATTATGTTTCGGTCAATTCTCCCGTCCATGCAAATATAGCGTAGGTTACGAAGGGCCTTACATATGCCATATATAATCTTAATTTGTTTTTGGAAGAGACGTGATAATTGCGGTTAAACTAACTATTCGAAACAGGGATCTTTTAGAGAATCAGAATCTTCTGAGAGGTTTCGATGGACATGAATTTTTAATTTCATCACTTTGGGGTAGTTGCGAAATACTTTTGTTGCTTCTGAGAGATATTTTTTAGATAGAACCAATTCAAGAACTGAGGCTCCTCTTGGGAATGTTGGTTCGTTAGGGGCAATTAATTGGATATTGGAATTATTACTTAAATTAAGAAGTGTATGTCCATTGTGGTTATTGTTTGGGCATCCTCATGTGATGTGGCGTGAATTAAAGTCACCTGCCAAAATAATTTTGTCATTGGAGCTAAAAAGATATTCTAAAGCGAGCCTCTTGACTTGTCTTAAATGTTGGGTGCCAACATTTAAAAGTGTTATGCTTCAGTTTCGGCTGTTACAAAAGTTTTGAACAGGAAGTGATGAAAAAGCATTTCTTTAAGTTGTTGTCGCCGATCTAGTGAAACTAGACTCTTGGCATTCAGTGAAATGCTTAGGAGTTGTCCAGGAAGGACCTGGCAGTGAGAAAACGAATTTAATAAAGGCGATCCGTTTTTCAACGATATTAGTTGACGAAACCCGATCGTATTCAACGGAGAAGTGGTCACATCTAGTTTTAAGATCAGCGAGGTTTATACCAAATAACTTTTCGCAGTCTTGAAGTATGCAAGAAAAGTTATTCAAAGAGGTCGTTGGTCTAGAGACGTGAAGGTTCCTAGCCGCTGCATTAGCATATGCAACTCCTACTTTTCGTGAGCCAATACCATATCGGAATTGAGTAAGACCTTGTATTGAATAAAAATCTTTTACATATTATGCAACAGAAACCCCTGCCGCAATTTAACGATGTCCGGATAGTTTTAATAAAATTTTATTTATAATAATTTCGAAAATTTTGTGTCTTTTTTTTTGTGTTTGACAAAGATTTGCTTGAGAGTTTCGGCCCCTGAAAAGATTTGACCCTGCAATCTTTTCTAGGGCCGAATTCTCCCAACTCTTTCGCGGTAATTTTTAATGTCCTACCTTACGTCACCAACCAAATCGAGGCACGTATACAGGTTCGATTTTAAATCCATCTGCACATTTCATTGCTCCAGCCAGCCTGTACTGCCATGGACGATGGTTCGGCCCATGGATTCTGCACTCCAACAGGGAGTCATAGTTGTGTTCATCGCCATTACCGGTCGTAATCAGGTGATGAAAAATCCCTTTTGCAACCCTCTCGCGTTTAGATTCGAACCCGGTACCTCCCCCGTCCCAAACACCGCAGCTTTAACCACTGCACCACTTGTTCGGTTAATTTTGTTTCGAGTAAAGTGAATATAAATATTTGGAATATATATATTGGTCCCACAGTCTAATCAATGAACCACTCAATAATACATTTGGCTGGTATTTACAAATTGTTTATTCCAGTTTATCACTGAATACTGTTATTTCGGTTATCACTGAATACTAATATTTCTATGTTTTTCTATTAATTATCTTATATTTAATTTCATTTTTTTCTGACAATTTTATAGGAAAATAAATTCAAAAATTCCACTTAATTTTAATAATTCATTAGAAATATGATTTTAGATTAAATAATTAAATTTCTGAATTTAAAATGCGGGAATGATAAAATTAAACAATATCGTATATTTGAACAAAAGTGTTTATCGCATATTTGTACAAAAATACTATTATAATGAAGTAATTTTAAATCATTTGCCCCGTAAACATGTCGTAAAACTAATTAGAGTGGCCAAAAATCGGATTTAATTATTTGAAACGAAATGTTGATTTATGGGAAAATTATTTTAATTCAGTTGAAAGTAAGACAGGATCGAAGTAATCGATATATAAAAAAATAATAATAATTGGAAAATTAGGGAACTACTGTTACTCGACTCGTAAAATCACGTTGTTTAAATTTTTATTACAAAAGTGTTTAAAAAGCAAAGAAAAGTTCAGAAACATTGTTTTTGGTCTGACTATTCGCTCTAGTTATGGCCAATAGAAGTGTTTTAGGCAAATCTTAAACGAAAAAGGTTTGTTTATAAAATGATTTCAAAACAATTGGTACCTGGATTTTACTCTTTTGGCAACAACTGTATTCTTTAGTCCATTTTGTAACATCTTTATTCATGTTTGCCCCAAAATATTATAATATTATAATAATATTATAATTTGCACGTTTACTTTGTTTAACATTTATGCGGACCACATTATCCTTACCAGAAATATGTCTAATGTCCGTCGTAAACTGAGAGATAAAGTTAATTGGCTTTCGCTGTCGCAGATTTTTATCACTCAGGGATACTATTGCTCTTGTATGTGCTTTTGATCATACAAAAAATGTAAAGGTATACAACTACAACTACAGAAATGTACTAATTACGTATCTATTACATATTTAAACTAATTTCTGAAAGCATATTTGTACTAAGGTTTGCAATACTATTACGAATGAATGAGTATTCACAATATATTATTATTCGTCGCAACAGATGTAACTACTTGTATGTAGCTGCTGCAGTCTGCATCTCCAAACATGCCGCTGACCTTGAATCATCTGATTCAATCGGGAGGATACTCAACTTGTTGAATGGTCGCTTTAATAAGCATTGTCACAACGTACAGCATTGTCTTGGTCTGTATCTAATTGCGTGACCTTTCCTAGATGCCAATGAGTTGATGGGACGTCGTCTTCGTTGATAATGACAATATTACCTATTTTAATATTTTTTTGGTTGCATGCCATTTTACTCGTTGTTGGGAAAACTGTTGCGACATTCGTTTAACATTCTTCCTTCTCCGATTATAATTCAATTGCATATAATTTATATTTCCTTCGGGAATTTTGGCGTTAGAATATCCAATTAAAAAATGCAATGGTGTCAACACGTCTAAATCGTCCGCTGTTTAGTATCGTTTCAACCTTTACCAACAGGGTGTCCATTTCTTCCATAGTAAGAATTAAGACCTATGATTCTCTTAAGATGGAATTTCAAAGATTTAACTGTGCTTTCCCACAGACCACCAAAACTAGGGGCACTGGAAGGATTGAAATGCCATGTAATATATTTTTTTTTGACACATTTACTAACAGTTTTGCTCCGATGATCCAATAGTATTGTCTAAGGTTAGCCAACAACAATGTAGCTCCAGCATGCTTATAATTTCGATGAGCTTCTTCAATTATTCGTCATGACGTAATGGACCCTATGTGGTAATATAACTGGATGTTTTGCATCGTAACTAGCATTTGAATTTGAAATTCTGCCACCATAAAATGCCATATTCATCGATGCATCGACTTAATGTTTTCAATTTACTCGACGTGGATGTGCTGGTAGACTTTGTCTGGCTATTATTCATCATGGAAGTGCTGCATTTAATAATGGGTAATGATTCCAGAATTTTTGTGGTTCGAATCCCAACAAATGCCTTCCAACGCTGTGGATGCGATGATAGGCAGTCAAGTACGATTTTAGAGTCGGTTCAGGCAACAATTTCATTAAACTGGAATGAATAATTTTTGCATCACGACTTTTATCAGTTTTTGTCAGTAGCACGACACCACATATTATTCTAGACAGGGAATTGATAGCTGTTTGATTGGTGCTACGTTATTTTTACTTGTTATCAGATTTGGTATCGCAAAATCCGCGTAGTTCGATATGAATGGGATTTAAGCATCCTATAAACCGATTTATGCTATGTCTTGGACTAGAGTAAGTTTTAATAAATCTTTTTCTATCGGTTTACTAACTCGTCGTTTAAAGGGTCATCACATCCTAGGTCAAACACCCAAAGTTGGTGTATGAAGTTTTTGACAAGTATTATAACAGGTGCCTACCAGCTTAACGGATAGAATATTCTACCAGCGTTCGATAATACATTTCGTTTTCTAATGTGCATTGGTTCTTCAATATCCACAGGAAAATGGAATGGACCCAAAATCTCTCGAAGGGCTCTCGATAAATAAAGCAGACGATGTTCCATATGTCACGGTACGCAGCTTGTAATGTCGTATTGGTTCAGTTGGGTGAGTTCTCCATACTATCCTTTTAATATTAGTATCATCATCATTTACCCAGAGTTGTCGATACAGCTTTTCGACATCTGCTACGAAAACAACGGCTCGTTCTCGGAAACGCAACAGAATTTCTGTTAATGATATGGTTGCATAGTCGGAGCCACGGTAAGACAATCATTTAGTCAGGAGTAGTTTTTGATGAGGCATCGAAGAAAACTCGAACTTTAGTGGTGGCATTGGATTGCTTTAATACTGCATGGTGAGGAAGATAAACTCCAACACTTCTTCTCTTTCAGAATTTGGTACTATATGTCATTACTTATTTATGCGTTATAGTACATTATGGACATATATGTCATTTGAAAGCCCTATTCAATACCTGTCAAAATCAGCTAAAAGTTTTTGTTTTGATTGTGCACATCCAACCGATTTCAACGATGAAAAATTTATCAAATGTGTGAAAAAAACAGCATTTGCGGGAATTTTTGTTGAGTCACTTTTTCGCAAACAAAACTGCAGCTGCAAGTCATCGTTTGCTCGTGAATTTGTATAGGGAGCATGCTCTTGCAAAAACACAGTGCTTTGAGTGGTTTAGTCGCTTCAAAAGTGGTGATTTTGACATCAAGGACAAAGAGCGTCCTGGTCAGCCGAAAAATTTTGAGGATGAAGAATTGGAGGCATTACTCGATCAAGATTCATGTCACACGCAAGAAGAACTTGCAGAATCATTGGCAGTTGATCAAGCAACAATTTCCAGACGTTTGAAAGCCTTGGGATTCATCCAAAAGATGGGAAATTGGGTGCCATACGAGTTAAAGACAAGAGACGTGGAAAGACGATTTTGCATGTCCAAAATGCTGCTTGAGCGCCACAAAAAGACGTCTTTTTGCATCGTATTGTCACTGGCGATGAAAAATGGATCCATTACTATAATCCTAAGCGCAAAAAAGCGTATGGCAAGAAAGGCGAGGCCGGCCCATCGACACCAAAGCTGAATATTCACGGGACCAAAGTCTTGCTGTGCATTTGGTGAGACCAGCTAGGTGTGATCCACTATGAGCTGTTGCCAAGTGGCCAAACCATCAATGCCCACCTCGCCAACAATGGATCCGACTGAAGCAGAAAAGCTCCAGGCAAAGCGGCCAACGTATGCGACCAGACATGAGTCAATCATTTTCCACCACGATAACGCTCGGCCACCTATTGCAGCGCAAAAATTACCTGGAAATAACGGATGGGTAATTCTACCTAACCCGCCTTATAGCCCAGATCTTGCTATCGAAAATTGGCTCGATTCGTTTTTGGCCGCCAAGCCGGTGCAGTTTTTCTGGGATGGAATCCATTAATTGCCAGAAAGATGGGAAAAAGTAGTGGGTAACGATGGGCAATACTTTGAATAAAAAATCTTGTAACATTTTTTCACAATAAAGGCTGAAATTTAATAAAAAAAATTCCGGTTTGTAATGCATACACTCAATATCATATGCCCCCGTTTAAAATATTCGTTAAAAAAATTCTTATATTAGTCGTGTAGCCATGGATCTCTTTGAAATTTCCGTTCCATGCTCTGTCGACGAACTGCAATATATAATGACTCCCCTAAGATATGTGTTTCGCTTGAATGGCAATTTCACTTTAAGTTGTCCTCTGCATTCGATAAATTATCTTGCAAATGGTTATCGCAAAATTGCTCTTCATCGGTTAGTTTGGATTTAGCTACCATTTCTATAACATTTCCAAATCTGCATAGAGTTTGATCGATAGTCAGATATGTTTGTTTGTTGTCATTTGAATCAGTGTCAATAAGATTTAATGCTTATTTTCACTTGTTCTAATCTGACCATCGATTAATATATGTTAAAGGAGTGCTCGAAGCCGATTAGAATATCGAACTCACTCGAATTACTAAATGATGGGTCTGCTAAGGGTAATGTACTTCAAGCATCCAAATTTTAGATGCATTTGTTATTTTTTGGGGCATTTGTTGTAATTTTATTTAGAATAAATACATTTAATGAGAAGGAAGGACCTACTTCTAGATGAATGTGGATCATAGCCATTATTCTAGTGGTGCCTGCGTCCACGTACAGTGGACTTCGTACAGTAATTCTTCCATTCTTACGACGTATTCCCAAGCGCTAAATACATGATTCAGTTATGAAGCTTGCCTGGGAGCCAGAATACAAAGTGTGCGACAGCACAACAGTGCTCCAGAAGAACTCACCACCTTTGCAATGGACGTTGGTAGAATAGATTGGACAGTTGGCGCCTAGCCGTACCTTGTTAAAATTGTGTTTGGTTTTGGTAAAGCCCCAACAGGAAGTTTTGATCTTCTATAATTATTTTATTAGCGGCGTCGATTTGATCTACATGTAAAAGCCTATGATGCCTTGCCTTACAAGTTGTACATCGCTTTTTTGACATACATCTGAAGCCAGCAGGTCGTTAGCCCAAACAGTGGAAGCATCTTTTCCTTTGTTTAGTCCATTCACGGCGATTTATGACATTTAATTCATTGAATTGTAAGAATTGGTAAATGGAGTGATCCGTTGAATGACACATGGAACAGTTTTTTGTTTGAGTGGTTTACTTAACTCTAATGGCTGATTTATCTATAAACCTTCTAATGACTGCGTTAATGATGTATTTTTTTCCTGTCATATCGTAGTCGCAGTTTTTGTCAAGCTTCAATGTAGTTGCATTAGGTAATGCTGAAATGGCGTAGCAAACTAGCAGCTTCACAACGGAGCAACCCCTTCAGATATTGAAATTTCTGAACAGACGTAAGAGCGTTGATCGTGGATTGTGGAAACATATAGAGATCATGAAACGATTGCCACTCAGTGTGCTCCCCACCAAATGGTGGTAAATTTAATTTGGGTAAACTGCGATTCCAGTGTGTGTAACGTTAACGGTGCTGTCCCTGCTAGAATTCGGATTACCACTATCGATTCTAAGTTTTCTAATTATATTATTAATTTATGTAACTGCTTTGAATAATGAGTTTTTTTTTTTAACTACATATTTCCCTGACCAAATGGTCTCTCGCAACTTAGTTTTGTGAATCATGCGAGTTTTTTTAACATATTTGTTATTTTTATTCAATACATGTTTAAAAATATTATTTTTCCTAAAATTTGTATGTTTTAGTCGAAAATATTTGCTTAATTTAATCAAATAAATATTAAATTTTTCATTAATTTTTTAAAAATAAATTTTAAAACGAAATTTTTCTTTGATCTTTCACAAGGTAATTATATTTGTTTGAATAAATTTTTGATTAGTTCCATCAGTAGCAAATGCTGACTAATGACTAATAGGCATATATAAAGATTGAACATGATAGTTTCAATTAAAACAATTGTTTAATTTGAAATATTTGGTGCTGACTCTATTTGGCTCGATGGTTGGTCATATGACTAAATCGATGATAAGCCGTATGCTAATTAAGTATTAAACTAAAAACAAACCCAAATGTCATTTGAAAAGAGGCCGTGTCTAACCGTGAAAAAAGTTAAGCTTTTAAATGATATACTCTTAATAAATTATTGTATTCCTAAATTTCAAAATGTATTCGTGTTTTCGCAAACTTCACATTTCTTTCAATTAATAATAGTAAAACAATACAAATGTTTTACAGGCCCATTCTTCGTCCGTACCGAATCAATAATCAAGATGCATTGGTTTTGAAGCCAACCAGAAGAAGTCAAGTCATTCTCTACTCCGAAAGACAATCGTCGCCGAAAGCGACCTCTGTGCCTGGTAGATGGCAGACCTCCTTTCAGAGATCGCTGCATCATCCATTTTCTCGTGGTTGAAGAGAACTACAAATTTAGGTAGTCGTAATTTGCAAGATATTTAGACTTTAGCAATGGACAGAAAATACGGAAGGTTCTGAGGTATCAGAAACTCCTCTAAAGACTCCTTTAATTTGAAAATCTTTGCTCTCCAAGTAAGTCGATAACCAACAAGAAGAGACCTCGTGTTCCAAGGTTAGACATTACATTACAATGGAGATAACCTCCATTGAAATTTTGGCATTGGTTTTCTTCTAGGGTCAGAGGTAAAAATATTGTTTTGAATTTCAAAGCAGTTGATAACCATAAGTGTAAGCTACGTTGACGCATGAGACGATTCCATCTGTCTAAAAATTGTATTTAAATATGTATTTATTTAGATGATCTAATCGGTTCTATTCCAGAACACGACGTCAGAATATTGATTGATGCTTTTGTAAGGCTTTCCGAAGTAAAATTGACAATGCTTTAATTTCTAAAGTCTCGGGTCATCCATGATGTGAGATCATATTGGTCGGCTATCAAATTCGTAGGTATAGTAATAATTATTTAATCACTGTCAAACTACGATGATAGGTTTTATACAAGTCAGGGCCACAAAAAACCGAACCTTATACATTTCAACTGTTGTGAAGGTCTGATAAACGAAGATACTGTATAAGAAAGTTGTCAAATGCAGACTGTATAAAAGACCCATCCTACGAGAAATTCACACTGCCCATGCAGATACTAAACAGAAATCATTCATCTTGAGTTGATTACATTAATTAGGAGAGTATACTTTGTGGAACTGTCTTTTCTTTATACATTTTCTTTAAACTGTAATAGTAATTTTTTTAAATCGTGTTGAAGGTCTAGCCATTTTATGCGTTGTTCATTTTAATCATTTAAAAATTTGAGCACAACCAAACCTTTATGTGCCTTGTCCTACTGAAGTTTAAAGTAATATAAAGTATAAAGTCCAATCAATTTTCAATCAGCTGCCAATGCTGCATCAATCAACAGTTCCAATAACTTATTTGGTTGAGTTTTTGCTAGTGCGATCATACTCCGAAGGTAATTATATAACCTCAAATCATAAAATTTCCTCTACCGCCTTGACGTTGTTGTAGCATAAACATGGCGTTTGCTTACATTTTCTGGCTCCGGATAGTAAAATTTACGACCCTAGCTTCGTCTAAAGATGCTGAAGATTCGCTAGTAAGCAGTACGTTTCTCTAAAATTTGGGGGCTTGTTTATATGCTGCTATGCGAACAACAGACATTTTATTTTATTTTTAGTTAAAAAAAAAACTTTTTTTTTGTACATGTACATAGGCATGTATAATCGATTACCCCGGCTTCTTTTAAAAGACAAAATATTGTAGAATGGTCATTTGGAGCTTTTCATTCTTTTTAAAGTTTTAGCGAGACCTGTCTGGCTTGAATTACTTTCTCTTGCCGTTGTTATTCTTGTTCGTGCTCCATGTGTTTCATCGTTCCGTATATATGGTACCAAATGCTATTTTTTGGGCACTTGTGCATTTTGACAGTTTTTCGGCTGTGATTTTTAGCCGTAATTGTAGATCAGGCTTTAACACTCCGTTCGCGTGAAGAATAAATGAGGTCATATTAAATAAAAGTGGGCTGACTAAATTTTAAATTTAAATAAAATAATCCAAATTAGGAACATTTTTTATTAAAACTGTACCAACACAAATATTTTTGCAACAGAGTAAATCCATTTTTTTTTACGTAAATTTTAATAATTTTTTATTAATTCGTATACTAAATGAAAAGTTATTAAATAATTAATTAAATTTGAAAAAAAAATTAACTCAATTTTAGAATCTAGTAAAAATATCTAAGACCCCGTCCGATTTCTGTTAAAAATTTGTTTCCTGTAATAATTTTGACAGTGTTCTGCATGCAATCAAATTATCACAGCAGCTAGTGGTAAAAATTTTGATATTTCCGTAATACTTAAAATTCTTAGATGCATCCTAATCATTGCATCGTCGAACGTCAAAATAGAATTAATAATGTTGTTACAGATTCATTACAGATACAGTGTAAAGAACTTTAAATTTTAGTGTACGAGGTGGGATACCTGTGTTGTCACTGGTTCTGCCTTCCACGTTATTCACATTGTATTCATACATCCAGATGGTGCCATATTTGAATTCATCCTCAATCATAGTTTTAATTAATTTAAAACTTTTTATGCCGTAACGTTACAATTACAACAAAGTTATTACAGAATTCGGACAAAAAACGACCCCACTAGAAAATATGCAAGAGATAATTATTTTACTTACGTCAAAATTATTAAAAAAATCATAATTATTATGAAAATCGGACAGGACCTTAAATGAGCACAAATATTAATACAACTCATAGTAACTCAAAAATAAAGGAGTTTATATAAAATGACAGTGATACAGCCACAGTGTAGTGTTAAAGTCGAAAACAAGCTGCCAGGTTTTTTTTTCAATTAACTCTAGTGTGAACAAGAGGATACTCTGCCTACGATACTCTATAATTTCATATTACAATTTATCTTTCGAAAAAAATACCTCAGTTTAACCAGGTTAACGGCGTAAAACTTTTGGATCCGCCTGAACCACTCAGCTTGCGATGGTCTTAAAATCAATGAGTCCAAAACCAAATATTTGATCACAGGTTTTAGAAAACAAGACGCAATGGATTTTAGTATAGTGCCGACCTCACATTTGAAGAAGTGTCAGGTTTCGGATACCTCGGACTCCTAGTCATTTATGATAATTGTGTGAAAAAGGATATAAAAGCGCGTCTTAACCTATGTACACTGAAACGCGACTATGACGATACTTACCGAGTTCTCTTCAACCTCGCGTGATCATGAATTTCAGCAAAATTCCTGTTGTCAGATATGAAGTAAAAAGGTAGTTTGCTGATTCGGGGCACGTTCTATCAATATTTGATAAGCGCTGATCACTGAGGTCACGGCGTCGGGGAAGATCACTCCTCGGGCTAGAGAAGGACTTCGCTTCTTCTCGTTGTCAATATGAAAAGCTGACTCAGGATCAAAACCGTTAGAGCCAAATTATTGTTTTGGTACAAGCCAGTCCTGTAAAATTTATTTATTTACTAATAGGAAATGCTGCTGATATATCGTTCCATTTGATATTGTGTAATTTTGTCGTTTTCATGGAATGCCTCATTATTTAAAAACAGCCATATTGGTTCTTTCATTGAGGCATTTGTTTATGTATTTGATTTGACCGAATTGTCAAACTCAACCTTCTACTGTATGCTTTGCACGATTTAGACACTATCTATTTTGACATTGATGTATTATAATAAATTTCTATTTCAGCATATACAAATTCAAAATCATAATTCTATCGAAAATCGATAAATATTAAATTTATGGTATACATTTTGTAACAAGAACCGAATGAGTATAACGCATAATTTTTATCATTAAATTATATAATGCAACATACTTACATAATTATATTTAATGTGCAATCTATTTATGCTGTGAAGGCCAACGATTACAAAATTATAAAATAATCTCCGCAAACGGAAGCAAATAACATTTCAACATTTTTCAGCCTCTCAATTATTCGAGAAATTTAGACGATATATATATGTGTGTGTTGAGTAAAAAAATATGCTTTGAGTTTATTTCCAAATTACATATATATGATTTATGTAGCGTGAAACGAACATATACACATTAATATGTTCATGAGATCATTTTAATTAACAACAACAACAAATAAATTTGTAAAAATTTTAGCATTCAATAAAATCCGTCTCTTTGTAACATAAAAAGAAGAACAATTAGCATTAGACAAATGCTGGAATAGTATTAGCATTAGACGACTGACGGTTGATGTTTATATGCCACATGTCTTGCACATGATACGTCTTAAACGTTTAAATACACATTTTTATGTTGTGTGACAATTGTGTAAGATCATAGACCAAAATAGACTAACTATAATTAAATTTAATTATTTGTTAAATTTTTATTAAATTAAATTAATTTTTTTTGTATTTCTAGACATATACCAAAAGCAAAAGCAACGACAATAGCTGATACACCAGAATTGAAACGAATTGCTGAAAATACGAAAATACAGTCGAATGTTAAATATCATGCAGAATTTGAAAAGGCAAAGGGAAAATTTACACAGGTAAACCGAATGGAATTTTATTTTTTTTTACTAATTTCACACAGGAAATTGTATTTTCCATAGTTATCTAAAATATAATAGAGCGATTTCACAGTAAAATTTCTATATAAAATTGATTTTAGTAGCTTAAATCTTATGTGAACGCTCTCATAATAGCACAACAAATTTGGTTACATAATTTTTTTCTTTTGTGTAAACAGAGTTTAGATTTGTATCTTAGTTTGTTTTGATTGTCGTGAAGTGTACAAATAATTAAAAGATAACTTTTTTTTTATTATTTTGGATTACTGACTTTTTGATTACGCCGAAGAATTAGGGGAATACCAAAAAATATGTATATAGTTATGAATGTTGTAAGTGGTTGAAATTTTCCCAAATATACTCAGTTTTTTTAATATTACAAGGTTGTATAAGCTTAAGATTGGCAGTTTTAAAATTTTAAAGCCGTTTTGTTTAATTATGTGATTCTATATAGGTATCTACTCCCGACATGAACTCCCAATCGATAGTGAGCTAAATATGATGTACTTTGCAAATGCATATGATGTCATTGTAGCTTAGGCTTGCCACCCGTCCGCCTTTGTGGAGGACAGTCCTCCTTTCGTAAAAAATTGCCTCCATCCTCCACGAACACAAAAATGTCCTCACCAGAAAAATAAATATCATATTTTGTAGAGTGCGACCCTGGAATGTAAATAACAAAGACAAGGAAAAGAACGACAGTACGGTGATGAAGATGGTCGAATGGTTATGTTAAAAGAAAATTAATAATAATAAAAAGAAAACCGGCGTCGAAATCATTTGAGTAGATTATCGACAAGTAAACGCTATAATGGTGCAGGACAGATCTCCTTTAGCGATTATGGAAGATCTACTTCAACGTTTATTCGGAGCTAACTATTTCACCGTTTTGGATTTATCATCAGAATATTACCAGGTAGCGATAAGTCTAGCATACTCCAGATTCAATACCCATAACTGCTTTTGATACTACTGGTGGACATTATAAGTTTCTAAGGATGCCATTTGGGTAGGCTAATTCCCAGCTTTTTTCTAGAAAATTATGAATTGAATAGTTGACGAGACTAATGGGGAAATAGTGGTAAATCTAGATGATAAGAGAAAATTAGAGCGGTCGTTAGTTGCAATAAAGACCATGGTCTGTTTCTTAACCTGTAAAAAAGCTATTTCATTAAATGCAAGGTATAATTTTTAGTGTCAGGATCGCGAGTTACACCCGGAAGATCCAAAACAATTTCCGATGTAAATTTCCCACAGCCAAAGAACAGAACTCAGATACGACTACAGTTTATGACAATGAAGGGATGCTTTCGAAGGTTCTTGAAAAAAAATTTTGCATAATTTTGGAAGTGGTACCGCAAATTTCACCTAAAAGGTTTAGGTGGAATTTTGTTACAAGTCAATCAGTATAAAAAAAAGTTGACCTGTGGCCTATTTAAACAGATAGACCAGCCAATGTGAACAAAAATATCATTAATAGGAATTAGAAGCCTTAGCCATCGTCGCGATGATAACCGATTGTGCGACATTACAAACTTAAACAAACAAAAAAAAAAATGGAATACTAAGAATTTCAATATGGTGGCTAAAATTAGCATATTACGATTTTATCATAGAATATCGACAAGGAGTACAAATGAAGTATGTGTTGGTGTTGAGTCGGAATACAAACGGTGCGGAAGAACTGATGTATCTGGTAAGTTTACTTGTTCGGAAGACCGACGCATGACGTATAAATGAGTCGTTCCTATAATAATCAAGTGGAGATTCGCCTAACTAAATCATGACTTTATGGGATATTTGGAGTTTAGAAGGCTTTAAAGAATTTCCAGAGAAATTTTTTGTTTTCAAGAATGAAAATGTATGGCAGCTTGCATCGAATACAAAAGCACTATCTGAACTAAAGGAATTGATAAGATACCAATACTACTCAATACCGTGCATATTGACCAGCTTGAATCATTTCCTAAATACGCTTAAACGTGTAGGTTGTTCCAAAGCTATTGTGAAGACAATGATATAAAGAATGTGCTAAACGAAACCACAACGAAAGAAATGGCTGTTAAGAAAATGAATCGAGCTGTGCGGTTAACAATAAAAAGTCGTTCGATACCGGAAACCAAGCAACTATAACGAGTGTGATATGGAATTATCCCGAGGAACCGATGGTAGATTTTTAATGAACGTTTATTTTTATGAAAAGTTTTAAACGCCGCTACGACGGTTTTATCGTCGACCAAAATAGATTGAATTTTGTAACTACTCGAAAATTAAGTTTAAAGAAATTCGTCGGTACTTTAGAAATTTATCGACGGGATGGTTGCCTTTATTGCCTGGTATAGCTAGAACAATAATTATTTGGCCAGCTTTATCAAGATATTTCATTAGTGAAGATTTGCCAAAATGGATGTGTCGATGTTTCAGACTTACAAAATGGTAAAATGGTTTTATCGTGGCAAGCCTTTTGTAGCTAGTACATTCTTTTGTCATACAAATTTTCACTTGGGAGCATGGCCATATGTAGTACACTCTGAAGTTAAGTTGGCTATGTTTTAATTACTAAGATGTTAATTCAAATAAATCAGCTACCATGTTTGAAGATAACAATCATCAATTAGTTCACTGCAAATTAACGATGGCAGTTTAACGAAGATAATAAAATCCACTAAGCATACAAAGATACGTGAATTAGTTCTTAATTACTCATAGCAACGGCAATTATCTAGAAAATTGATTCAAATTTCTGATGTTATAAAATTAATAAAATACACAGGTTGCCAAGTACACCTGCAGAGATCTATGAAAGGATAATATTATTTGGCTCTGTAGTTATGTTAACCAGTGACCACATGACTCCTCGTGATTGGCCTGGAAAAGGCATTGCACGCTAAACGAACGTGAGCCTCCGGAATGCACTGCAATATGAGCGAATAACTTGCTTAAGATTATCGGAAAATTGTAGACATTTATAGTGTTAAAGGCCAAATATATATTAAGACTTAAGAGAAAAGAGTGAAGCTGCCAGACTTCCTTATTTCAACCGGCAAATTGTTAAATATTATAAGTGAACTCTTATTGAAGAAACATCCCTGTTGGTAGGGGTAGTTGATAAAATGGTTTCCGCTAATTATAGAAAAAATCTTTAAGACCTTAAATACATACATGTGTTCAAGAAGCAATATGTCTAGCTCCTAGAAGATGGGTCAAGATGGCGATAGCGTGCTTTGAAAACTCATTAACCAGAGAATAAGTTTCTGTTGTAAAAACCAGGAATTTAATGAGTTTTGCCGGCACAACCCCAACATGGTGGCCCATAAAGAAAAATGGAATCCACCGAAGCAAAAGAAACTAGCCTTAAATGTGCAACGGATAAAAGAGAGGTAGATCGTATACCTTCTTAGATACCAATAATAGTTTAAATTTCAAGCTTTCTATGTGGGTCTTCCAATTAAGACTGTCGTCAATCAAAATTCCCAGTTTTTTATATCGTTTACGACACTTACAATAAAGCAGCCAAACGAGGTGCAGATCTGAACTCTATCACAGTCAAAGCCATAGAAAAAAACTCAAACTTCCCTAAAGTGTATTATTTTAGTTTTATCACTCAAAAGTAAGTTGTGAGCTTAACACCAAACTGCCAAATAATCTAGATCATGTTCTATACCAGAAATGATATATGGAACGATTGTATACAAACTCGAAGTCATCTGCATACGCAGTATTGGATCAAGCAAAAGGATGTTTGAAAATATGAATAACGTAAACAAGGAATAAGATAAAGTAATAACACTGAACGTTGACATAGACTACCTGGTTAGGACCAGTAATGTAAGAGCAGAGCTACTGTTGACTGTCTCTCGAAAGCCACAGCAATAAAGCTTCTTTAAGAGAGTCGCATGCTCAGATGACCTAAAGTTTTGATCGATACTAGCACTAATCTGTTCAAAGACTGATTAAATTCCTTGTTCTATGTTCTTATTCTTCCTAAACTTTTTTTTTCTAGAAAATTATCCATTCCACTTTTCATATCCTTTTCAAAAATTTTGGAGAAAACGAAGAGTAGCGATATTGGTCGGTAGTTATTTAACATCTAAATTTTCTTTTAAATTGGGAGAACTCCACAGCTCGTTTTAAAGCAGACGAAAAAATCACTGTGCTCACACTTAAATTCATAATTAAAAGTAAAATAACCACAAGAAAATAAGCCGTTCTTTTAACGAGTGCATTTGAATTATTGGAATAATAAATTCCCCGGTGAAAACGGGGGATACAAAATTATAGTTTCTCGTTGAATTATAGTTTTCAGTCACTTAACGATTTTTTAACGACGCATCCATTGCCCCACAGTAGCACCATTTGAATTCCCTACATTCACAAAAAAGCTGTTGAATTCACTGGCAACGTCACTAAACAAAAATTTTCATGAGAAATTTGAGTTTTTCAGTTCCAACAGCGGCACAATATTGTATTAAATGATTGATTGCTTGATTGATTGATTAGACGAAAGTGGAGAAAATCACTCCCCTGGTGGAGACATTGTAGGTGACTGACTACCAAGGAGGATTTCGCCCAAACGATATCAGTGCAGTTGGATTGAATGGCAACGGTGTCGGAGAACTACTAGATCCACTTGCACGATTCTCTGCTTCCGGTGGTCTCAAAATCAATGAGTCCAAAACAAGGTTTTAGGGACACGCAATGGATTTTAGTACTGGTGACCACACATTTGAAGGAGTAACAAGTTTTCGATACTTCGGATTTCTGTCATTCATGATAATTGTGTGGGATATTAAACGTCTTCCTGACGCTGGAACCCTGCTTTGTATGCCTTCCGCCCGCTGCTAAAGTCAAAATACCTTGCAAATACCGACAAGCTGAGGTTGTACATGGTGTCGATCAGACCCTTTGTCATGTATGGGTGTGAAAGTTGGACCCAAATAGATGTGTATGAAAGATGTTTAATGACATTTGAGAGAAAAATCATGTGCATGATAAATGGCCCCAAAAGCGACGATGACTACACTTACCGAGTTTTATCCAACCACGAGATCAAAAATTTAATGAAAATTCCTGATCTTGTTCATGAAATAAAAGGATAGCAAGTACGTTGGCTCGGTCACCTTCTGCAAGCCGATCCTAAGCGGATGGTGCAACGATCTATGTGAAGAGAGCTCAACAAACTCGGGATCGAATCCAGTGGAGCCAGAATGTTGAATCGGTACGTGCCAGTAATGGCCTAAAAACCGTTTTTTAACCAATCTGATAAGTGCAGTATTCAACTTTCAGGTTATATCAAACCGAGCAATGTTAAGAAATGATCAGAAAAGGGCACTAAGAAACTCAACTACATATAAATACTGAGGCAATTCAGCTCGACAATTTTCATGCAAAGTCCCAATTCGCAATAATCCAATGTTCCGGTTTCGTTACAAACCAATTCAAATTCCTTGTAAATGAGGATTCTTTACGAAGCCAGTTATCTATATTTTGTGTTGAACTTCCCATTTCTGTGTGTTGACAGTTTCTATAAGTATGTGTTCGCGTTAGCATAATAGCTGAATTAAAAATTAATGTTGTGTTCCTTAATCGACTTTTGAAATTAAACTTTTCAAATTGTTCAAGCTTCTGCTCTCTTGCCTCATAGGTGGTAGTTGAAAAGCAACTTTTCGGTGACTTTTCACAAAAAGTATAAAATAACTATAATACTTTTAAACTATAATTCTTTTTGGTTTAGTTTCCTTTCAAGTTGATGATCTATCTAGATATAGCATGAACTAACTCGTGATAATTTAGTTTAGTTAGTTTATGCTGTGTGTCTCAGAAGACTTTTCAAACTAAACTTTTTGCTATACTATTACTTCAAGCAATACGTCAAAAAATGTCACTAGCACAAAAGTTTTTGCTGTGCCTTACGTTCGACTAAACTTTTGTAAAATAAAATTTTAAAACTTTATAAAAGCTAAATAAATTATTGTAACAAACAAATTATATTGCCCCACTAAGTGGGGCAAGTCTTGTTGTTCACGAAAAGTCTGCTGACTTTTAATATCATTCCCACTCTAGCCATTATAATATCGTTCATTAGAAGAGGTAATTTACTTGCATTAGAAAACAAGTTTACCCAAGTAATTACCGAGGCTTAAAGTGCTGTCAGAAATGCATTTGGCATGGAAAAAGCATGATAGTGGACAATGAAGCATGTTGGTCTATTGTACAGCATGTCATGTAATGCAATATTTGCTTAAACGAAACTTTTAAGCGGGGGCCTGTGTAATACTCATATATTACACAGAATTATGTATATAGAGAACTTAATTTATGAACTATAAGTAAAAACAAATAAAATTACATCGAAATGAGCAATTTTTCCATTTTTCTTTAATTGATTTTTTTTTATACTAACTTCAAAACAAATTCAAAACATCATCATTTCATTTACGTCACACAATAAAATGAAAAGTCTTTAAAAAATAACGTCGTCGATTGACTTTTCAACTTTCGCCTATGAGACAATAGCGGAAGCTTCAAATTTTAAAAAGTTTAGTTCAAAAAGTCTTTTGAGGCACACACTATTAGACGGGTAATGCTGGGTGCCTTAGTCGACTTAACTAAATTATAACGAATTAGTATATCTAGATAGATGGAACTACCATAAAAGTCGCATCAACTTGAAATTAAATTAAACCAAAAAATATTATAGTTTATTTATAGTTTAAAATTATAGTTTAATTATAGTGCACAATTTATCAAAACTAAAAGATTTAACTGAAAATAATATTGAAATGCACTGCAATTGTATTCTTGTGTAGTTCTTTAAATAATTTATTTCTTAGTTCTACCCGAATACCAGAAAACTTAAAACGAAAAAATTCTATTGCTGTATTTATAAATTTTTTTTTTTGTTTTTTTTTTTTAGGTTGCCGACGATCCAGAAACATTACGGATAAAACAAAATACAAAAATATTTTCAAATGTAGCCTATCATGGTGATTTAGAGAAGAAAGCTGCAATGGAGAAACAAAGGGAAACAGCAGATATCACAGAAAGTCGTGGTAAGGATATTTTACAAATTTGAAGAGAAAGAAAGAAAGAAAGAAAAATGCTGGATTTAATTTAAATTTCTTAATTAAGTTTGAGCGTATATAACAAAGTAAAAAAAGAAAAACTGTTTTCATTTATCCATTGCATATATAAATATAGATGCATACGATTTTCATTTTATATACATATATACATATTTTACATAAATGCCTTATAAATATCTTACAGATTAAATAATTTCGTTTTGTATTTTTGTAATTATTTTTATTTTTATTTTTTCATTTTGTAGTAAGATTTTATCTGATTTCAGTTTAGTTTTTCTTTGAATTTCTTCATCGTATCATATTAGATTGAGAAAATACAAAAGAAATTATTTATATACATATATGTACTCGTATATAATATATGTGGATGATGGTTGTTTTGTTGTGATATTTCAATGTATGAAAATTAAACTATTTTTGTGTTTTAAGGAAATCAAACGAATGCTGCTAAGTTATTAGTGCAAATGTGAGCTGAATATGTAATTTTTTTGATAAATGCGTTTTTTTATTTTCACGGTATTTACTAAACAAAAAAAAACTTTGGTTTTTCATGTACTCTGAGTATTTAGCTCAAAATCATAACACTATAATCACTTCTTATTCATTTTCCCAACCTTTGCAGTTATTTCCGACTTGTAGCAAAATTCAATGATTTTTATGAACGTAATTTTTGGAAGGCCAATATGCTAGTCCGTTCTATTGACTCCGGTGCGTCTTAGCTTTTCGTAAAGTACACGGAATTGTCACCATTAACTGTTCCTATATCGTGTCTGGAACCTCAGTTTTTTTTTACTTATGTTGGTTTATGTTCAATCATCGCTAATCTTCAAACCAGTTTATGACTTCTAAAAATTTATTTGGCTGAACAATTATAAAAGTAATTCTTTTAAAATGCAAATATAGTATAGTCCAGCAATTACAGAACATGTTTAGCCAATTTTCCTCTGCATGACTCTTTACTCTGTCCTTAACTTTAAAACCAGTGGTTAGAATTAATACCGAGTGTCAAAAGTCTGTTGGTACCGCCTATGCAACAAAAGCCATGGCTTTAAATAAGTTTGGACGTAAAGAACCCTTTGTACGCCCTATATAGACTTTCGTTTCGATTTTTGGTCATAATGAAAAATTTAAGGCTTATGTCCATTGAAATGTTGTGTGGTTCATCGCTTCACATAAACAAAACTCCTTACAAAAAAATTTTTTTTTTAATTACTGCCAATGGCTTTGTTCTGGAATCTTTTTTTATCTGAAACTAACAAGAAGTGTGCAAAACTTACAATCTAATATATCTTATAACCTATGTTAGTACTTATATTGGTATGCGTGTTAATTAATTTGTTGAAAAATGAGTTAGCTTGCCTAAGGTTAAATGATGTTTATAGTTTCATTAAATCTAGTGGGTCTGTTCTGCGAAGACGTCTGTATTTTGGCTGCCTTAGTAGTTCCCTTGCTAATTCATTGGGATGGTTTTCAATTTTGAATGGTACTTAAAAATGTATGCTTTTATCATCTGTTTTACCGTTTTAATCTCTAGATCCCTGTGAATGTTATCATTTCGAATATACCAAGCAGAATTTGTAATACTACGTAGTATTTTTGTTTGCGTGCGTTGTAAAAGAGTGTATATTTGATGCACTGGTAGAGCCCCTTAGTTGAATTCCATATGCCCAAATGGGGATTAGGATCGCCTTGTATAGTAGAACTTTGCAGTCTAGGTACAGTTTTGATCTTCTTCCAATCAGCCAGTACATTTTGGAGAATTTAATTTTTATTTGTTTGCACTTTGTTTCAATGTGCTTTCTCCAAGTCAACCTTCTATCAAGATGAAGAACCAGGTATTTGACATTTGTTTGTTGAGGAATCGTGAAATTGTTTAATTTAACCGATGGGCATGTTCGTTTATTCAGTGTATATGTTTTGAGCGCCGATTTGTTTTCATTCGCTTTCGTGCGCCACTTTTTTTGCCAGTCCTCAATTTTGTTAATGTGATCTTATACCTCTCTTGATGCAGTTTGTGAATTTTTATGTGAACACACAATAGCAGTGTCATCAGCAAATTTTGATGTGACCACTTTTTCAGTGGTTGGTAGATCAGCTGTGTACAACAATTAAAGCACTGGTCTCAATACGCTTCATTTTGCTTGACCTGAAATTTTCTTTCAAACAGGTAATTTTCAAGAATTGCATGAAATTTGTTTGGGAGTAGAGTTTTTATTTTGTATATAGGCCGTCATGGTACACTTTGTCAAAAGCTTATGCAATATCCAGAAAAACGGCGGAAATGTATTTCTTTTCCTCTAGAGCTGGTTTAACTGCGTTTACAACTCTATACACCAGCTCTACAGTACTATGCTGATCACGAAACCCAAACTAGTGGTCTGGTATAATGTGCTCTGCAGATAATATTGGTTTTAATTTTTGTAGTAACTTTTTTTCAAAAAATTTTGAAACTGTCGGAAGAAGACTTCAGGCTTCGGGATCATTGTAATTAGTGACGTTTTCCACTTTTTACGGAGATATCTACATCTCATTATTGCATTAAATAGATAGATTAAGAGTTTTATGCATTTTTCCGGTAATTAAATCATGTCCTGGAGCTTTATTTGGGTTTAGACTTTTAATAGTAGTTTTTACCACTTTCCCATTTTAATTTTATAGGATTTACGATATAATCAACCTTTGCATAATCCGGTAGTATACTAACGCTGCTTTGCTCATTTGGTTTAAATACTTCTTTTAAGTGGTTGAAGAAAATATTAGCCTTTTCAATTTCACTGCTGGCCCAGTGGCCATCTGGTTGTCTGATTGGTGGATTCGATAGGGCTGGCCTTCTTAATTTTTTGTGGTGCCTTCCATAGTGAGTAATTCGTTTTTTCCGTTGCTGAGAGTTCAGTCAGGTAATTCTGTATTCCTTGATCTGCTTCCTCTACCAAAGCTCGTTTTAGAGCTTTAATAGCTTTATTTAATTTCTTTTTGAGTAGTGGAGACTTCTGGTGCTGCCATCGCCGGCGTATTTTCTGCTTTTCTTGAATTAACTGCTTAATGTTAGGTGTGGGCCTATTGACTCTTTCAGAGCTAATAACGCCAGGTGTAGCCTTTTTTGCAGCGAATCGCATTATTTGAGTTAAATTTTTTGTTGCTACTTACAAAAATTGCCACGTTTTTGGAATATGGAGTCGCCATTAATTTGTAAAAATTTTATAAAATCATTTGCCTTTAAGGACCATCATCTTTTATGGCCATTTGTGTTGTGACATCGCATAGTCTCCAACAACGATCATCATTAAACCAATGCTAATACTTTTCCTTTCAGTCTTTAGATATTTTAAAATAAAATTTCTTTGTTATGAAGGTATATAAAAATACTAATTTATTATCAAATTATCAGTCTCTTTTAAACCCTTTCTGCCAATATAATGATTTGCCGTCGTAAAATTTCTTTGTAGTCTGTGACAAATTACTGATTAGTGCCTTTGCTTATGGTAGTCGAACGATATAAAAGCCATTGTTTTCAAATAGGCCAAAGATATCGTCCAAACGTGTCGGACTATTTTAGTAATGTACCTTACACTAATCATAAATCTAATATAAGGCAATTTAAGCCGGGAATTGTTTTTAGTTTTAACAATATCCATATATACAACAATTTAGTCATTTAATCGCCCCTCATTTGGTTAACCAAACCTACCGATTTGAATTGAAATTAAATTCCAATCTCACTCTATTTTTGCTTGTTTTTTGTATCGTAGTCCAAATCTACCATCTCTGCATGAGAGACCTGTCACGAATTTAATATAATAACAAGCTCAAGTGATAAGATACTTCAGATTTTTACGGTGTCTGATGTGGTTGTCTTGGAAAATTTTAATATTAACAATAACCTTGGTTAGGGTTTTCACAACCGAGATCAAACTGGTAAATAAGTTTATGGGTTTACCGCGATACATTTTCTTGTCCAACTTGTAGACATATCATCTCATATGTTGGACTTATTTTTGACAACCATGCCTGATTAATATTTTATTGATGTGATTGATCCACTAGGTCTTTCTGATCATGCGTTGGTGCCAGCAAAATTTCCGATTCCCTCACCTTCTTCGGAGCTTATTACACTTAGACTAATCTGACTCGTTTTTATTTTGGCAGCTTGTTTTATTAGTAATAATGCTGATAAAGCATCCAAACATATAACTTTTCAGTGATTTTTAAAAGGAATGGAGCACATAATGCTTCCAAATGTAAATCCGCTATCTCTGAGAAAAATATGCCTCTTTTCTCAATAACCCTTTAATAAAATTTTTATCAAATTTAGAATAGATCGAAATAAAGTTAATTCAATCATAATCAGGTCTAAATTAAACCATAAACTCCAAATTACGTAACCAAATACGAAATGTAATAAATCAAGCATATTGTAATACAACTATATTTCTTAGAACAACTCTTAAACCATATAAAGCAACCTGATGGGCCTGATGGATTAGCATCAGTAAAATTTAAAAAAAAAACTGCCATTTATTTCTAGCTAAACCTTTTAGCAAATTGTTTAAACTGTCAATGAATTTTGCCTTTTTTTTCCTTGTATCTGGACACAGCTAATATTCAACCGGTTCCTTAAAAATCTCACAAAACTTCTCCTTCCAGCTACCGCCTAATTGCTTTGTTGTCGACCTTATCTAATGTAATGGCATCTATAGTCTGATCAATATCTGATCACTAAAACTCGATCACTGAATCTTGATAGTTCTCTTATTGAGTGAATAGATAATTAATTAATAGCACGATCGATCAAGGTAGTATTAGACGGCATTTCATCTGAGTCGCATCGAGATTATGAATAATTAACTCCTGGCTGGTTTTGATAAGGTCATTGAATGAAGCAAATCTAAGAATTTCAAACTGTCTTCACATAAAAAAGTTCAAAATTAAAAACCCACAATAAACTGCGTTCTCATTTATACATTTATAGATTCTCCTCTTTTCGATTGTTAGGCTTAAACATTTCGAGTGATCTTTATTAGAAATATCATTTATATATTCAATTGCAAAGAAGGAAGTCAGTATTTAGGTTTCATTAGACGCTGCCATTTTACTCGATAAAAAGTTCTTAAACTATAGGTTTATTATAGGCACATTATGGAATTTAACTCGTTTGTCTGGGGGCGAGCTCCAAAATCCCATCTTAGTTATGATAAAAGTCAACATCTTTATCAATCAACACATTAGAGCACAAGCGTAGATTAAGTGATTATGTTTAGTCACTGTTCTTCCAAAATTAAATCTCTAGTACCAGCGGCATCTTCAGCAAAGCTGCCACTTGATTTATTTCAAAGTAACCATTTTAAACTTTTTCCCTAGAGTTACCACTCTGAGGAATCAAATAAATTCGTCAGTCTTTTCCCACAATATTAAATTACAGGTGTTCAAGAGGAACCCAAACACCTCTTTGAAGAAACATATCGACATTGATGAAATTGGTTTTAGACGCATTTGTTGTTGTATTTTCGTGTGTGTTGGTCGCTGTAACATCAAAATCAATGCATTACAGAAATCTGAGAAACAAAACTTAATTTTCAACTGTGATGGAATTCTAATGTATGAGAATGAACTGTTTTTATTCGAACAACTTGTCCTTTATGAATTTTTTATCACTATGTGTGCTCAATTATTTTGTCTTGTACATTTTTTAAATAGTTTTATTGTACCGTAATTAAAAAGCTTTCATAGTAATTATATCTGTTGTAACTGTCGTAATTGTTGTAATATGAAATTTATTATTTTTTTATTAAATCATAAACTATAGATAACGAATCAGAATATTTTTCGGAAGCATTAGCGGCTGAATCACAATTATCACAATATCAAACATCACCGGCGACACCACCCAGTCATTCACCGCCCCAACAAACACAAACAACAATTCAATACCAATCACAACCTATCCAAAATAATCAACAAAATAATTCGATCGCTATGCAACAACAGCAGCAGCAACAGCTGTATGAGCAACAACAACAACAACAGTTGTATTTGCAACAACAGCAACAGCAGTTACAACAGCAACGTTTACAACAGCAACAACGTCAGCAGGCTGCAATGCAAAATTTACAACAGCAACAACAACAGCAGCAACAGCCACAGCAACAGCATAATTATAATAGTCTTAGACAAAATATATTACAAAGTTCGCATCATCCAGCGGGTGGTCCCCTCTCACAAAATCATGCACAAATGACGCCCGCCGTTTTAAATAATGCCCAGCAACAAAAGTACTACGATCAGTATGAGAATTATGCACGACCGGCACAACAGCATCAACCTGTTGTGGCACAAAGTGGTGTTCCAAATAGTGGTGGTGGTGGAAATGGTAGTGGTGGCGGTGGTAGTGCTCCGACTGTAAATAATACTCAATATTATAACGCAAACAATAATCACACAAATACTAATAGCATTTCAACAAATAATAATAATACTAATAATACTAATAATAACCTCAACAATAATATAAATCGTCAAGCTACGCACCAACAACAATTGTATCAGTCACAAATGGCCCTTCAGCAACAACAACAGCAACAACAACAAAATAATTTGTATAACACACACACGTACAACCATAATTATGCAGGAGTCGGTGGTGGAGGAGGAGGTATTGCGGTTGGTGTAGGAGGCGGAGGTGTGGCCGGAAATGGAGTGCTAATGGCAAATTCGGCTCAAATAGGAAAAATTGCTGATTATGATCCACTTACTGATGGGCCGCGAAATGCGCCAAGTACCCCGAGACAAAGTGCTACATTAATTTATAGTTCTGATCGTGCATCACTTGGTAAGATTAGCTTTTTTTTTGTTTTGTAAATTTTTTAGTGCTTTTTGTATTTTTTTTAATGTGTGTACCTTTTTAAACTATAATATGCCTTCATAGCTGTTTACTGTACTTAAATAATGTTGTCATTTCATCTGAACATAAAACATTTTTTTCTATTTTTATTTTTATTTTTTTTTTTTTTTGTAAATTGTCTATTTACGATGCACAAAAATAATAAACGGAAATACGGATTTATATTTAGACATAAAAATGTAGTACAATATAAAATAATTGAATTGTATGGTTTTAGCAAATGCAAATAATCAACCAAGACGAATTGGTTCAATTGCTGATATTGATCCGGCAAATGGTGTTTATGGTTCAGTGCAAACTGATAATTCACATTTATATCAACATCCACAGCAAATGAGACAACAGCAATTACATCAACAGCAATTGCAGCAACAACAGTTACAACAACAACAGCAGCAACAACAGCTACAACAACAGCAGCATCTGCAACAGCAACAACAACAAAATACAAGAGTATCAAGTAAAACGGTAAGTGATTCGACATAATTCATATTTGCTAATTGTTAAACCAATGTCTATACTCTAAGTAGAGAATAGGTTAGGTTAGGTTAGATCAAGGTGGTCGTCCTAAAGGACGTGACATAAACACAATTGGTCCGTAGCCTTACCACAACAAATATATTCTCCACTCACTACCTACTGGAACCAATTCGAGCTTCTAACGAAGCAGTTGATATCCCTGACACTTATCCTACTGAGGTCTGTCAGATTACACAGGAGGTGAACTCTCAAAAATTTTAGCCTGTATCGAGCCAGGCTAGGACAGGTGCAGAGC
Source organism: Tipula confusa (assembly GCA_963556175.1). Taxonomy (NCBI): domain Eukaryota; kingdom Metazoa; phylum Arthropoda; class Insecta; order Diptera; family Tipulidae; genus Tipula; species Tipula confusa. The sequence goes on from OY744477.1 coordinate 96,019,799, forward strand.
AGGTGTAGTATAGTTTCCTCCTCCTTCTTATCCCTACAACTCTAGAGTGATCATGCGACAGAACACCCAGTCTACTCGCATGCTTACCATTGAGACAGTGTCCAGTAATGACACCAACGATTATACTAATATTGCACCGCTGCATGGATATTAGGTTAAACCTGATTAAGTCTTGTGATGTAGGACAAATTTGCTGAGTAATTACATAAGAGACACAATTTACCCATCTACTGTTTGTGATTTGATAAGCTTCTTCCTTTAGGAACAGTTTACAAATTGTAAGTGGTACTTTTGTGTCAGCGTGGCATGGTAAGATGCGACAAAAGGTACCCTGTCGAACGAGTTCATCAGCTTTTAAAATCCCCGTTATATTGAAATGGCTTGGCACTCATGTAAGCTGAATATTGAACTGTTCTGCTTCTCGTTAAGAGATGAGAGGCTGTTCCGGGCTACTTTCGACGTGATAAAGCCTGACTGTAGAACTTTATTGGCAGCCTGACTGTCCGTATAAATGCCAATATCCCTAACAGATATTACATTATACTTCATCCAGTCTATGTCCTCTTGGATTGCGATGAGCTCCGCCTGAAAAAAACTACAGTGATCAGAAAGGTTTAAATTTAGTTCCTTGCAAAACACCCCACATCCGATGCTGCTGTCAATTCTCGATCCATTCGTAAAGAAGTTAATCTTATCGGGATTCAGAACTGCTTCGTCCGCCCAATCCTCTCTGGAGGGAATAACAGTCAGAAATTTACTTCGTGGTACAGTCATTAACTTTGGGGATACCCTTATTCATTAGAATATATGAGTGTCCCTTATTACTACAGGTCCAAAGAAAAATTGATTTAAGCCTAATAGTACACGCATCCATTTGTTTAGTTAAAATATCAAGAGGGACTAGATGAAGGAGAATCTCTAATGCCTGAGTTGAAATGGTTTTGAGTGCACCACTAATACACAGGCAGGCAGTGCTTTGAACCTTCATGAGCAGCTTTTGGTTTGTTACTATATTTAGAGCTGGCCACCAAACTATAACTCCGTACAGTACAACAGGTACAATGTATGATACGAGGGTTTAGACCCCAACCTTTCCCAATGGCATCCTTACATGAGTATAGCGCTACTGTAGTTTTCCTTACCCTTTCCAATAAATTAGGTTTCCAGCTTAGTTTGCTGTCCACAATAAGACCCAATAATTTCACTTTATCTGTAATATTCAAGCCAACTCCGTTTAGTAGGTGAGTTGAAAAAGGAAGTTTGTACTTCCTAGAAAAAGAGATCAATTCATTTTAAGTGGGTTAACACTTAGACCGCACCTATTGGTCCATTTGGTAAGGATACCAAGAGCGTTTTGGCGCCAATTGTAACATCATCTGCATAAGCGACCACTTAAAGGCCAGACCTCTCTAGGCTTAGTAACAGGTCATTTATAACCAAGTTCCAAAGAAGATGAGATATCAGACCACTCTGTGGTCTAGTGTCTAAACCTAAAAGTGCCTGCGTGATCACCTCTGGATTGACATTGTTAAAGGCTCCTTCGATATCACAGAAGGTCATCAAAGAGAATTCATTATATTCGAGCTATTTTTCAATAGGACCTAAGAGGAAATGCAGAACAGTTTCCAAATTCCCCCTTGCAGCATTTATGTTGAGATGCTGCTAACTTTACCGGCTCGATTGAGCCACTAATATAAGCTTCGATCTGTATCTAGAGTTTTCAAGAAGTACGAAGATAAGCTAATGAGCCCAAGGTCTTTTGGATCGCTCTGAGAGCGTTTACCAGCCTTAGGTATAAAAATGGCCCTTGCTTAAGGTCATTTGTTTGAAACATGACATAGGTTCAGGCTCCTTTTAAAAATCACTTCAAACCAAGGAACCAAACAAAGTCACTGGTTTGTTGGACGTCTGACAACAAAATATTCCTCCTGGTAACAATTTACCCAGCGAGACCCGTAGCCCTATTTGTATTAGGCTGAACAGTCGGAGATTCGGAGCATCCTAAGAAATGAGTTTCCAGTAGGAGAATGTAATCAAGGAGTGACTTGCCTCTCTTGTTCGTATCGGTGCTCCCTTAGATCGTGTGGTGTGAATTTGCGTTGCATCCGACGACGATTCCGATCTTACGTACCTGAGCCGTAATTAAGCTGCGCTTATTATTCGGGGGAAGTATTTCCCCATCGTGCGGTAAGTACGCTGAGCCGAGCCAAAGGTTCTAATTGCTGTTCTCAATGCTAGTTGCTACCACATCTGCATCGCTATCATTGGCAAGTAGAAAAATGTTTAGTTTTTCTTTGCAAGAATGCACAAACGAATCCTACCTTCAACCTGCACAAACAGTAGTTTATAGTTACCAGCTCGAAGTCCAAGAACCCGATCCATATTGATCCATGGTTCTTGAACCAAAACGACATCAATCTGATCCTTTATTACTTTGAGCATGAGCGCAGCTGACGCTGCTTTACAGTGATGTAGATTTACTTGTATTAGCTTTAGAATCTTGTATTTACTTGTATTAGCAAAGACCAATCGACACCACAGTAATATCGGATCCTTCTGAATCCGAGGTCGTGTAAATATTGCAGAGTTCATCCATAGATCCGGAAAGCTCGTTAATCAGATTTGACTCCTTTGCTCCTTTCGTTTCTACAGTTGGACGCTGCTCGTCTAAAGGACACACATCCTCAGCCGAGGTTTCGTGCAAAGCGGAAGTTCCTCCAACTGATTCTGATGCTCCTAACTTACTAGCCCCATTCTTCTTATAAACTTTCAGCGTAGCAGCGCCATAACCATAGCTAATTAAGCCATCTGCCTTAGCCAGCACTGCCAGTGATTCGTTGTTGATTATGATTATAGCCGACCTATAATCATTCTTAGCCCTCCTCCACCCTGGCTATCTCCCAGTTGTTGGTCGGAAACTCAGGATTATCCATCCTAATTAGCTCCATGGTGGTCTTTGGATCACTTGCCTCAGCTGGAATCCATGCCCGAGCTCTTAGTCTACAAGAGATATCTTCAGGCGCAAGGACTTATAGTTTAACTCCAGGCCAAACTTCCCCTAGGCTATTGATCGCTTTTTTATATAGGTACAGATACCTTTAGATGGCACAAGCTGTCAACTTGACATGGTTCCTATGCCAACCACTGTCCCGCCATGTAGGAGCAACTCCAGGGATTTCCCGTATTATTATCAGGGAGGAGGAGGCAAGAGCCTTTTCCACCTTCCTCCAATAAGTGGAAGTGGAGCTACCACCCTCCTGTGCTCTATCAAGAACCGCTACAATAGCGGATCCTTGAGAACCTAAAAGACCTAGTTGCAGTTGTCTGCAACTTTGACTTTTTAGCGGCCTTTAAAGATTCATATGAAGATCTCTGTCTTTGGGACATGGAGCTCCCGGATGACCTTCCTAGCTTCGGTTCTACCGTTTTAGTACCCCACTGTAGTGTATCTCTGTCCTTATCCATCCTATCCACCAACGGAATTGTTTCTAGCCGTTTTGGGGCTTTCCATGCTTTTCTTTTAGCATTATAGGTTGGTTTGAAGGGACCTGCATTAACAGCATGTGTTTCTAACCTTGTTGAGAGAAGGCATGCAGACCTAGTTCTCTGCTTTTGGAGTTTCTGGCATTTTAAGAGTGCCGGCCTCTATACTATTATTTTTAACTTCCATTTAAGTCACACGAGTAGCGGAGAAAAGAATGTCCATAGATTATTAAAGATTAATAATTTTTATCTAATAAAGAAGGTAAATTTAATAGAACAGCTTTTTCAAATATTTCTGATATATTTTATAAGATTGATATTGGTCAGTGGTTTTCAACGGACGTCTACCTCCAGCTTTTAAATGAGTATTACTTTAACTATTAGACGAACATTTGTTGATAACCTTAGTTATTTCCTTATTAGTCAACGAGACTTCATCCCTACCTAGAATTTAGAATGACGGTTGGATACGCGTTATAATTGATTTGAAAATATGTTTGTTTGGCTAAATGCGCAGTTCTTTTAAATTATCCCGATATAAATTAGTTGTATCAATGCATTAGATTGTTCTACTAAACCACTAGTTTTTTAGCTGGTCCAAAAATCAGTTTAGTAATTTAATATGCCAGCGACGTAGATACAAATAAAAATATTTGTTGTATAATCTGGTAATTCAGTATTTATTATACACATTTGATAACAAAATCTGAAATTGTTTGTTAACACATGATCAATTATAGTCGAAATTGTATCATAAATTCCAAGTACTTGCGTCTTTTGATAAAGAGTTGTGTATATCCATTGACTGCTAAAATATCAGTTAAATAATATTTTCTTTACATATTCATATCTCTGTTAAAACTAGAATTCTAGAATATTCTAAAAATATTTTGTCAATCATCTATATTGAGTTAATCAAAACGTCAATTACTTGGTAAGATCATGGAGCGCCTGTGGCATTATACGAATTTTACGTTCACAGTGTAATCTTAAAGATTAAGGTATTGTTATGCAGTTAATATACTCATATTTTGAAGTAATCCAAAGATGAATAGACCATCGTGAACTATTGTTGTACATTGAATTAATGTTAATGCTTAGGTCGCGCTGTAGTGTTAAGCACATCCACTGTGTATAGGAACTCACTTAATATGTATATACGTCATTAGGTGTAACCCCGCCATTTGGTATTAATCAAAATACTCTTTATTGAGTCTGTATAAACCTGAAACAACTGTGTTTTATTTTATCTGCACATAAAACCTAATTTCTAAAAGTTGAAGGGACGCGAAAATTACGATTCTTGGAAGTTTGCTGTTCAGTGTTACTTGGAGCACGAGGATTTATGGGATTGCGTAACGGGTAAAAAACGATGTAAAAAAGGATAGCACAGCGCGATCCAATTTGTTGTTGACTGGCTTGCCTGAACAGTATAACCCCATGTAAATGGGAATAGAAAGCAGTGGTGTAAAAACGACAACTGATCCTATTAAAACCAAATTACTTCTGGACGTAAGGAAATAAACCACCAAATCATATGCGATGTTTAGTCAAAACGCTTTGCAGCATTAGGTGGGTCAAAATTATAAACATTCGAAAAGCCTGAAGCATAGTGATAAGAAAGGACCGAAGTGCTAGAATTGCAGCAAATACGGCCATATAAACCGGGATTGTAAGTCAACGAAAACCGGGCAAACAGTGTTTTCACAGTTTTTGGCGAATCACACTAATGAGCGTGATTGGTATTTTGACTCCGGAAGACAACGAAAAGTTGGAAGTTGGTGATAATGGGAAACCTTGAGTTGGATGTTGTCGTCGGACGGAAAAATTCATCTGTAATTGTCAAGGACGTATTATGTGTACCAAATATTTTTGTTAATCTATTGTCTGTAAGGAAGATTACATGTCACGGAAATGTAGTAATTTTTAATCATGACGAATGCAAGGTGATTGATTCTGCTGATAGTGTTAATGCTACATGGACACGAGTTGCTGATATTTATCGAATACACAGTAAAAAACTGTCATGTTCATGGCAGTAAACATGAAAAAATGATGAATTTTAGAGCCTTTAATATCAGTCAGTCGAACGTATGTGGGCCCAATGAAACTGGGTCGCTTGGCGGTGCGAAATATGTGTTGGTATTCGTAGATGATTTTTCTCGAAAAGTGTTTGTTTACATAATGAAAACGAAGTCTGAGGTGAAAGAACATTTGAGGAATTTTAAGAGCTTTGTTGAGAATCAGACAAATCGGAAAATGAAAATTCTGCGAACAGACAATGGTACTGACTATGTGAACAATGATTTGCTTAGTTTTTTAAGAACATGCGGAATAAGACGTCAAACGCGCGCTTCCTATTCACCAGAACAAAATGACATCGCGGAAAGGATGAATAGAACAACCAAACGGCCAACGAAATCAAATGACTGAAGATAATAGTGTTCTAGGCTATTTTGATCCATTCGCATAAATGCAATTGAAGCCTGCTGAAGCGCTGAATAAGAGTGTGTCTTCGATGCAAGAATCGAGCTTGGATTCGATTGTTACCAACAATAACTTTTCTGAAAGGGTCGAATAATTTAACGATAAGTGGGACGAAGCGTGTTGTATTGGATGTTGACGACGATGAATACGTCCCAGAAACTGAAATGGGTGGATCGTTTGCCATTAACAAAATCATGCAGAATTTCGAAACCGTAGGTCTATGATGATTTTGTGTCGTATTTATCAAAATCAGTTGAATCAAATGATCCTGTGACGGTTGAGGAAGCATTATTGAGGTCAGATGCAAAACTGTGGAAATCTGGAATGCAAGAGGATTATGATGCTTTAATCGAAAAATGCAACTTGGAAATTGACAGAACTTCCTTCCCAATCTAAACCTATTGCTTGCAAGTGGGTTTTCAAAACGAAAAGAGATGATGGAGGTCGAATCGTATGTCATAAGGCTTGATTAGTAATAAAACAATACGCGCAGTAGAATGGCATTGATTATGAGAAAACGTACTCATCAGTTGTGAGATACAGTTTGGTACATTTTCTAATGGCTTTAGCAGTAAAATTTGATCTTGACATAGACCAAATGTATGCTATGGCGACCTTTCTACAAGGTGAATAAATAATTCAAGATATATACATGTTACAACCGGAAGGGTATAAATCAACGGCGAGTGAAAAAGTCTGCAAGTTAAACAATCCAATATATGGATTGAAGCAAAAAGTTTAGATGTTTTATGAGATGCTAGACTGAAAAAATCAGATGCTGGTTCAAAGAATCAGGATTCAAAGATGCATTTGAAATCGTGTCTGATAAAATTAAGTAAAGTCAAAGAAATAGGTGAAGTTAAACATATCTTGGGCATATGAATAACACGATAGAGCCCAAGAAAAGCTTTGGTTAGCCCAAGAGGCCTATGTGTATGAGGTAATGAAAAGAATCAATATGCAGGACTGCAACCCGGTTTCTACACCTTTAGAACTAAATGAAAAGTTAACAAAAATTATGTCGCTACAAGACGAATTGCAGAGTAATGAAATGAAGAATATACCATATCAGAAATCGGATGGAAGCTCGATGTTTGCAGCACAGGTAACGAGGCCCGAAATTTGGCATGCAGTTAGTGTGCTCAGTAGATTTAATAGTAAAAGGAAACGTGTGCACATGTATGTATTACTTTGAAAAACAAATGTAGTCCATTCTGTGCCGTGACAGAAGCTATTTCGCAGATAAGTTCCACATTGACTCTTGACAAGTCTAGAACATTCGAATTTTGGTAGCTTAAACAACAGGCGTAGTAATAATAGGCGTAATTATGATACAATTTTATGTTTATGAAATTCCTGATAAGGAAATATTATGGCTTGCGAATTTTATTTCTTCCACACCAACCAAGCACAGATATACTTGCGTTTAGTCAAATACCAGCGTCTTTTAAACGTCGAAATGCTTCCTTTAGGTTTTGCTAATATTCGTCTTCCGATTTAGATGCAATTAGCACATCATCAATGTAAACGAAGTAAAAGCCGAACTGTCTTAAAATCGAATCAATGCGTATTTTGAAAAGCTGCACAGAATTTCGCATACCAAAAGTTATTCTAGTAAATTCGAATAATCCGTATGGAATTCGGTACATCACACACATTGATAGGCATTTGATGATAGGCTCGTACTAGTTCAATTACACTAAAATATTTGCATCCATCTAATCGTTGAACAAAATCTGATAAATATGGAATACTGTACATGTCTGGCTTGGTCTTAGCGTTTAAAGCTCGGTAGTCGCCGCAGGGTCTTTATCATCATTATCATTTTTGTTACGCACTAAGTGTTAACGGCTGGAACCTTGGTCGGCATATTTCGAGTTCCATCATTTTATGAAATCCTTTTTTTGCAATTCTTTATTTTTGGAATTAAATTGGCATACGCGAGCGAAGCTTGGTAGACCTGTTGTTTCTATGCAATGAGAAACACCAAATTCCACGGAGGTTTTAAGTTAAGCAAACTGTTTTTGTATCGTGAGTTTTTATCTCAGACTGATAGCTGCACATAACAGAAGATCACTCGATAATCGAAATTGATTTATCCGAATTATATTTAATGAGGGAAATACTAGCACTAGAATCAATTAAAATGTTTTGTTTGGACTGGTGATAGTAAATTGCTAGATAGATTGTATCTATTTCTCTCGTGTATTCATCGATACACAGGGATCTCTCAAGTTTTTTTTGTTGATCTTCATTGCTCTTTGAATCCTAGAGAATCGGACTATTTTTTTCTCGGTCAGGGTTTTATGTAGTTTTCCCTGACCATAATGCATTGATAAAATTGGGTTTAATGTGTCGGTCGTTGTATTTTCGTGAGCGTTATTCACCTTAAAATGAAAATCAATGCATTACAGAAATCTGAGAAAATAAATTGAAACCATACGTGATGAATGTAATGTTTATTGTAAATTACATTCATTCAGTCTTTAAATTAATTGTAATAAAGGGTTTTAACCCACCATGTTGCCGTGGCGTAAGCCATTAAGGGAATTATCTCTAGGCAATGTGTTAATCTAAAAAAAAAAAAAAAATAGTCCTCTATAGCTCTGCGAAAAATGATGGTAGTAGCAAAATCCGTCTGAAAATTGTTTTCGACGACTGTTTCTTCTATGAAGACTATAATGTCGATGGTGTAAAATAATCGTATCTTTCGGAACTAACATGCAGGCTGCATTGCGTTTATAGATTTATTATTATTTGCTATTTGTACTTTCCAAATTTGATCTGCAATTTGACATTATTTTTAAATTTTTTTTGACCATACTGCTAAAAATGGTACAATTCGGTTGATTTAATAATTATACGTTAACAGCTTCCAAGGATCTTCTCTTCCAATTAAGTCTGCGATAAAAGACTGATGCCTTATCGTCTCCTACGATTAATCTACCAGAAAGGAGTTGTTTATGGCGTGACGCTGTGGAAAATGTATTCCTTTGAATAAATGCAGTTTTAATGGTTTCGTATTTCTGTCCAGTTTTAGGTGGCGTCGCAGTAAGATCAGCCACCTAATACATCCTTCATGATTCTGGATAAGTGTATATCAAATTGGTTTTCCTGTTTAGCCTAAATTACACTTTCGCTATTCTGAACCACAATTCAGCGTGGTGTCTCCAAAATTGTGCTAATTTAGTTTTATCCGGCGTTAGAAATGTGATAGTATTTATTAGTAAATAATCATCGCCTGATGAACCAATTGCCTTTATTTCTTGTTTTAATGTAAGGTAGTACCTTTTGAACGAACAGTTATATCACGTGGACAAAATAAAAAATATATCAGCTCTCAATAAATTCGATTGTCACTATCAGTATTGTACAAAAGAAGTTCGACCAAACTTTCAACGACAAGCTAACGATCGCTGTCAGTCTCAATTTTGTTTATTGTGATAATAACTTTTTATGAATTTACACAAATTAATTGGATTGATTTTACACCCGTTGTTTTTTCTTTCCGTTCTTCACGTCGAGGTCATCACTTGTCCTGGTTGTTTTTCGGTATACAATTAGATTGCTGAAAAATAGCTAACACCCTGCTGATTGCGCTAATTTAGACGATGAGAATATTTACTGAGGCTACAGACTCAGGTAAACGAATGCCGCTGGACAGTAACCGGACGAGAGTTATGGCTTAAAAGATTATGGGTTAGGGTAATTGAAATATGGTTTACGATTACAGATTGCTCATTAGAATTCAAAAACGATGCTGCAATGGTGTTATGTCGATTAATAACTTAGAATTGGCAATTACTACACCCGTACTATTTTTTAATGAGATAAGGATATAATATTTATCGAATTTATTAAAGTTTACAAAACTTAAAACTTTTTCGGCACGCTCCGGTGGTCATAGTTAATGATGTGGTTTTCTAAATTCAAACTAGAAATACAAAGCGAAATTGATTCAATTGATTCAAATTTCAAATTGAATCATTGAAATTTGGAATTTTTACCTAAATTTGGATGCAGAATTATATTTCTCTCACTCGAACTACTACACGCTTTTGAATTGATTCGACGAGTTTTGAGTTTGTCTTTAGTAAAAGCCAAACGCATCCCGTAGGACACGCGGATGGAAGTTTTTGTGTATCTGTAGGACTAAACCTAATAAATAAATTAGTAAAAATTGGCATTTCCAAAGTCGTAGTTTTGAGTCAATTTCAAACTAATATAAATATTTGAATCGGATTAATGCTTCCAAATTTAAAGTATTGCGATCCATGTGTTGACCTTTTTTCTAATTTCTTTGTAATTTAATTTGATATGTCGAATTTTGACTGAGTGTTTGTCGCTGGAATCATGGCTTCTAAAATACATGCACGTTTGGATAAGAGGTGAATTACCTCTTATCCTCTTATTAATTGTAGTGTTCTAATGTAATGGCCTTTTTGATTCGAGAAATTGTCTGGAGAATCGTTGTGTTACATGACACACCAAGTAAAGATCCCATGTAGTTACAGGAATTTTAGAGCTTTAAATGAATTATAAAGTTTCCAAAATACATCTATAAAACTTTGAATGCCTTTGTATTATGTTCTTGAGTTACAAATTTTAAAAAATAAGCTTATTTCATATGTAGCATTTAAGTTCTGGATTAATTTTCATAATATTCAAAAAACGGTAATTCAAACTTGCTTGCAATAACTTAGCTTCGGAAGGTAAAAACCCTTAAATAAAAAGAGAAACGCCTTCCCTTTTAACAAGCACTGATGTAAATAGATGAATTTAACAGATAAACTCAATTTAGTACTGTTATGAATTATAAAAACATTATGAATCAATAAAAACTTCTTGGAAATTGCTCTAAAATACTCCCCTCCAGCAAGGGAATTGACACTACTGAATCTACTTTTAAATGGTTAACTTCCACACTACCTTGAGACGAAAACACTAATATTTGAACTTTATCGATCAATGAAATTAATTTAGATTCTACATAATAATAATTATTGTCAAAATTAATAAGTACATTAGGATCACACTCATCGTCAACGTCAAATATTTCCAATGAAGGAATATTTCAATGAGTTGATTCTTTTGTAATAATGACAACTAAATTGAAAAGTAACTTCGCGAGGTGACTTTTCGATAAACTCTGGCGGTTAATAGCGTAATCTAGCGACAAAATTTTAGTCTGTAATTTATGCTTTGTGCATTAACCAACTAAACAAACTAAACTAAATTATAAGGAGGTAGTTCATGCTATATCTAGATAGACGGAACCATCAAAAACTATAAAGTATTATAGTTTATTTATAGTTTAAAAGTATTATAGTTATTTAATAGTTTTTGTGAAAAAGCACCGAAAAGTTACATCGAAAATATGCTTTTCAGCTCCCAAGCTTGAACAATTTGAAAAGTTTAGTTTGAATAGTTGATTAAGGAACATAGCTTTAGTCGAAAAAAATCGGACTCGCTGTGTGCCTTAATCGACTTTTAAAACTAAACTTTTCATATTGCTTTAACCCTCCCTAACTAGCGCTATTTTAATTTACAATCTCACTAGCGCTGGGTAAAATTAACCTTTTCTAAAAAGGCCTAAATAACTGCCATCTTTTGGGAAATCCAGCGAAAAGAAATTTAAACTGTAACTCATAATCTTGCTAAACAAAACTCACAAGTTTTTTTATTTTTTAATTCATTTAATTTAATTTAATTTAAAAAAAAAATAAACATTACAAGGTGTATGAAAATTCATATAATAATTACAGTTGTTAGCTTTAAAGCTCTCCTTTGTCACAAATATCATAAAAAAATTACTTAACATTTTTTTCGCGTTTGGAACTATTTTTCGGTTATAAATACCTTTGAAATAAATCTTAATCTATGTCTGAGGATTGTGTGCTTCACCATTTTCGCATAACAGACAAACGGTAACAACATGGCTTCCACAAATAAATTTATTACATCTGGAGCAAACAGTTTTTGTTTTTCGATCTTGCTTTGGTTTACAAAGTTGGCTTCGACTGTCTTATCAGCTTTGTATTTTTTTGGTGCAGGCTCAACCAGTTTAGTTTTTGCAAACTTCATGCAGCTGAATTTGAGATGTTCACTTAAATTTGTAAGTTGCCTTCTCCTGTCTATTTGAGGCTGAATAAGGCTAAACGCTAAGTCTTTCAAAAACAATTTCCGGGCTCGATACTGACTAGAAGGATTCTCAGTAGATAGTAACACAATTCGGGCGTTTATGCCTGCCAAGTTCAATAAACTGTAAAATACTACCATTGGCCATCTATAACTAGATCGTGCTACATTATAAGTTCCGTATAATTGGTCTGTAGTGTCTACTCCTCCCTTCGTACTATTGTAAAATGATATTATGTCTTACGCATCTATTTTTGTATAGATTGTAGATTGTATTGACCGGGCGGTTGTATTCCATAGTACACTTCAAGTTGGGAAGTATAAAAGGAACTTGAATCTACTACCGAAAAATATTTTATGCCATATTTGGCCGGCTTGCTTGGTATGTATTGTCTAAAATTACATCTTCCTCGGAAGCTTTCCAATTTCTCGTCGACGGTTACAAAACACCCCACATTATAGTTTTGCATACAATTCTGATTAAAATTGTTAAAAATTTTCGCGAATAGGTGCAAGCTTGTCAATTTCACGCTCTCTAAACGAGTCTCAACTTTGTCGAACCGTATACTTCGTAATAAAAATTCAAAAATTATTGTAACTCATAGTAGCCGCAAAAATCTCGAGTCCTGTACCATCTGTAGCCCACAAATTCCTGTTTGTACATGCGATGATTTGTGTAAACCAGCTAGGTATAATAATCCAAATACGGCATTTATCTCAATGTAGTCAGTGGTGGTCGCATTATTCTGGTTGGCATATTTAGTTTGTTGGCATTTTATGTACATACTATATGATGGGTAAAATTAAAGAACAGCTTGAAGCTCTCGATCGGAGTTCTTACAAATTTGGACGATTCCGTTAGAGATGATGAAGATCGAAATATGTTTGCGGGATTTGTTTTTGTTGCTTTATAAGCTACTTTTCTTCATACAGTGCCATCTTTACCCAATAAAATATCGTCGTTCACATCACAGTTGTCGCTGTCAGAACCTAAATCCTGCTCCGTTTCAGAATTATGTTCACTTAAAATGTCAACATCTCCTGTTTCACTATTATCATCTGGACCATCTACAGGATCTTCTTCGTCACTGTCTAGCTCAGCTAAGATCATGCGTAGTCTATTCTGCTCACGCTCATAATCGCACATGCTAAAATTAAACAATTCATTGATTTCAACTGAAAATTATTGACATAAATACCATTATCTTGTTTTACTATCGTGGGTTAAATCGACCCAAATTTTGATAAAAATGTATACCACAAACACTATCGTGGGTGTTTTTTACTCAGACACTTTTTAGAAAAAATAAACCATCCTGTTCGAATGCTGAAATTGAACTAACAACTATTTAAACGTGTCAAGTAATGATTGAGGTTAGATTACATGAAATATGATGTTAGTCAAAATTCATTTTCTATGGTTTTTTTCTATTTTTTCGGTTAAGGTCGATTTCACTCGGGCGCTAGCATCCGCTATTGCCTCATAGGTGGTAGTTGAAAGTAAATTTTTGAGGTAACTTTTCGGTGACTTCACAAAAAATATAAAATAACTATAATACTTTTAAACTTTAAATAAACTATAATACTTTTTGGTTTAGTTTAGTTTCAAGTTGAGGCTCAGTGAGTTTTTTGGTAGTTCCATCTATCTAGATATAGCATTAACTTAACTCGTTATAATTTAGTATAGTTAGTTTAGTCGATTAAGACACATATTATAAGTATTATAGTAGATTTCCTTATTTAAACCTAGTAAAATAAATCTGACAGTTTTTGCAAACCGTTCAGCTGCTACAAAATTGATCTGAATTTTTTCCATTTTTAAATTCAATATTTAAATTAATAATTTTATTTTTTTTTATTTTAGCGAGTTTATCGTGCCTTATACGATTATGAAGCTCAAGATTCCGATGAAGTTGGTTTCAAAGAAGGCGATATTATATTTGAATTGGAACCGATAAACGGTGGTTGGATGACTGGTCGTGTTGAACGCACCGGGAAAACGGGAATGTTACCAGCTAATTATGTTGAATTAGTTATGATTTAAATATTATGATTATATTATAATTATGTTTTTAACTTATATATATATATTTATATAAATATATATACTATATATACATATATATTATAATTAATTATTTCTTAATTTTATTTTTCTAATAATTTAGATTTTTTTTTTTATTATTTCTGATTTTCTAACTTTTTTTTTTTTTTTTTGTGGAACCATTATATAATTTTTAAAGTGCCTTGAATCGATATTTTTCGATTTATAATACATTCTTGAATTCTTCTCTAACAAGACTGATAATAATTGGCAATTAAACAAAAATTAAATCATCATTATGAAGAAATTTTTGTAAATTGGTATTTTGAATTTTTTTTATAAATATTTTTTATATAACAATTATATTGTGTCTTCCTTAGGGGTAAATTAATTTAAAAAAAAAGAAAACTAAAAACAGGACATTCTAATTATATGCAATATTCTAATTTTTTTTATACACGTATATTTGAATTTTTATTAAATGTGTATACAAAAAAATAAATAAATAAACACAATATTCCAGTGCATTTGTTTTAATTTTATAGAAATTTATATTTATACGGGTCTGAGTTAAAAAAAATACAAGTCAGACTTAAGCAATGATGCAGCTATTATAATATAAATAATTATTAATATTATTTTGAATTTATTTTTTCTTGTAAGGTATATAATATTTTGAATTAAATAATTATATATATATTTTTTAATTATATTACTAAATAAAAAAAAAAATATTAAAAACTCTAAATTAATTATGAAAGGTGCTAAAAAATTAAAATAAAATATATAATTTCATTGTTTGGTCTCTAATTGATATATTTAATAATATTGGTGCCAAATATAAACGAATTTAATGAAATAAATTTTTGTCTGTTCCAATTGCTTTAAATTTGATTTCTGTTAAATTTTTTTTGTCAATATAATTTTCACTTTCTGTCTACTCACTGATTTGTTTTTATTATTAATCAATAGTACTATCACAAAAATTGTTATATATATATATAGGTATATATAACTAATTACAATAATTGAACTAAATTAATTTTTATTTTTATTAATTATTTTTTATATAATGATTATTATTTTTTCAAAGTCAGTCATATATATATTATAAATAATATAAACAATTCTTATTATAATTATTATTTACATATTGATATATATATATATATATATATATATATATATATATATATATATATATATATATATATATATATATATATATATATATATATATATATATATATATATATATATATATATATATATATATATATATATATATATATATATATATATATATATATATGTATATATATACATATATATATATATATATATATATATATATATATATATATATATATATATATATATATATATATATATATATATATATATATATATATATATATATATATATCCTGAAATCATTATAATTAAATTAAAAATTATTAATTATTGTTACTATTTGGAAAAATAAAACATGTAAATCAATAGCATTTGTATTAATATTCTAGAAGTAAATTAAAGTGTTTTATTTATCTATTTTCTTTATATTTTATTATTACAGTATAGTCTAGTGATTAAAACCTCTAAAAAAATAACATCAACACTTGTATATACTGTATTGTTGGATGCAACTCAAAGTCAACTCTTGGTGTAAACGCAATCATCAATTTGTTTATTTTTTACTTTTCGTGGCCATCTTGGTTTGTGAATTTCTTACTTACTTCCGTTCCGTCATATGTAAAAGTTGTATTGCATAATTTCGTTACTAAAAATCAATGTTCTAAATTCATCGTGTTTCAATTAATTAAAAGAGTTAGATGGATTACACTCTAACAGGTTATGGGCCCACTGATCGTTATATAGGCTAAGTTTGTTAAAAACAAGTAGATAAAATAAATTTTAATAATTATAAAAACTATACATCACTGTGTGTTTTTTTGAGACACATGATGGCGGACGTAATCGATGGAAAGTATCACATCGAAAAGTTGGACAACCATAATTACTTTAATTGAAAGTTTGTCATGGAAATGCTGCTGAAGAAAGAGCATAGTTGGGATGCAATAATTGGTGAAAAGCCAGCCGAAGCAGCACAATTGAACGCGTGGAATAAAGCAAAACGACAGCGTGATGTCTACAATCGTTTTAAGTGTGCAAAAGAGTCAATTTGTTCACATTAGAAAAGCTAAATCTGCAAAAGAGATGTGGAATGTGTTGCAGCAATATCACGAAAAGGGTGCAGGCAATAGTAGTGTGCAACTAATAAAGGAAATTTGCACAAAGAAGCTTACGGAGAGCGATAACCTCGAAGAACATATTTATTGGTTGTTGGACATGTTTCAACGGATTGACGATCTCGGAGAGGAAAAGTTATCGGAAAAATGGCAGATTGGGCTGCTGTTTGGGCAACTACCGCGCAGCTATGACACAATCGTGACGGCACTTCAAACACAGACAACGGAAGACCTGAGTATGTAAATGGTTCAGGCAAAGCTGATTGACGAGTATAAACGTTTAATTATATGCAAGTGTAACGAAAAAGGTGATAGCGCAGGTGACGCTGTACTAAAGATCGACAAGCGAAAAGGAAAATGTTGGTTTTGCCACAAACCGGGACATTTTAAATTAGAATGCCATAATAGTATACTAGATGGCTTCAAAAGGATAAGGTCAACAACCACAAGAAATCAGATGACGATATGTTCTTCATGACCGAACACATCGAAAGTCAAAGGGCAGACAATTGGATCATTAATAGCGGTGCTACGTGTTATATTTGCGTGAATAAATCTAAGTTCGAGAATTTGATTTTCAACAATCAAGAAAAAGTCAGGGTGGCTGATGGACGCACATATTCGTCACGTGGTACCGGATCCGTCAAATTACATTTTTGACGATAAAGGTAATTCGGTATCGGCCATATTACTGAATGTATTATATATACCAGAAATTTCATCAAACATCTTAATGGTGGCGCGTGGATATGAGATCACGATTGGTACGCATAAGTGTTCAGTGCAAAAGAAAGGTGGCAGGCGAGTATATATTGGCGAAAATTGTGGCAGCCAATAAATTCTCAAACAATCAAAGGAAGTGTATGCAGCGCACAAGAGAACTAATTTATGTGTACACAAGTGGCATCGTGATTTTGGGTCATCGTGACATTAATGTTGTCAGGCGTCTAAACAAGAACCGAACGTTAATCGAGATGACTCGATGTATGATGATTGAAGCTAAATTGGACCATTCGTTCTGGGCGGAAGCAGTTACAACGGCTAATTTCATGCAGAACCGTTTGCCAACAAAAGGAGCTCCGAAGACACTACTAGAAATTTGGACGAGTACATTACCAATTTTGAAAAATTTTCAAATCTTTGGGAAAAAATGTTTTGTCCATATCCCTAAGGAGAAACGAAGAAAATTGGACATAAAGGCAGTGGAGGCACGATTTTTGGGTTACGACGTAAACTCAAAGGTGTATCGATGTTTCGATGTAAAGACAAACAAGTTAATAAGCTGTGATGTTCTTTCCATAGAAGGGGAAGATAATACCGTAACTGTCGAAATAAAACCACAAGTTGACAATACCACTAATGAAAGTGAACAAATAGTAGAGGCACCAGACGCAGTGTCAGGTCAAGGACATATCAAGCGAAATAATGAGGGCCACGAAGAAGGAACTGTTTCAATCCCAATTGCCAAAATCCATTTAGATGCTCGGAACGAGAAACTATTTGACCCCCAATCAAAACGATTAATCGAGGAAATAGAAAATATTAATTCAATAATTACTGAGCCGAAAACACTGGTAGACGTACTGGAGACCGCAGAAAAGGATTAATGGCTTGCGGCTATGCATGATGAAATGAAATCACATGCAGAAAATGGCACCTGGAAATACTATCAGCAAATCGGCAATGTGCGGTGTTAAATATTAATCTACGTCGATGATATCGTGGTGGCTTGTAGTGACAGCAACGCGAACAAGCGAGTTGAGTAAATTCTGAACGTCAAATTCAAAGTTGATAGTTTGGGCCAAATAAAGACGTACATTGGAATAGAGGGCGACAGGGACATTAATGGAATATTTAACATAAGTCAGAAATCATACATCAATCACGTGGTGAATCGATTCAATTTAGAAGGTACAAAAATATCTAAATACCTGTTGAAGCTAGAATATCAGAAGGATTCATTGCCTGATCTGCTGCCAAATAACGCGGAATATCAGCAACTGATTGGCTGCGTGCTGTACGTTTCAATAAACTCTCGGCCAGATATTGCAGCAAAGGTTGGCGATACTCGCACAAAAGACAAATTGTCCGAATGAAGAAGATTGGACAGAGCTGAAGAGAGTTGTACGTTATCTAAAGAGTACAAACGATTTAAAATTACGCATGGGAGATGTTAAATGCGAGAACATTTTTTGGGTCTGCAGATGCCAGCTAGGCCGAAAATCGATGCGATCGTAAATCAATCAGCGGTTATTTATTCAGTTTATTCGTAGCAACGATAAGTTGGAGTTGCAAGAAGCAATCATGCGTTTCATTAACATCAACAGAGACCCATCAGTTTGTTGCATTGTCCGAAGCATGTAAGGAGGCGATTTGGCTGCGAATGTTGTTGAACGATTTTAATGTCGACATAAACAACTCGACTTTGATATACGAAGACAATCAAAGCTGCTTAGCACTAATCAACAAAGAAGGTTTCTCTAGCCGATCTAAGCACATCGACACTAGGCGACATTTTATTAAGGATCACATCGAAAAGCAAACGATTCGATGTGAGTATTGCCCTTCCAACGAGATGCTGACATATGTGCCCCAAGCCGCTGGGCATAAATCGGTTACACTCACTTCGAAAGGACACAATAAGCCCAGCAAGCTATTTACTTCAATACTATCGGTAATCCGCGCATATTTAACATCTTTATACTTTGATTGATTTTTTCTGATGAAACTGCTGGTGTTTTCAACAATAAGGCCTACATAGGAAAAGAACAATTGCTAACTTCCTTGTGGTGTTTCTACATTTTTAGATTTATCTGTCAAGCTTAATTGATTTAACCATGAATATATTCTCTGTTCTTGGTCTCCGTTGCATAAATGGAGCTTTCCGCCAAATCGATCCATCTTTCCCTATAAGATTATTTATTATACATCAGAATCTGCGTCAAGGTTCTTTTCATCAGAGAGAATCCTTGCTCTGTTTTGGTATCGTGCTCGCTACGTATTTCCATATCCTCGTCATTTTCATTAACTTCTCCTCCAAAGAGGAGTTCTTCTAGAAAAGCTCGAAGCCTCACCTGTTCTTTTTCGTAACTGCACATTTTATATTATATTTATTAGCCCCTTAAAAATTAAGTAGAGAATTATTTTAGCACATAAATAAATATGAAAACCAAAAACTTGGGTTGAAATTACCCAAAAATGTGTTTTTATAACTACTAACCTGGGTGTGAATTACCCAATCAGTTTCTAAAGTTCAAGTAGTGCATTCGATGATTGACAAAACACTACTAAAGAAGAATTAAAACAAAATGAAATATGTAACTACATGACACATTTCTATGTATTTTATTACATAAAATACATAGAAGATAGAATACATAGATTGTTATGTATTTTAAGCGGTCTGAAGTTGGTAAGGATTGATTGTCATAGAATTTTGTTGTAATTTAAATTGGGTGTATTTCACCCAGAGATTAGTAATGGTGGGTTAAATGTGAAGGTGAAATGCAAGGCAATGTGTACGTAGATATGATTTTTCACATATATTCGTGTCAATGTGATGTGATACAATGGGTCCAGTCACATAGTTAGATCAAAGGGAATGAAAGAGCTTCACTTGTGTGAAAGGAAAGATGCAAACGGTAAAATGGGTGAAACCGAACACGAAATCACTCCAGTAAATCCGAACACAAACCCTACGTATATCCGGAACGATACAATAACGGTGACCCCTGAGCAGTTACAAGTTTTGATCGAAACTAAAATGCAAGCGTTATTTGAGACTCGATTTCTCACGCCGATGTTTCAGACAAGGCTAAGATGGAATCGAAAGTCAAACCGCCCCAGGGAGATACATTAAAATTGTCTTTGGTTTGAGATTTTAGAACAACAGTTCCAAGTATCAAACATCAAACTAAAATGCATGTGTGATTTGGAACCAACCAAATCACACATGCAGTTAGCGCACTGGATTCACGGTTGCACAATCAAGTCACGACGTTAATCACACGAGACAAGGGCAACGAACCTTACTCAATTTTTAAGCAAGAGGTGATTAGAGGCCCTGGCGAGTCTAAACCAACAAAACTGCACAATATGCTGCACGGATTGTCGTTGGGTGACAGGAAACCGTCCCAGCTGCTTGAGCAATTCAGACTCAATGCCGGATCAACATTTAATGATGACTCCATTAGACAATTGAGGATGCAGCGATTACCGCAGCAGGTCCAAATGGTTTTGACACCGTTTGAAAATGACATTACATTGTCATTGTTAGCCAAGCGCGTAGATGATTTGGTCGAAACCCTGACAAGCAGATACTAAGTACCTAGTACAGCTCCAGCCGTATCATCAAATGTTAATGAAATTTTAATACAATTTAAATCAGAGATGCTTGGTGAAATCTCAGCACTGATGGTTTCGCATCGTAGTTCACGGAGCTCGGCCAGAACCGATCAGGGACGTGCTCGAAATCGTTCTTATTCCAGGGAAACTATCCGCGATGGTAAAGAGTGCTTTTATCATAAAAAATTTGGTGAACATGCATTCAAGTGTGTATCTGGGTGTAAACACAATGCCTCATTCGTCCCAAACACAGAGATTGTATCCAATCTAGAAAAAATAGATTACCATCAGCATTCGTGTTTTGATGGTGCGAATTTTTGTCGTCTTTTAATTATCGAACGCAATTCTAACCGAAAATTTCTGATAGACACAGGTGCCGATGTATCAGTCATTCCTCCAAATTTCTACTTGGGTTCGGGTGGAACCCCCGAATTCAATTCATATGTAGCAAATGGTATACGAATTAAGGCTTACGGAACACGTGTACTCAACCTCAATATTGGACTTCGAAGGAATTATTCTTGGAGTTTTATTATATCTGAAGTATCCATGCCCATAATTGGCGCCGATTTTTTAAAGAGCACCGGGATATTAGAGGAAATTCGAAAAAGACGGATCATTGATCCGTTGAAATGACTAAAGATACCTTGAGTCCAAGGGCCATTAATCATAATGTTACCCACTGTTTGGTGACACGTGGACCTTCAGTTGTGTGTAGAACACGTTGTTTGGCACCTGATAAATTATTAATAGCTAATGCTTATTTTGAAAACATGATGGCACGGGGTATTTGTCGGCCCAGTAAAAGTTCTTGGTTTAGCCCGTTACACTTAGTTTTTTAAAAAAATGGTGAATTGAGGCATTGCAGCGATTATAGGACATTAAACAATGTTACTGTACCAGATTGTTATCCCGTACCGCACCTCCAAGACTTCTCATTTCAGCTCGCGGGACGCTGTGTCTTCACAATGTTAGATCTGGTAAAAGCGTATCATCAGATACCCATAGAGCCAGAGGTTATCCCGAAAACAGCAATAGCAACACCATTCGGTCTCTTCGAGGTTTGTCAAATAACTTTCGGTCTTCGCAACGCGGCACAATCATTCCAGCGATTGATGCATGCTGAATTATATGGATTGTCATTCTGTTTCGTATATTTGGATGATGTGTTGATAGCTTCTAGTTCTTGGGAAGAACATCTGCAGCATTTAGATGTCGTTTTTAAAAGGTTGTCAGAATATGGACTAATTATTAATATCGACTAGTGCATATTCGCCAAACCAGAAGTATTATTTTTGGGTCATTTGGTGAACGATCGAGGTATTTTACCATCACCAACAAGAGTTCAAGTCATTGAACAGTTCAAACGTCCAACAACGGTACAACAGTTAAATGTTTTTTGGTAATGATTAATTTTTACCGGAGGTTTATTCCACCAGCTGCACGAGATCAGGCAGTGGTGAACATTTTTTTAAAAGGATACCGAAAAGGCAACAAAATTCCTATCGAATGGTCGCGGGACTCGATAATCGCTTTCGAGGCATGTAAGACAAAACTATGCGCAGCAATGGTCTTGGCACATCCTATAGTTTCGGCGCGTTTATCCATTATGGTCGATCTTTCAGACACCGCCGTAGGTGTGGTGGTTCAGCAATTCGTGGATAATACGTGGCAACCACTCGGGTTTTATTCCGTGCGCCTTGAGAGTATGGATTATTCAGCAATCGCTGACAGACGACAAACGAGGAATTATTTAAATTAATCAAGGATGTTAATGCGGCGTTAAAGTTATTATGGCCATCAATTAATAGGGACGTGAAATTATTTGCTCAGGCATGCATAGTGATGTAACGGGATGATGGAAAGGTGGCACCTTTCTTTGAAGGCCGCAATAATGTGCCATGACATGTCGGACTGAGCAACTATTTTACCTACAGTCCTCTTGGGATTGCGAACTCAGTTTCGTGATGAGTTACAAGCTTCGTCGGCCGAACTTGTATACGGTAGTACACTACAATTACCAGACCAATTATTAGAAACACAGGAGAGTTTGATACCGCAGACCGAATTGGTCAAAACATTGAAAGAACATTTTAGCAATTTAAGACCGGCAGTGGCTTCGCGACATGCTCAGAACAGCATTTTTGTGAGCCAACATTTAGAACAATGCACACATGTTTTTTTGAGAACGGACGTGGTGTGGAAATCATTACAACCACCGTACACTGGTCCTCATCTCGTAATTAAAAAACACGAACATTTTTTCGATGTAAATATTAACGGTAAACAAAGCAGAATTTCTATTGATCGTCTCAAGCCAGCTATTTTGGAAAATATGGGTGATACGCCTGAAGTAAGGCTAAATCCGCTCGAAAACTTTTCACAGTCGGTGAATGGGACTGACGATCCTTCTTGGTAAGTGCCGTGCTAGCAATCGGTGCTAGCAATGTTTTATTCTTTTGACAATTTGACAATATCATTCAGTACCATCTGCTAACATTACTGTAATTGATATAGCTTGGAAATTTATTCCGTTGTTTAATATAACCTTATATAATGCCTGAGACGGGATGCTTAGTTTGGCAGCAGTATTGATTATTCCTATTCCCTTTAAACCAAAAATATGTGTATCCAGAAATGGTCTCGGTTGAGGATTAATTATTTTCGCAGCTAATGATTACAACTGTGCTAAACTGCAGGGATCGTTCACATAAATTGAATAAAAATTAATTCGTTCATCTTCAGGAACAGAAACGTTATCGTGTATGTCAACAACTCATTATAGAACACCCATTCATTATAGTCATATTTTATATCAGTATTAATACTGATATAGTCATACGTATTTTATTGACTATTCATTCATATATTCGTTAAATTGTGCTTTAAAACGTATTTTGAGCCATTGCCCGTTTGCAGACAGATTAGCCTTGCAGTATTCACGTGGAATATGTAATTATTTTAATGTACCGAATCTACGTTCGAGTTCACGCTTGTTGTTTATATATTTAATACGAGCATCGTGTTGATCTTTCAGATCCCGAAGTAAGGATAGTGAAGCCCTCTAGCCACCAAGTAAAGCCAATTTTCCATTTATTATAAATCAACTATGCTAATTCGAAATAATATCTATACTGCATGCTACTTACATCTATTGCATTTTTTTTAAAGTTATTGTACTAAAACATGGTTCGTAGATTTGCTAAAAAGAGCGACAAAAACAAATAGTATGAGCTCAAACCTATATTATATTCATGGATATTTTTCTCGTATCTGAACCTAAAGTCGGTTTCAAAAATTTCGTTAAGATCTTCGTTGAGTAATGAACAATATTTGAAAAATATTTAAAACCGCAATTATACTGTTGCTGGAGAGTTTTTACTAGTCGGTACTTTTGAATATAACTCATATGGTAATTCCCCAATATCCAATAAGTTATTATGTTCGTGTTATAAAAACTATCTACTAACTGCTAATGCTAATACGTTTAAATCCGTAAAATTTTCCATTCAACCATAAATTAGAATACAAATAAATAATTAAATAGTTAAAAACATAAAATCCTAATTATTGTATGGTGTCAAACACTACCACAACAAAATTCTTCTATTAATTAGCATCCGAGTCCTAATTTAAATGCCGCGCATAAAATTTATAAAGTCCGCGGCGACGAACGAACTTTTTTTAAATTCAGCAGACCATTAAATTAGTACACTAATTAAAAGAACGACATTGGCACCATTACAGAAATAACGAAACATTTATTTATAGAATTAAGTTTGAGTGTCGTATGTACAATTTTTTATAATTAGTTAACTAATTAAAGTTAAATTATGACTCAAACGGATTTTATCCATGTAAATTAATTAATTGATAGCGAGGGCTCAAACCATTGATACTGTACTAAAAATGGACTTAAATCGCCTTGATAGAATTTTAAGATGATTGCATTTAACAATTTAATTGATAACCTCATTACCCACATTATTAAGATTAAGTTTATTGATCGTTACGTTTCTTTTGAGGTAGGTCATTAACAAATTTTCTTTGTTTTGTTGCTTATCTTGCACAATATACTTGTTTATAGATATAATCTTGAAGTCAAGATCGCGCGCGCGTCTTAACACTTTCTCCGCGTATAAATGTTGTTTTGATATTAACATGAACAGTGTGTCGTTTATATGAAATCGATATACTACTGATTTTTTGTATTGGATGCGGAAGGTTAGGTATGCCTTCTACTATACGATGACTATAAACTAAGCGACACAATGGTATGTCCTTTAATTAATTTTTACGATTAATCGCATCGCGTTATTTATGTTGGTATCAGGGTGTGGAAATAAGCTCAATTTAATGGTTACAATGGCAATTGCTATTTGGTAATAATCGTGTGTACGATTTAAGTATAGTCTCGAGATTTTAATTAAATGTATGCAAGGTTGTGGCTACGTAAAGTTCAGCGTTTTATAGAAAATCAGTTATATCATCGGGCAGATTTAATCTGAAAAAATAAAAAGTTGAACAACAACATTTTTCGTTAAATTCGTTAAGTTCGTTAAATCTTCAGGTTTTTTGTAACAACCCTTTGTCGCTTTGGATGGGAAGCAAGAACGACATAATTGAAGTTATATGTCACAAAGTCACTATGAAAGGGATAAGCAATTTACTTCCAACGATAAACCTTCCATTATGACTTATTTCAAGATCATGCAATAGATACATTTGGAATATAGATGGCTGGGCTACCTTTATTTAGTCACAAAAAAGCTTTATGTTAGATTTTCCTTCTTGCGTAAACTTTAAAAAGTTTTTTTTTGGTTCCTTAGTGTCCTTCGGGATCTCTTAGAGTTCGATTTAACAAGAATATTTCATGGTAGTGATCTTGCCTGTATTTGAAATTGCTGCTAGTGGTTTTGGTTATGATCTGATGATAGTTTTACGAACCGTCCCTCAGTGCTGTGGTTGCATATTTGTAAAGGCTAACCACTGTCCAAATATTTAACGTGCAAATAATTTAAGGAAATATATGAATATTTTATAGCAATATTTGTGGTGATGTCGAGCACTTTTAATTTATATTAAAAGTGCTAATTTAAAAAGCTCGAAATCACCATAAATATTGCTATAAAATATTCATACATTTCCACAAATTATTTGCACGTTAAATTTTTGGACAGTGGTTAGCCTTTCCAAATTTGCGAAAATCAATAAATCGTCAAAAGCACACGTAGTAGTGGTCCGATTTTGATGACTGATGCCTTAATTAAAAGTGCTCGACATCACTATAAATATTGCTATAAAATATTCATACATTTCCACAAATTATTTGCACGTTAAATTTTTGGACAGTGGTTAGCCTTTCCAAATTTGCGAAAATCAATAAATCGTCAAAAGCACACGTAGTAGTGGTCCGATTTTGATGACTGATGCCTTAATTAAAAGTGCTCGACATCACTATAAATATTGCTATAAAATCTTCATACATTTCCACAAATTATTGCACGTTAAATTTTTGCACAGTGGTTAGCCTTTCCAAATTTGCGAAAATCAATAAATCGTCAAAAGCTCACGTAATAGTGGTCCGATTTTGATGACTGATGCCTTAAATAAAAGTGCTCGACATCACCATAAATATTGCTATAAAATATTCATACATTTCCACAAATTATTTGCACGTTAAATTTTTGGACAGTGGTTAGCCTTTCCAAATTTGCGAAAATCAATAAATCGTCAAAAGCACACGTAGTAGTGGTCCGATTTTGATGACTGATGCCTTAAATAAAAGTGCTCGATATCACCATAAATATTGCTATAAAATATTCATACATTTCCACAAATTATTTGCAGGTTAAATTTTTGCACAGTGGTTAGCCTTTCCAAATTTGCGAAAATCAATAAATCGTCAAAAGCTCACGTAATAGTGGTCCGATTTTGATGACTGATGCCTTAATTAAAAGTGCTCGACATCACTATAAATATTGCTATAAAATATTCATACATTTCCACAAATTATTTGCACGTTAAATTTTTGGACAGTGGTTAGCCTTTCCAAATTTGCGAAAATCAATAAATCGTCAAAAGCACACGTAATAGTGGTCCGATTTTGATGACTGATGCCTTAATTAAAAGTGCTCGACATCACTATAAATATTGCTATAAAATATTCATACATTTCCACAAATTATTTGCAGGTTAAATTTTTGCACAGTGGTTAGCCTTTCCAAATTTGCGAAAATCAATAAATCGTCAAAAGCACACGTAGTAGTGGTCCGATTTTGATGACTGATGCCTTAATTAAAAGTGCTCGACATCACTATAAATATTGCTATAAAATATTCATACATTTCCACAAATTATTTGCACGTTAAATTTTTGCACAGTGGTTAGCCTTTCCAAATTTGCGAAAATCAATAAATCGTCAAAAGCACACGTAGTAGTGGTCCGATTTTGATGACTGATGCCTTAATTAAAAGTGCTCGACATCACTATAAATATTGCTATAAAATATT
Source organism: Tipula confusa (assembly GCA_963556175.1). NCBI lineage: Eukaryota > Metazoa > Arthropoda > Insecta > Diptera > Tipulidae > Tipula > Tipula confusa. The sequence goes on from OY744477.1 coordinate 96,047,056, forward strand.
CATACATTTCCATAAATTATTTGCACGTTAAATTTTTGCACAGTGGTTAGCCTTTCCAAATTTGCGAAAATCAATAAATCGTCAAAAGCACACGTAATATTGATCCGATTTTGATGACTGATGCCTTAAATAAAAGTGCTCGACATCACCATAAATATTGCTATAAAATATTCATACATTTCCACAAATTATTTGCACGTTAAATTTTTGCACAGTGGTTAGCCTTTCCAAATTTGCGAAAATCAATAAATCGTCAAAAGCACACGTAGTAGTGGTCCGATTTTGATGACTGATGCCTTAATTAAAAGTGCTCGACATCACTATAAATATTGCTATAAAATATTCATACATTTCCACAAATTATTTGCACGTTAAATTTTTGCACAGTGGTTAGCCTTTCCAAATTTGCGAAAATCAATAAATCGTCAAAAGCACACGTAGTAGTGGTCCGATTTTGATGACTGATGCCTTAATTAAAAGTGCTCGACATCACTATAAATATTGCTATAAAATATTCATACATTTCCACAAATTATTTGCACGTTAAATTTTTGGACAGTGGTTAGCCTTTCCAAATTTGCGAAAATCAATAAATCGTCAAAAGCACACGTAGTAGTGGTCCGATTTTGATGACTGATGCCTTAATTAAAAGTGCTCGACATCACCATAAATATTGCTATAAAATCTTCATACATTTCCACAAATTATTGCACGTTAAATTTTTGCACAGTGGTTAGCCTTTCCAAATTTGCGAAAATCAATAAATCGTCAAAAGCTCACGTAATAGTGGTCCGATTTTGATGACTGATGCCTTAATTAAAAGTGCTCGACATCACTATAAATATTGCTATAAAATATTCATACATTTCCACAAATTATTTGCACGTTAAATTTTTGCACAGTGGTTAGCCTTTCCAAATTTGCGAAAATCAATAAATCGTCAAAAGCACACGTAGTAGTGGTCCGATTTTGATGACTGATGCCTTAATTAAAAGTGCTCGACATCACTATAAATATTGCTATAAAATATTCATACATTTCCACAAATTATTTGCACGTTAAATTTTTGCACAGTGGTTAGCCTTTCCAAATTTGCGAAAATCAATAAATCGTCAAAAGCACACGTAATATTGATCCGATTTTGATGACTGATGCCTTAAATAAAAGTGCTCGACATCACCATAAATATTGCTATAAAATATTCATACATTTCCACAAATTATTTGCACGTTAAATTTTTGCACAGTGGTTAGCCTTTCCAAATTTGCGAAAATCAATAAATCGTCAAAAGCACACGTAATATTGATCCGATTTTGATGACTGATGCCTTAAATAAAAGTGCTCGACATCACCATAAATATTGCTATAAAATATTCATACATTTCCACAAATTATTTGCACGTTAAATTTTTGCACAGTGGTTAGCCTTTCCAAATTTGCGAAAATCAATAAATCGTCAAAAGCACACGTAATATTGATCCGATTTTGATGACTGATGCCTTAAATAAAAGTGCTCGACATCACTATAAATATTGCTATAAAATATTCATACATTTCCACAAATTATTTGCACGTTAAATTTTTGCACAGTGGTTAGCCTTTCCAAATTTGCGAAAATCAATAAATCGTCAAAAGCACACGTAGTAGTGGTCCGATTTTGATGACTGATGCCTTAATTAAAAGTGCTCGACATCACTATAAATATTGCTATAAAATATTCATACATTTCCACAAATTATTTGCACGTTAAATTTTTGCACAGTGGTTAGCCTTTCCAAATTTGCGAAAATCAATAAATCGTCAAAAGCACACGTAGTAGTGGTCCGATTTTGATGACTGATGCCTTAATTAAAAGTGCTCGACATCACTATAAATATTGCTATAAAATATTCATACATTTCCATAAATTATTTGCACGTTAAATTTTTGCACAGTGGTTAGCCTTTCCAAATTTGCGAAAATCAATAAATCGTCAAAAGCACACGTAATATTGATCCGATTTTGATGACTGATGCCTTAAATAAAAGTGCTCGACATCACCATAAATATTGCTATAAAATATTCATACATTTCCACAAATTATTTGCACGTTAAATTTTTGCACAGTGGTTAGCCTTTCCAAATTTGCGAAAATCAATAAATCGTCAAAAGCTCACGTAATATTGATCCGATTTTGATGACTGATGCCTTAAATAAAAGTGCTCGACATCACTATAAATATTGCTATAAAATATTCATACATTTCCACAAATTATTTGCACGTTAAATTTTTGGACAGTGGTTAGCCTTTCCAAATTTGCGAAAATCAATAAATCGTCAAAAGCACACGTAGTAGTGGTCCGATTTTGATGACTGATGCCTTAATTAAAAGTGCTCGACATCACTATAAATATTGCTATAAAATATTCATACATTTCCACAAATTATTTGCACGTTAAATTTTTGGACAGTGGTTAGCCTTTCCAAATTTGCGAAAATCAATAAATCGTCAAAAGCACACGTAGTAGTGGTCCGATTTTGATGACTGATGCCTTAATTAAAAGTGCTCGACATCACTATAAATATTGCTATAAAATCTTCATACATTTCCACAAATTATTGCACGTTAAATTTTTGCACAGTGGTTAGCCTTTCCAAATTTGCGAAAATCAATAAATCGTCAAAAGCTCACGTAATAGTGGTCCGATTTTGATGACTGATGCCTTAATTAAAAGTGCTCGACATCACTATAAATATTTCTATAAAATATTCATACATTTCCACAAATTATTTGCACGTTAAATTTTTGCACAGTGGTTAGCCTTTCCAAATTTGCGAAAATCAATAAATCGTCAAAAGCACACGTAGTAGTGGTCCGATTTTGATGACTGATGCCTTAATTAAAAGTGCTCGACATCACTATAAATATTGCTATAAAATATTCATACATTTCCACAAATTATTTGCACGTTAAACTTTTGCACAGTGGTTAGCCTTTCCAAATTTGCGAAAATCAATAAATCGTCAAAAGCACACGTAGTAGTGGTCCGATTTTGATGACTGATGCCTTAATTAAAAGTGCTCGACATCACTATAAATATTGCTATAAAATATTCATACATTTCCACAAATTATTTGCACGTTAAATTTTTGCACAGTGGTTAGCCTTTCCAAATTTGCGAAAATCAATAAATCGTCAAAAGCACACGTAGTAGTGGTCCGATTTTGATGACTGATGCCTTAATTAAAAGTGCTCGACATCACTATAAATATTGCTATAAAATATTCATACATTTCCATAAATTATTTGCACGTTAAATTTTTGCACAGTGGTTAGCCTTTCCAAATTTGCGAAAATCAATAAATCGTCAAAAGCACACGTAATATTGATCCGATTTTGATGACTGATGCCTTAAATAAAAGTGCTCGACATCACCATAAATATTGCTATAAAATATTCATACATTTCCACAAATTATTTGCACGTTAAATTTTTGCACAGTGGTTAGCCTTTCCAAATTTGCGAAAATCAATAAATCGTCAAAAGCTCACGTAATATTGATCCGATTTTGATGACTGATGCCTTAAATAAAAGTGCTCGACATCACTATAAATATTGCTATAAAATATTCATACATTTCCACAAATTATTTGCACGTTAAATTTTTGGACAGTGGTTAGCCTTTCCAAATTTGCGAAAATCAATAAATCGTCAAAAGCACACGTAGTAGTGGTCCGATTTTGATGACTGATGCCTTAATTAAAAGTGCTCGACATCACTATAAATATTGCTATAAAATATTCATACATTTCCACAAATTATTTGCACGTTAAATTTTTGGACAGTGGTTAGCCTTTCCAAATTTGCGAAAATCAATAAATCGTCAAAAGCACACGTAGTAGTGGTCCGATTTTGATGACTGATGCCTTAATTAAAAGTGCTCGACATCACTATAAATATTGCTATAAAATCTTCATACATTTCCACAAATTATTGCACGTTAAATTTTTGCACAGTGGTTAGCCTTTCCAAATTTGCGAAAATCAATAAATCGTCAAAAGCTCACGTAATAGTGGTCCGATTTTGATGACTGATGCCTTAATTAAAAGTGCTCGACATCACTATAAATATTTCTATAAAATATTCATACATTTCCACAAATTATTTGCACGTTAAATTTTTGCACAGTGGTTAGCCTTTCCAAATTTGCGAAAATCAATAAATCGTCAAAAGCACACGTAGTAGTTGTCCGATTTTGATGACTGATGCCTTAATTAAAAGTGCTCGACATCACTATAAATATTGCTATAAAATATTCATACATTTCCACAAATTATTTGCACGTTAAATTTTTGCACAGTGGTTAGCCTTTCCAAATTTGCGAAAATCAATAAATCGTCAAAAGCACACGTAGTAGTGGTCCGATTTTGATGACTGATGCCTTAATTAAAAGTGCTCGACATCACTATAAATATTGCTATAAAATATTCATACATTTCCACAAATTATTTGCACGTTAAATTTTTGGACAGTGGTTAGCCTTTCCAAATTTGCGAAAATCAATAAATCGTCAAAAGCACACGTAGTAGTGGTCCGATTTTGATGACTGATGCCTTAAATAAAAGTGCTCGATATCACCATAAATATTGCTATAAAATATTCATACATTTCCACAAATTATTTGCACGTTAAATTTTTGCACAGTGGTTAGCCTTTCCAAATTTGCGAAAATCAATAAATCGTCAAAAGCACACGTAGTAGTGGTCCGATTTTGATGACTGATGCCTTAATTAAAAGTGCTCGACATCACTATAAATATTGCTATAAAATATTCATACATTTCCACAAATTATTTGCACGTTAAATTTTTGCACAGTGGTTAGCCTTTCCAAATTTGCGAAAATCAATAAATCGTCAAAAGCACACGTAGTAGTGGTCCGATTTTGATGACTGATGCCTTAATTAAAAGTGCTCGACATCACTATAAATATTGCTATAAAATATTCATACATTTCCACAAATTATTTGCACGTTAAATTTTTGGACAGTGGTTAGCCTTTCCAAATTTGCGAAAATCAATAAATCGTCAAAAGCACACGTAGTAGTGGTCCGATTTTGATGACTGATGCCTTAAATAAAAGTGCTCGATATCACCATAAATATTGCTATAAAATATTCATACATTTCCACAAATTATTTGCACGTTAAATTTTTGCACAGTGGTTAGCCTTTCCAAATTTGCGAAAATCAATAAATCGTCAAAAGCACACGTAGTAGTGGTCCGATTTTGATGACTGATGCCTTAATTAAAAGTGCTCGACATCACTATAAATATTGCTATAAAATATTCATACATTTCCACAAATTATTTGCACGTTAAATTTTTGCACAGTGGTTAGCCTTTCCAAATTTGCGAAAATCAATAAATCGTCAAAAGCACACGTAGTAGTGGTCCGATTTTGATGACTGATGCCTTAATTAAAAGTGCTCGACATCACTATAAATATTGCTATAAAATATTCATACATTTCCATAAATTATTTGCACGTTAAATTTTTGCACAGTGGTTAGCCTTTCCAAATTTGCGAAAATCAATAAATCGTCAAAAGCACACGTAATATTGATCCGATTTTGATGACTGATGCCTTAAATAAAAGTGCTCGACATCACCATAAATATTGCTATAAAATATTCATACATTTCCACAAATTATTTGCACGTTAAATTTTTGTACAGTGGTTAGCCTTTCCAAATTTGCGAAAATCAATAAATCGTCAAAAGCACACGTAGTAGTGGTCCGATTTTGATGACTGATGCCTTAAATAAAAGTGCTCGACATCACCATAAATATTGCTATAAAATATTCATACATTTCCTTAAATTATTTGCACGTTAAAATTTTGCACAGTGGTTAGCCTTTCCAAATTTGCGAAAATCAATAAATCGTCAAAAGCACACGTAATAGTGGTCCGATTTTGATGACTGATGCCTTAATTAAAAGTGCTCGACATCACTATAAATATTGCTATAAAATATTCATACATTTCCACAAATTATTTGCACGTGAAATTTTTGGACAGTGGTTAGCCTTTCCAAATTTGCGAAAATCAATAAATCGTCAAAAGCTCACGTAGTAGTGGTCCGATTTTGATGACTGATGCCTTAATTAAAAGTGCTCGACATCACCATAAATATTGCTATAAAATATTCATACATTTCCACAAATTATTTGCACTTTAAATTTTTGGACAGTGGTTAGCCTTTCCAAATTTGCGAAAATCAATAAATCGTCAAAAGCACACGTAGTAGTGGTCCGATTTTGATGACTGATGCCTTAAATAAAAGTGCTCGATATCACCATAAATATTGCTATAAAATATTCATACATTTCCACAAATTATTTGCAGGTTAAATTTTTGCACAGTGGTTAGCCTTTCCAAATTTGCGAAAATCAATAAATCGTCAAAAGCTCACGTAATAGTGGTCCGATTTTGATGACTGATGCCTTAATTAAAAGTGCTCGACATCACTATAAATATTGCTATAAAATATTCATACATTTCCACAAATTATTTGCACGTTAAATTTTTGGACAGAGGTTAGCCTTTCCAAATTTGCGAAAATCAATAAATCGTCAAAAGCACACGTAATAGTGGTCCGATTTTGATGACTGATGCCTTAATTAAAAGTGCTCGACATCACTATAAATATTGCTATAAAATATTCATACATTTCCACAAATTATTTGCACTTTAAATTTTTGCACAGTGGTTAGCCTTTCCAAATTTGCGAAAATCAATAAATCGTCAAAAGCACACGTAGTAGTGGTCCGATTTTGATGACTGATGCCTTAATTAAAAGTGCTCGACATCACTATAAATATTGCTATAAAATATTCATACATTTCCACAAATTATTTGCAGGTTAAATTTTTGCACAGTGGTTAGCCTTTCCAAATTTGCGAAAATCAATAAATCGTCAAAAGCACACGTAGTAGTGGTCCGATTTTGATGACTGATGCCTTAATTAAAAGTGCTCGACATCACTATAAATATTGCTATAAAATATTCATACATTTCCATAAATTATTTGCACGTTAAATTTTTGCACAGTGGTTAGCCTTTCCAAATTTGCGAAAATCAATAAATCGTCAAAAGCACACGTAATATTGATCCGATTTTGATGACTGATGCCTTAAATAAAAGTGCTCGACATCACCATAAATATTCCTATAAAATATTCATACATTTCCTTAAATTATTTGCACGTTAAATTTTTGGACAGTGGTTAGCCTTTCCAAATTTGCGAAAATCAATAAATCGTCAAAAGCTCACGTAATATTGATCCGATTTTGATGACTGATGCCTTAAATAAAAGTGCTCGACATCACTATAAATATTGCTATAAAATATTCATACATTTCCACAAATTATTTGCACGTGAAATTTTTGGACAGTGGTTAGCCTTTCCAAATTTGCGAAAATCAATAAATCGTCAAAAGCTCACGTAGTAGTGGTCCGATTTTGATGACTGATGCCTTAAATAAAAGTGCTCGACATCACCATAAATATTGCTATAAAATATTCATACATTTCCACAAATTATTTGCACTTTAAAATTTTGCACAGTGGTTAGCCTTTCCAAATTTGCGAAAATCAATCAATCGTCAAAAGCACACGTAATAGTGGTCCGATTTTGATGACTGATGCCTTAAATAAAAGTGCTCGACATCACTATAAATATTGCTATAAAATATTCATACATTTCCACAAATTATTTGCAGGTTAAATTTTTGCACAGTGGTTAGCCTTTCCAAATTTGCGAAAATCAATAAATCGTCAAAAGCTCACGTAATAGTGGTCCGATTTTGATGACTGATGCCTTAATTAAAAGTGCTCGACATCACTATAAATATTGCTATAAAATATTCATACATTTCCACAAACTATTTGCAGGTTAAATTTTTGCACAGTGGTTAGCCTTTCCAAATTTGCGAAAATCAATAAATCGTCAAAAGCTCACGTAATAGTGGTCCGATTTTGATGACTGATGCCTTAATTAAAAGTGCTCGACATCACTATAAATATTGCTATAAAATATTCATACATTTCCACAAACTATTTGCAGGTTAAATTTTTGCACAGTGGTTAGCCTTTCCAAATTTGCGAAAATCAATAAATCGTCAAAAGCACACGTAGTAGTGGTCTGATTTTGATGACTGATGCCTTAATTAAAAGTGCTCGACATCACTATAAATATTGCTATAAAATATTCATACATTTCCACAAATTATTTGCAGGTTAAATTTTTGCACAGTGGTTAGCCTTTCCAAATTTGCGAAAATCAATAAATCGTCAAAAGCACACGTAATATTGATCCGATTTTGATGACTGATGCCTTAAATAAAAGTGCTCGACATCACTATAAATATTGCTATAAAATATTCATACATTTCCACAAATTATTTGCACGTGAAATTTTTGGACAGTGGTTAGCCTTTCCAAATTTGCGAAAATCAATAAATCGTCAAAAGCTCACGTAGTAGTGGTCCGATTTTGATGACTGATGCCTTAAATAAAAGTGCTCGACATCACCATAAATATTGCTATAAAATATTCATACATTTCCACAAATTATTTGCACTTTAAATTTTTGCACAGTGGTTAGCCTTTCCAAATTTGCGAAAATCAATAAATCGTCAAAAGCACACGTAGTAGTGGTCCGATTTTGATGACTGATGCCTTAATTAAAAGTGCTCGACATCACTATAAATATTGCTATAAAATATTCATACATTTCCACAAATTATTTGCAGGTTAAATTTTTGCACAGTGGTTAGCCTTTCCAAATTTGCGAAAATCAATAAATCGTCAAAAGCACACGTAGTAGTGGTCCGATTTTGATGACTGATGCCTTAATTAAAAGTGCTCGACATCACTATAAATATTGCTATAAAATATTCATACATTTCCACAAATTATTTGCTGGTTAAATTTTTGCACAGTGGTTAGCCTTTCCAAATTTGCGACAGTCAATAAATCGTCAAAAGCACACGTAATAGTGGTCCGATTTTGATAACTGATGCCTTAATTAAAAGTGCCCGACATCACCATAAATATTGCTATAAAATATTCATACATTTCCACAAATTATTTGCAGGTTAAATTTTTGCACAGTGGTTAGCCTTTCCAAATTTGCGAAAATCAATAAATCGTCAAAAGCTCACGTAATATTGATCCGATTTTGATGACTGATGCCTTAAATAAAAGTGCTCGACATCACTATAAATATTGCTATAAAATATTCATACATTTCCACAAATTATTTGCACGTGAAATTTTTGGACAGTGGTTAGCCTTTCCAAATTTGCGAAAATCAATAAATCGTCAAAAGCTCACGTAGTAGTGGTCCGATTTTGATGACTGATGCCTTAAATAAAAGTGCTCGACATCACCATAAATATTGCTATAAAATATTCATACATTTCCACAAATTATTTGCACTTTAAAATTTTGCACAGTGGTTAGCCTTTCCAAATTTGCGAAAATCAATCAATCGTCAAAAGCACACGTAATAGTGGTCCGATTTTGATGACTGATGCCTTAAATAAAAGTGCTCGACATCACTATAAATATTGCTATAAAATATTCATACATTTCCACAAATTATTTGCAGGTTAAATTTTTGCACAGTGGTTAGCCTTTCCAAATTTGCGAAAATCAATAAATCGTCAAAAGCTCACGTAATAGTGGTCCGATTTTGATGACTGATGCCTTAATTAAAAGTGCTCGACATCACTATAAATATTGCTATAAAATATTCATACATTTCCACAAACTATTTGCAGGTTAAATTTTTGCACAGTGGTTAGCCTTTCCAAATTTGCGAAAATCAATAAATCGTCAAAAGCACACGTAGTAGTGGTCTGATTTTGATGACTGATGCCTTAATTAAAAGTGCTCGACATCACTATAAATATTGCTATAAAATATTCATACATTTCCACAAATTATTTGCACGTTAAATTTTTGCACAGTGGTTAGCCTTTCCAAATTTGCGAAAATCAATAAATCGTCAAAAGCACACGTATTAGTGGTCCGATTTTGATGACTGATGCTTTAATTAAAAGTGCTCGACATCACCATAAATATTGCTATAAAATATTCATACATTTCCACAAATTATTTGCACGTTAAATTTTTGGACAGTGGTAAGCCTTTCCAAATTTGCGATAGTCAATAAATCGTCAAAAGCACACGTAATAGTGGTCCGATTTTGATAACTGATGCCTTAATTAAAAGTGCCCGACATCACCATAATATTGCTGTAAAATATTCATACATTTTCACAAATTATTTGCACGTTAAATTGTTGGACAGTGGTAAGCCTTTCCAAATTTGCGAAAATCAATAAATCGTCAAAAGCACACGTAATAGTGGTCCGATTTTGATGACTGATGCCTTAATTAAAAGTGCTCGATATCACCATAAATATTGCTATAAAATATTCATACATTTCCACAAATTATTTGCACGTTAAATTTTTGCACAGTGGTTAGCCTTTCCAAATTTGCGAAAATCAATAAATCGTCAAAAGCTCACGTAATATTGATCCGATTTTGATGACTGATGCCTTAAATAAAAGTGCTCGACATCACTATAAATATTGCTATAAAATATTCATACATTTCCACAAATTATTTGCACGTGAAATTTTTGGACAGTGGTTAGCCTTTCCAAATTTGCGAAAATCAATAAATCGTCAAAAGCTCACGTAGTAGTGGTCCGATTTTGATGACTGATGCCTTAAATAAAAGTGCTCGACATCACCATAAATATTGCTATAAAATATTCATACATTTCCACAAATTATTTGCACTTTAAAATTTTGCACAGTGGTTAGCCTTTCCAAATTTGCGAAAATCAATCAATCGTCAAAAGCACACGTAATAGTGGTCCGATTTTGATGACTGATGCCTTAAATAAAAGTGCTCGACATCACTATAAATATTGCTATAAAATATTCATACATTTCCACAAATTATTTGCAGGTTAAATTTTTGCACAGTGGTTAGCCTTTCCAAATTTGCGAAAATCAATAAATCGTCAAAAGCTCACGTAATAGTGGTCCGATTTTGATGACTGATGCCTTAATTAAAAGTGCTCGACATCACTATAAATATTGCTATAAAATATTCATACATTTCCACAAACTATTTGCAGGTTAAATTTTTGCACAGTGGTTAGCCTTTCCAAATTTGCGAAAATCAATAAATCGTCAAAAGCACACGTAGTAGTGGTCTGATTTTGATGACTGATGCCTTAATTAAAAGTGCTCGACATCACTATAAATATTGCTATAAAATATTCATACATTTCCACAAATTATTTGCAGGTTAAATTTTTGCACAGTGGTTAGCCTTTCCAAATTTGCGAAAATCAATAAATCGTCAAAAGCACACGTAATATTGATCCGATTTTGATGACTGATGCCTTAAATAAAAGTGCTCGACATCACTATAAATATTGCTATAAAATATTCATACATTTCCACAAATTATTTGCACGTGAAATTTTTGGACAGTGGTTAGCCTTTCCAAATTTGCGAAAATCAATAAATCGTCAAAAGCTCACGTAGTAGTGGTCCGATTTTGATGACTGATGCCTTAAATAAAAGTGCTCGACATCACCATAAATATTGCTATAAAATATTCATACATTTCCACAAATTATTTGCACTTTAAATTTTTGCACAGTGGTTAGCCGTTCCAAATTTGCGAAAATCAATAAATCGTCAAAAGCACACGTAGTAGTGGTCCGATTTTGATGACTGATGCCTTAATTAAAAGTGCTCGACATCACTATAAATATTGCTATAAAATATTCATACATTTCCACAAATTATTTGCAGGTTAAATTTTTGCACAGTGGTTAGCCTTTCCAAATTTGCGAAAATCAATAAATCGTCAAAAGCACACGTAGTAGTGGTCCGATTTTGATGACTGATGCCTTAATTAAAAGTGCTCGACATCACTATAAATATTGCTATAAAATATTCATACATTTCCACAAATTATTTGCTGGTTAAATTTTTGCACAGTGGTTAGCCTTTCCAAATTTGCGACAGTCAATAAATCGTCAAAAGCACACGTAATAGTGGTCCGATTTTGATAACTGATGCCTTAATTAAAAGTGCCCGACATCACCATAAATATTGCTGTAAAATATTCATACATTTTCACAAATTATTTGCACGTTAAATTGTTGGACAGTGGTAAGCCTTTCCAAATTTGCGAAAATCAATAAATCGTCAAAAGCTCACGTAATATTGATCCGATTTTGATGACTGATGCCTTAAATAAAAGTGCTCGACATCACTATAAATATTGCTATAAAATATTCATACATTTCCACAAATTATTTGCACGTGAAATTTTTGGACAGTGGTTAGCCTTTCCAAATTTGCGAAAATCAATAAATCGTCAAAAGCTCACGTAGTAGTGGTCCGATTTTGATGACTGATGCCTTAAATAAAAGTGCTCGACATCACCATAAATATTGCTATAAAATATTCATACATTTCCACAAATTATTTGCACTTTAAAATTTTGCACAGTGGTTAGCCTTTCCAAATTTGCGAAAATCAATCAATCGTCAAAAGCACACGTAATAGTGGTCCGATTTTGATGACTGATGCCTTAAATAAAAGTGCTCGACATCACTATAAATATTGCTATAAAATATTCATACATTTCCACAAATTATTTGCAGGTTAAATTTTTGCACAGTGGTTAGCCTTTCCAAATTTGCGAAAATCAATAAATCGTCAAAAGCTCACGTAATAGTGGTCCGATTTTGATGACTGATGCCTTAATTAAAAGTGCTCGACATCACTATAAATATTGCTATAAAATATTCATACATTTCCACAAACTATTTGCAGGTTAAATTTTTGCACAGTGGTTAGCCTTTCCAAATTTGCGAAAATCAATAAATCGTCAAAAGCACACGTAGTAGTGGTCTGATTTTGATGACTGATGCCTTAATTAAAAGTGCTCGACATCACTATAAATATTGCTATAAAATATTCATACATTTCCACAAATTATTTGCACGTTAAATTTTTGCACAGTGGTTAGCCTTTCCAAATTTGCGAAAATCAATAAATCGTCAAAAGCACACGTATTAGTGGTCCGATTTTGATGACTGATGCTTTAATTAAAAGTGCTCGACATCACCATAAATATTGCTATAAAATATTCATACATTTCCACAAATTATTTGCACGTTAAATTTTTGGACAGTGGTAAGCCTTTCCAAATTTGCGATAGTCAATAAATCGTCAAAAGCACACGTAATAGTGGTCCGATTTTGATAACTGATGCCTTAATTAAAAGTGCCCGACATCACCATAATATTGCTGTAAAATATTCATACATTTTCACAAATTATTTGCACGTTAAATTGTTGGACAGTGGTAAGCCTTTCCAAATTTGCGAAAATCAATAAATCGTCAAAAGCACACGTAATAGTGGTCCGATTTTGATGACTGATGCCTTAATTAAAAGTGCTCGATATCACCATAAATATTGCTATAAAATATTCATACATTTCCACAAATTATTTGCACGTTAAATTTTTGCACAGTGGTTAGCCTTTCCAAATTTGCGAAAATCAATAAATCGTCAAAAGCACACGTATTAGTGGTCCGATTTTGATGACTGATGCCTTAATTAAAAGTGCTCGACATCACCATAAATATTGCTATAAAATATTCATACATTTCCACAAATTATTTGCACGTTAAATTTTTGGACAGTGGTTAGCCTTTCCAAATTTGCGAAAATCAATAAATCGTCAAAAGCCCACGTAATAGTGGTCCGATTTTGATGACTGATGCCTTAATTAAAAGTGCTCGACATCACCATAAATATTGCTATAAAATATTCATACATTTCCACAAATTATTTGCACGTTAAATTTTTGCACAGTGGTTAGCCTTTCCAAATTTGCGAAAATCAATAAATCGTCAAAAGCTCACGTAATAGTGGTCCGATTTTGATGACTGATGCCTTAATTAAAAGTGCTCGACATCACCATAAATATTGCTTTAAAATATTCATACATTTCCACAAATTATTTGCACGTTAAATTTTTGGACAGTGGTTAGCCTTTCCAAATTTGCGACAGTCAATAAATCGTCAAAAGCACACGTAATAGTGTTCCGATTTTGATAACTGATGCCTTAATTAAAAGTGCCCGACATCACCATAAATATTGCTGTAAAATATTCATACATTTTCACAAATTATTTGCACGTTAAATTGTTGGACAGTGGTAAGCCTTTCCAAATTTGCGAAAATCAATAAATCGTCAAAAGCACACGTAATAGTGGTCCGATTTTGATGACTGATGCCTTAATTAAAAGTGCTCGACATCACCATAAATATTGCTTTAAAATATTCATACATTTTCACAAATTATTTGCACGTTAAATTGTTGGACAGTGGTAAGCCTTTCCAAATTTGCGAAAATCAATAAATCGTCAAAAGCACACGTAATAGTGGTTCGATTTTGATGACTGATGCCTTAATTAAAAGTGCTCGATATCACCATAAATATTGCTATAAAATATTCATACATTTCCACAAATTATTTGCACGTTAAATTTTTGCACAGTGGTTAGCCTTTCCAAATTTGCGAAAATCAATAAATCGTCAAAAGCACACGTATTAGTGGTCCGATTTTGATGACTGATGCCTTAATTAAAAGTGCTCGACATCACCATAAATATTGCTATAAAATATTCATACATTTCCACAAATTATTTGCACGTTAAATTTTTGGACAGTGGTAAGCCTTTCCAAATTTGCGAAAATCAATAAATCGTCAAAAGCACACGTAATAGTGGTCCGATTTTGATGACTGATGCCTTAATTAAAAGTGCTCGACATCACCATAAATATTGCTATAAAATATTCATACATTTCCACAAATTATTTACACGTTAAATTTTTGGACAGTGGTTAGCCTTTCCAAATTTGCGAAAATCAATAAATCGTCAAAAGCTCACGTAATAGTAGTCCGATTTTGATGACTGATGCCTTAATTAAAAGTGCTCGACATCACCATAAATATTGCTATAAAATATTCATACATTTCCACAAATTATTTACACGTTAATTTGCGAAAATCAATAAATCGTCAAAAGCACACGTATTAGTGGTCCGATTTTGATGACTGATGCCTTAATTAAAAGTGCTCGACATCACCATAAATATTGCTATAAAATATTCATACATTTCCACAAATTATTTGCACGTTAAATTTTTGGACAGTGGTTAGCCTTTCCAAATTTGCGAAAATCAATAAATCGTCAAAAGCTCACGTATTAGTGGTCCGATTTTGATGACTGATGCCTTAATTAAAAGTGCTCGACATCACCATAAATATTGCTATAAAATATTCATACATTTCCACAAATTATTTGCACGTTAAATTTTTGGACAGTGGTTAGCCTTTCCAAATTTGCGAAAATCAATAAATCGTCAAAAGCACACGTAATAGTGGTCCGATTTTGATAACTGATGCCTTAATTAAAAGTGCCCGACATCACCATAAATATTGCTATAAAATATTCATACATTTCCACAAATTATTTGCACGTTAAATTTTTGGACAGTGGTTAGCCTTTCCAAATTTGCGAAAATCAATAAATCGTCAAAAGCACACGTATTAGTGGTCCGATTTTGATGACTGATGCCTTAATTAAAAGTGCTCGACATCACCATAAATATTGCTATAAAATATTCATACATTTCCACAAATTATTTGCACGTTAAATTTTTGGACAGTGGTTAGCCTTTCCAAATTTGCGAAAATCAATAAATCGTCAAAAGCACACGTATTAGTGGTCCGATTTTGATGACTGATGCCTTAATTAAAAGTGCTCGACATCACCATAAATATTGCTATAAAATATTCATACATTTCCACAAATTATTTGCACGTTAAATTTTTGGACAGTGGTTAGCCTTTCCAAATTTGCGAAAATCAATAAATCGTCAAAAGCTCACGTATTAGTGGTCCGATTTTGATGACTGATGCCTTAATTAAAAGTGCTCGACATCACCATAAATATTGCTATAAAATATTCATACATTTCCACAAATTATTTACACGTTAAATTTTTGGACAGTGGTTAGCCTTTCCAAATTTGCGAAAATCAATAAATCGTCAAAAGCTCACGTATTAGTGGTCCGATTTTGATGACTGATGCCTTAATTAAAAGTGCTCGACATCACCATAAATATTGCTATAAAATATTCATACATTTCCACAAATTATTTGCACGTTAAATTTTTGGACAGTGGTAAGCCTTTCCAAATTTGCGAAAATCAATAAATCGTCAAAAGCACACGTAATAGTGGTCCGATTTTGATAACTGATGCCTTAATTAAAAGTGCCCGACATCACCATAAATATTGCTATAAAATATTCATACATTTCCACAAATTATTTGCACGTTAAATTTTTGGACAGTGGTTAGCCTTTCCAAATTTGCGAAAATCAATAAATCGTCAAAAGCACACGTATTAGTGGTCCGATTTTGATGACTGATGCCTTAATTAAAAGTGCTCGACATCACCATAAATATTGCTATAAAATATTCATACATTTCCACAAATTATTTGCACGTTAAATTTTTGGACAGTGGTTAGCCTTTCCAAATTTGCGAAAATCAATAAATCGTCAAAAGCACACGTATTAGTGGTCCGATTTTGATGACTGATGCCTTAATTAAAAGTGCTCGACATCACCATAAATATTGCTATAAAATATTCATACATTTCCACAAATTATTTGCACGTTAAATTTTTGGACAGTGGTTAGCCTTTCCAAATTTGCGAAAATCAATAAATCGTCAAAAGCCCACAGAATAGTGGTCCGATTTTGATGACTGATGCCTTAATTAAAAGTGCTCGACATCACCATAAATATTGCTATTAAATATTCATACATTTCCACAAATTATTTACACGTTAAATTTTTGGACAGTGGTTAGCCTTTCCAAATTTGCGAAAATCAATAAATCGTCAAAAGCTCACGTATTAGTGGTCCGATTTTGATGACTGATGCCTTAATTAAAAGTGCTCGACATCACCATAAATATTGCTATAAAATATTCATACATTTCCACAAATTATTTGCACGTTAAATTTTTGGACAGTGGTAAGCCTTTCCAAATTTGCGAAAATCAATAAATCGTCAAAAGCACGTAATAGTGGTCCGATTTTGATAACTGATGCCTTAATTAAAAGTGCCCGACATCACCATAAATATTGCTATAAAATATTCATACATTTCCACAAATTATTTGCACGTTAAATTTTTGGACAGTGGTTAGCCTTTCCAAATTTGCCAAAATCAATAAATCGTCAAAAGCACACGTAATAGTGGTCCGATTTTGATAACTGATGCCTTAATTAAAAGTGCCCGACATCACCATAAATATTGCTATAAAATATTCATACATTTTCACAAATTATTTGCACGTTAAATTTTTGGACAGTGGTTAGCCTTTCCAAATTTGCGAAAATCAATAAATCGTCAAAAGCACACGTAATAGTGGTTCGATTTTGATAACTGATGCCTTAATTAAAAGTGCTCGACATCACCATAAATATTGCTATAAAATATTCATACATTTCCACAAATTATTTGCACGTTAAATTTTTGGACAGTGGTTAGCCTTTCCAAATTTGCGAAAATCAATAAATCGTCAAAAGCTCACGTATTAGTGGTCCGATTTTGATGACTGATGCCTTAATTAAAAGTGCTCGACATCACCATAAATATTGCTATAAAATATTCATACATTTCCACAAATTATTTGCACGTTAAATTTTTGGACAGTGGTAAGCCTTTCCAAATTTGCGAAAATCAATAAATCGTCAAAAGCACACGTAATAGTGGTCCGATTTTGATAACTGATGCCTTAATTAAAAGTGCCCGACATCACCATAAATATTGCTATAAAATATTCATACATTTCCACAAATTATTTGCACGTTAAATTTTTGGACAGTGGTTAGCCTTTCCAAATTTGCGAAAATCAATAAATCGTCAAAAGCACACGTAATAGTGGTCCGATTTTGATAACTGATGCCTTAATTAAAAGTGCCCGACATCACCATAAATATTGCTATAAAATATTCATACATTTTCACAAATTATTTGCACGTTAAATTTTTGGACAGTGGTTAGCCTTTCCAAATTTGCGAAAATCAATAAATCGTCAAAAGCTCACGTATTAGTGGTCCGATTTTGATGACTGATGCCTTAATTAAAAGTGCTTGACATCACCATAAATATTGCTATAAAATATTCATACATTTCCACAAATTATTTGCACGTTAAATTTTTGGACAGTGGTAAGCCTTTCCAAATTTGCGAAAATCAATAAATCGTCAAAAGCACACGTAATAGTGGTCCGATTTTGATAACTGATGCCTTAATTAAAAGTGCCCGACATCACCATAAATATTGCTATAAAATATTCATACATTTCCACAAATTATTTGCACGTTAAATTTTTGGACAGTGGTTAGCCTTTCCAAATTTGCGAAAATCAATAAATCTTCAAAAGCACACGTAATAGTGGTCCGATTTTGATAACTGATGCCTTAATTAAAAGTGCCCGACATCACCATAAATATTGCTATAAAATATTCATACATTTTCACAAATTATTTGCACGTTAAATTTTTGGACAGTGGTTAGCCTTTCCAAATTTGCGAAAATCAATAAATCGTCAAAAGCACACGTAATAGTGGTCAGATTTTGATAACTGATGCCTTAATTAAAAGTGCCCGACATCACCATAAATATTGCTATAAAATATTCATACATTTTCACAAATTATTTGCACGTTAAATTTTTGGACAGTGGTTAGCCTTCCCAAATTTGCGAAAATCAATAAATCGTCAAAAGCACACGTAATAGTGGTCCGATTTTGATAACTGATGCCTTAATTAAAAGTGCCCGACATCACCATAAATATTGCTATAAAATATTCATACATTTTCACAAATTATTTGCACGTTAAATTTTTGGACAGTGGTTAGCCTTTCCAAATTTGCGAAAATCAATAAATCGTCAAAAGCACACGTAATAGTGGTCCGATTTTGATAACTGATGCCTTAATTAAAAGTGCCCGACATCACCATAAATATTGCTATAAAATATTCATACATTTCCACAAATTATTTGCACGTTAAATTTTTGGACAGTGGTTAGCCTTTCCAAATTTGCGAAAATCAATAAATCGTCAAAAGCTCACGTAATAGTATTCCGATTTTGATGACTGATGCCTTAATTAAAAGTGCTCGACATCACCATAAATATTGCTATAAAATATTCATACGTTTCCACATATTATTTGCACGTTAAATTGTTGGACAGTGGTTAGCCTTTCCAAATTTGCGACAATCAATAAATCGTCAAAAGCACACGTAATAGTGGTCCGATTTTGATAACTGATGCCTTAATTAAAAGTGCCCGACATCACCATAAATATTGCTATAAAATATTCATACATTTTCACAAATTATTTGCACGTTAAATTTTTGGACAGTGGTTAGCCTTTCCAAATTTGCGAAAATCAATAAATCGTCAAAAGCACACGTAATAGTGGTCCGATTTTGATAACTGATGCCTTAATTAAAAGTGCCCGAAATCACCATAAATATTGCTATAAAATATTCATACATTTCCACAAATTATTTGCACGTTAAATTTTTGGACAGTGGTTAGCCTTTCCAAATTTGCGAAAATCAATAAATCGTCAAAAGCCCACGTAATAGTGGTCCGATTTTGATGACTGATGCCTTAATTAAAAGTGCTCGACATCACCATAAATATTGCTATAAAATATTCATACATTTCCACAAATTATTTACACGTTAAATTTTTGGACAGTGGTAAGCCTTTCCAAATTTGCGAAAATCAATAAATCGTCAAAAGCACACGTAATAGTGGTTCGATTTTGATGACTGATGCCTTAATTAAAAGTGCTCGATATCACCATAAATATTGCTATAAAATATTCATACATTTCCACAAATTATTTGCACGTTAAATTTTTGCACAGTGGTTAGCCTTTCCAAATTTGCGAAAATCAATAAATCGTCAAAAGCACACGTATTAGTGGTCCGATTTTGATGACTGATGCCTTAATTAAAAGTGCTCGACATCACCATAAATATTGCTATAAAATATTCATACATTTCCACAAATTATTTGCACGTTAAATTTTTGGACAGTGGTAAGCCTTTCCAAATTTGCGAAAATCAATAAATCGTCAAAAGCACACGTAATAGTGGTCCGATTTTGATGACTGATGCCTTAATTAAAAGTGCTCGACATCACCATAAATATTGCTATAAAATATTCATACATTTCCACAAATTATTTACACGTTAAATTTTTGGACAGTGGTTAGCCTTTCCAAATTTGCGAAAATCAATAAATCGTCAAAAGCTCACGTAATAGTAGTCCGATTTTGATGACTGATGCCTTAATTAAAAGTGCTCGACATCACCATAAATATTGCTATAAAATATTCATACATTTCCACAAATTATTTGCACGTTAAATTTTTGGACAGTGGTTAGCCTTTCCAAATTTGCGAAAATCAATAAATCGTCAAAAGCCCACAGAATAGTGGTCCGATTTTGATGACTGATGCCTTAATTAAAAGTGCTCGACATCACCATAAATATTGCTATTAAATATTCATACATTTCCACAAATTATTTACACGTTAAATTTTTGGACAGTGGTTAGCCTTTCCAAATTTGCGAAAATCAATAAATCGTCAAAAGCTCACGTATTAGTGGTCCGATTTTGATGACTGATGCCTTAATTAAAAGTGCTCGACATCACCATAAATATTGCTATAAAATATTCATACATTTCCACAAATTATTTGCACGTTAAATTTTTGGACAGTGGTAAGCCTTTCCAAATTTGCGAAAATCAATAAATCGTCAAAAGCACACGTAATAGTGGTCCGATTTTGATAACTGATGCCTTAATTAAAAGTGCCCGACATCACCATAAATATTGCTATAAAATATTCATACATTTCCACAAATTATTTGCACGTTAAATTTTTGGACAGTGGTTAGCCTTTCCAAATTTGCGAAAATCAATAAATCGTCAAAAGCACACGTATTAGTGGTCCGATTTTGATGACTGATGCCTTAATTAAAAGTGCTCGACATCACCATAAATATTGCTATAAAATATTCATACATTTCCACAAATTATTTGCACGTTAAATTTTTGGACAGTGGTTAGCCTTTCCAAATTTGCGAAAATCAATAAATCGTCAAAAGCACACGTATTAGTGGTCCGATTTTGATGACTGATGCCTTAATTAAAAGTGCTCGACATCACCATAAATATTGCTATAAAATATTCATACATTTCCACAAATTATTTGCACGTTAAATTTTTGGACAGTGGTTAGCCTTTCCAAATTTGCGAAAATCAATAAATCGTCAAAAGCTCACGTATTAGTGGTCCGATTTTGATGACTGATGCCTTAATTAAAAGTGCTCGACATCACCATAAATATTGCTATAAAATATTCATACATTTCCACAAATTATTTACACGTTAAATTTTTGGACAGTGGTTAGCCTTTCCAAATTTGCGAAAATCAATAAATCGTCAAAAGCTCACGTATTAGTGGTCCGATTTTGATGACTGATGCCTTAATTAAAAGTGCTCGACATCACCATAAATATTGCTATAAAATATTCATACATTTCCACAAATTATTTGCACGTTAAATTTTTGGACAGTGGTAAGCCTTTCCAAATTTGCGAAAATCAATAAATCGTCAAAAGCACACGTAATAGTGGTCCGATTTTGATAACTGATGCCTTAATTAAAAGTGCCCGACATCACCATAAATATTGCTATAAAATATTCATACATTTCCACAAATTATTTGCACGTTAAATTTTTGGACAGTGGTTAGCCTTTCCAAATTTGCGAAAATCAATAAATCGTCAAAAGCACACGTATTAGTGGTCCGATTTTGATGACTGATGCCTTAATTAAAAGTGCTCGACATCACCATAAATATTGCTATAAAATATTCATACATTTCCACAAATTATTTGCACGTTAAATTTTTGGACAGTGGTTAGCCTTTCCAAATTTGCGAAAATCAATAAATCGTCAAAAGCACACGTATTAGTGGTCCGATTTTGATGACTGATGCCTTAATTAAAAGTGCTCGACATCACCATAAATATTGCTATAAAATATTCATACATTTCCACAAATTATTTGCACGTTAAATTTTTGGACAGTGGTTAGCCTTTCCAAATTTGCGAAAATCAATAAATCGTCAAAAGCCCACAGAATAGTGGTCCGATTTTGATGACTGATGCCTTAATTAAAAGTGCTCGACATCACCATAAATATTGCTATTAAATATTCATACATTTCCACAAATTATTTACACGTTAAATTTTTGGACAGTGGTTAGCCTTTCCAAATTTGCGAAAATCAATAAATCGTCAAAAGCTCACGTATTAGTGGTCCGATTTTGATGACTGATGCCTTAATTAAAAGTGCTCGACATCACCATAAATATTGCTATAAAATATTCATACATTTCCACAAATTATTTGCACGTTAAATTTTTGGACAGTGGTAAGCCTTTCCAAATTTGCGAAAATCAATAAATCGTCAAAAGCACACGTAATAGTGGTCCGATTTTGATAACTGATGCCTTAATTAAAAGTGCCCGACATCACCATAAATATTGCTATAAAATATTCATACATTTCCACAAATTATTTGCACGTTAAATTTTTG
Organism: Tipula confusa; assembly: GCA_963556175.1. Lineage (NCBI taxonomy): Eukaryota > Metazoa > Arthropoda > Insecta > Diptera > Tipulidae > Tipula > Tipula confusa. Next base: position 96,069,934 of record OY744477.1, read on the forward strand.
GACAGTGGTTAGCCTTTCCAAATTTGCCAAAATCAATAAATCGTCAAAAGCACACGTAATAGTGGTCCGATTTTGATAACTGATGCCTTAATTAAAAGTGCTCGACATCACCATAAATATTGCTATAAAATATTCATACATTTCCACAAATTATTTACACGTTAAATTTTTGGACAGTGGTAAGCCTTTCCAAATTTGCGAAAATCAATAAATCGTCAAAAGCACACGTAATAGTGGTTCGATTTTGATGACTGATGCCTTAATTAAAAGTGCTCGATATCACCATAAATATTGCTATAAAATATTCATACATTTCCACAAATTATTTGCACGTTAAATTTTTGCACAGTGGTTAGCCTTTCCAAATTTGCGAAAATCAATAAATCGTCAAAAGCACACGTATTAGTGGTCCGATTTTGATGACTGATGCCTTAATTAAAAGTGCTCGACATCACCATAAATATTGCTATAAAATATTCATACATTTCCACAAATTATTTGCACGTTAAATTTTTGGACAGTGGTAAGCCTTTCCAAATTTGCGAAAATCAATAAATCGTCAAAAGCACACGTAATAGTGGTCCGATTTTGATGACTGATGCCTTAATTAAAAGTGCTCGACATCACCATAAATATTGCTATAAAATATTCATACATTTCCACAAATTATTTACACGTTAAATTTTTGGACAGTGGTTAGCCTTTCCAAATTTGCGAAAATCAATAAATCGTCAAAAGCTCACGTAATAGTAGTCCGATTTTGATGACTGATGCCTTAATTAAAAGTGCTCGACATCACCATAAATATTGCTATAAAATATTCATACATTTCCACAAATTATTTGCACGTTAAATTTTTGGACAGTGGTTAGCCTTTCCAAATTTGCGAAAATCAATAAATCGTCAAAAGCCCACAGAATAGTGGTCCGATTTTGATGACTGATGCCTTAATTAAAAGTGCTCGACATCACCATAAATATTGCTATTAAATATTCATACATTTCCACAAATTATTTACACGTTAAATTTTTGGACAGTGGTTAGCCTTTCCAAATTTGCGAAAATCAATAAATCGTCAAAAGCTCACGTATTAGTGGTCCGATTTTGATGACTGATGCCTTAATTAAAAGTGCTCGACATCACCATAAATATTGCTATAAAATATTCATACATTTCCACAAATTATTTGCACGTTAAATTTTTGGACAGTGGTAAGCCTTTCCAAATTTGCGAAAATCAATAAATCGTCAAAAGCACACGTAATAGTGGTCCGATTTTGATAACTGATGCCTTAATTAAAAGTGCCCGACATCACCATAAATATTGCTATAAAATATTCATACATTTCCACAAATTATTTGCACGTTAAATTTTTGGACAGTGGTTAGCCTTTCCAAATTTGCGAAAATCAATAAATCGTCAAAAGCACACGTATTAGTGGTCCGATTTTGATGACTGATGCCTTAATTAAAAGTGCTCGACATCACCATAAATATTGCTATAAAATATTCATACATTTCCACAAATTATTTGCACGTTAAATTTTTGGACAGTGGTTAGCCTTTCCAAATTTGCGAAAATCAATAAATCGTCAAAAGCACACGTATTAGTGGTCCGATTTTGATGACTGATGCCTTAATTAAAAGTGCTCAACATCACCATAAATATTGCTATAAAATATTCATACATTTCCACAAATTATTTGCACGTTAAATTTTTGGACAGTGGTTAGCCTTTCCAAATTTGCGAAAATCAATAAATCGTCAAAAGCTCACGTATTAGTGGTCCGATTTTGATGACTGATGCCTTAATTAAAAGTGCTCGACATCACCATAAATATTGCTATAAAATATTCATACATTTCCACAAATTATTTACACGTTAAATTTTTGGACAGTGGTTAGCCTTTCCAAATTTGCGAAAATCAATAAATCGTCAAAAGCTCACGTATTAGTGGTCCGATTTTGATGACTGATGCCTTAATTAAAAGTGCTCGACATCACCATAAATATTGCTATAAAATATTCATACATTTCCACAAATTATTTGCACGTTAAATTTTTGGACAGTGGTAAGCCTTTCCAAATTTGCGAAAATCAATAAATCGTCAAAAGCACACGTAATAGTGGTCCGATTTTGATAACTGATGCCTTAATTAAAAGTGCCCGACATCACCATAAATATTGCTATAAAATATTCATACATTTCCACAAATTATTTGCACGTTAAATTTTTGGACAGTGGTTAGCCTTTCCAAATTTGCGAAAATCAATAAATCGTCAAAAGCACACGTATTAGTGGTCCGATTTTGATGACTGATGCCTTAATTAAAAGTGCTCGACATCACCATAAATATTGCTATAAAATATTCATACATTTCCACAAATTATTTGCACGTTAAATTTTTGGACAGTGGTTAGCCTTTCCAAATTTGCGAAAATCAATAAATCGTCAAAAGCACACGTATTAGTGGTCCGATTTTGATGACTGATGCCTTAATTAAAAGTGCTCGACATCACCATAAATATTGCTATAAAATATTCATACATTTCCACAAATTATTTGCACGTTAAATTTTTGGACAGTGGTTAGCCTTTCCAAATTTGCGAAAATCAATAAATCGTCAAAAGCCCACAGAATAGTGGTCCGATTTTGATGACTGATGCCTTAATTAAAAGTGCTCGACATCACCATAAATATTGCTATTAAATATTCATACATTTCCACAAATTATTTACACGTTAAATTTTTGGACAGTGGTTAGCCTTTCCAAATTTGCGAAAATCAATAAATCGTCAAAAGCTCACGTATTAGTGGTCCGATTTTGATGACTGATGCCTTAATTAAAAGTGCTCGACATCACCATAAATATTGCTATAAAATATTCATACATTTCCACAAATTATTTGCACGTTAAATTTTTGGACAGTGGTAAGCCTTTCCAAATTTGCGAAAATCAATAAATCGTCAAAAGCACACGTAATAGTGGTCCGATTTTGATAACTGATGCCTTAATTAAAAGTGCCCGACATCACCATAAATATTGCTATAAAATATTCATACATTTCCACAAATTATTTGCACGTTAAATTTTTGGACAGTGGTTAGCCTTTCCAAATTTGCCAAAATCAATAAATCGTCAAAAGCACACGTAATAGTGGTCCGATTTTGATAACTGATGCCTTAATTAAAAGTGCCCGACATCACCATAAATATTGCTATAAAATATTCATACATTTTCACAAATTATTTGCACGTTAAATTTTTGGACAGTGGTTAGCCTTTCCAAATTTGCGAAAATCAATAAATCGTCAAAAGCACACGTAATAGTGGTTCGATTTTGATAACTGATGCCTTAATTAAAAGTGCTCGACATCACCATAAATATTGCTATAAAATATTCATACATTTCCACAAATTATTTGCACGTTAAATTTTTGGACAGTGGTTAGCCTTTCCAAATTTGCGAAAATCAATAAATCGTCAAAAGCTCACGTATTAGTGGTCCGATTTTGATGACTGATGCCTTAATTAAAAGTGCTCGACATCACCATAAATATTGCTATAAAATATTCATACATTTCCACAAATTATTTGCACGTTAAATTTTTGGACAGTGGTAAGCCTTTCCAAATTTGCGAAAATCAATAAATCGTCAAAAGCACACGTAATAGTGGTCCGATTTTGATAACTGATGCCTTAATTAAAAGTGCCCGACATCACCATAAATATTGCTATAAAATATTCATACATTTCCACAAATTATTTGCACGTTAAATTTTTGGACAGTGGTTAGCCTTTCCAAATTTGCGAAAATCAATAAATCGTCAAAAGCACACGTAATAGTGGTCCGATTTTGATAACTGATGCCTTAATTAAAAGTGCCCGACATCACCATAAATATTGCTATAAAATATTCATACATTTTCACAAATTATTTGCACGTTAAATTTTTGGACAGTGGTTAGCCTTTCCAAATTTGCGAAAATCAATAAATCGTCAAAAGCTCACGTATTAGTGGTCCGATTTTGATGACTGATGCCTTAATTAAAAGTGCTTGACATCACCATAAATATTGCTATAAAATATTCATACATTTCCACAAATTATTTGCACGTTAAATTTTTGGACAGTGGTAAGCCTTTCCAAATTTGCGAAAATCAATAAATCGTCAAAAGCACACGTAATAGTGGTCCGATTTTGATAACTGATGCCTTAATTAAAAGTGCCCGACATCACCATAAATATTGCTATAAAATATTCATACATTTCCACAAATTATTTGCACGTTAAATTTTTGGACAGTGGTTAGCCTTTCCAAATTTGCGAAAATCAATAAATCTTCAAAAGCACACGTAATAGTGGTCCGATTTTGATAACTGATGCCTTAATTAAAAGTGCCCGACATCACCATAAATATTGCTATAAAATATTCATACATTTTCACAAATTATTTGCACGTTAAATTTTTGGACAGTGGTTAGCCTTTCCAAATTTGCGAAAATCAATAAATCGTCAAAAGCCCACGTAATAGTGGTCCGATTTTGATGACTGATGCCTTAATTAAAAGTGCTCGACATCACCATAAATATTGCTATAAAATATTCATACATTTCCACAAATTATTTACACGTTAAATTTTTGGACAGTGGTTAGCCTTTCCAAATTTGCGAAAATCAATAAATCGTCAAAAGCTCACGTATTAGTGGTCCGATTTTGATGACTGATGCCTTAATTAAAAGTGCTCGACATCACCATAAATATTGCTATAAAATATTCATACATTTTCACAAATTATTTGCACGTTAAATTTTTGGACAGTGGTTAGCCTTTCCAAATTTGCGAAAATCAATAAATCGTCAAAAGCACACGTAATAGTGGTCCGATTTTGATAACTGATGCCTTAATTAAAAGTGCCCGACATCACCATAAATATTGCTATAAAATATTCATACATTTCCACAAATTATTTGCACGTTAAATTTTTGGACAGTGGTTAGCCTTTCCAAATTTGCGAAAATCAATAAATCGTCAAAAGCTCACGTAATAGTAGTCCGATTTTGATGACTGATGCCTTAATTAAAAGTGCTCGACATCACCATAAATATTGCTATAAAATATTCATACGTTTCCACATATTATTTGCACGTTAAATTTTTGGACAGTGGTTAGCCTTTCCAAATTTGCCAAAATCAATAAATCGTCAAAAGCACACGTAATAGTGGTCCGATTTTGATAACTGATGCCTTAATTAAAAGTGCCCGACATCACCATAAATATTGCTATAAAATATTCTTACATTTTCACAAATTATTTGCACGTTAAATTTTTGGACAGTGGTTAGCCTTTCCAAATTTGCGAAAATCAATAAATCGTCAAAAGCTCACGTATTAGTGGTCCGATTTTGATGACTGATGCCTTAATTAAAAGTGCTCGACATCACCATAAATATTGCTATAAAATATTCATACATTTCCACAAATTATTTGCACGTTAAATTTTTGGACAGTGGTAAGCCTTTCCAAATTTGCGAAAATCAATAAATCGTCAAAAGCACACGTAATAGTGGTCCGATTTTGATAACTGATGCCTTAATTAAAAGTGCCCGACATCACCATAAATATTGCTATAAAATATTCATACATTTCCACAAATTATTTGCACGTTAAATTTTTGGACAGTGGTTAGCCTTTCCAAATTTGCGAAAATCAATAAATCGTCAAAAGCACACGTAATAGTGGTCCGATTTTGATAACTGATGCCTTAATTAAAAGTGCCCGACATCACCATAAATATTGCTATAAAATATTCATACATTTTCACAAATTATTTGCACGTTAAATTTTTGGACAGTGGTTAGCCTTTCCAAATTTGCGAAAATCAATAAATCGTCAAAAGCACACGTAATAGTGGTCAGATTTTGATAACTGATGCCTTAATTAAAAGTGCCCGACATCACCATAAATATTGCTATAAAATATTCATACATTTTCACAAATTATTTGCACGTTAAATTTTTGGACAGTGGTTAGCCTTCCCAAATTTGCGAAAATCAATAAATCGTCAAAAGCACACGTAATAGTGGTCCGATTTTGATAACTGATGCCTTAATTAAAAGTGCCCGACATCACCATAAATATTGCTATAAAATATTCATACATTTTCACAAATTATTTGCACGTTAAATTTTTGGACAGTGGTTAGCCTTTCCAAATTTGCGAAAATCAATAAATCGTCAAAAGCACACGTAATAGTGGTCCGATTTTGATAACTGATGCCTTAATTAAAAGTGCCCGACATCACCATAAATATTGCTATAAAATATTCATACATTTCCACAAATTATTTGCACGTTAAATTTTTGGACAGTGGTTAGCCTTTCCAAATTTGCGAAAATCAATAAATCGTCAAAAGCTCACGTAATAGTATTCCGATTTTGATGACTGATGCCTTAATTAAAAGTGCTCGACATCACCATAAATATTGCTATAAAATATTCATACGTTTCCACATATTATTTGCACGTTAAATTGTTGGACAGTGGTTAGCCTTTCCAAATTTGCGACAATCAATAAATCGTCAAAAGCACACGTAATAGTGGTCCGATTTTGATAACTGATGCCTTAATTAAAAGTGCCCGACATCACCATAAATATTGCTATAAAATATTCATACATTTTCACAAATTATTTGCACGTTAAATTTTTGGACAGTGGTTAGCCTTTCCAAATTTGCGAAAATCAATAAATCGTCAAAAGCACACGTAATAGTGGTCCGATTTTGATAACTGATGCCTTAATTAAAAGTGCCCGAAATCACCATAAATATTGCTATAAAATATTCATACATTTCCACAAATTATTTGCACGTTAAATTTTTGGACAGTGGTTAGCCTTTCCAAATTTGCGAAAATCAATAAATCGTCAAAAGCTCACGTAATAGTAGTCCGATTTTGATGACTGATGCCTTAATTAAAAGTGCTCGACATCACCATAAATATTGCTATAAAATATTCATACATTTCCACAAATTATTTGCACGTTAAATTTTTGGACAGTGGTTAGCCTTTCCAAATTTGCGAAAATCAATAAATCGTCAAAAGCCCACGTAATAGTGGTCCGATTTTGATGACTGATGCCTTAATTAAAAGTGCTCGACATCACCATAAATATTGCTATAAAATATTCATACATTTCCACAAATTATTTACACGTTAAATTTTTGGACAGTGGTTAGCCTTTCCAAATTTGCGAAAATCAATAAATCGTCAAAAGCTCACGTATTAGTGGTCCGATTTTGATGACTGATGCCTTAATTAAAAGTGCTCGACATCACCATAAATATTGCTATAAAATATTCATACATTTTCACAAATTATTTGCACGTTAAATTTTTGGACAGTGGTTAGCCTTTCCAAATTTGCGAAAATCAATAAATCGTCAAAAGCACACGTAATAGTGGTCCGATTTTGATAACTGATGCCTTAATTAAAAGTGCCCGACATCACCATAAATATTGCTATAAAATATTCATACATTTCCACAAATTATTTGCACGTTAAATTTTTGGACAGTGGTTAGCCTTTCCAAATTTGCGAAAATCAATAAATCGTCAAAAGCTCACGTAATAGTAGTCCGATTTTGATGACTGATGCCTTAATTAAAAGTGCTCGACATCACCATAAATATTGCTATAAAATATTCATACGTTTCCACATATTATTTGCACGTTAAATTTTTGGACAGTGGTTAGCCTTTCCAAATTTGCCAAAATCAATAAATCGTCAAAAGCACACGTAATAGTGGTCCGATTTTGATAACTGATGCCTTAATTAAAAGTGCCCGACATCACCATAAATATTGCTATAAAATATTCTTACATTTTCACAAATTATTTGCACGTTAAATTTTTGGACAGTGGTTAGCCTTTCCAAATTTGCGAAAATCAATAAATCGTCAAAAGCTCACGTATTAGTGGTCCGATTTTGATGACTGATGCCTTAATTAAAAGTGCTCGACATCACCATAAATATTGCTATAAAATATTCATACATTTCCACAAATTATTTGCACGTTAAATTTTTGGACAGTGGTAAGCCTTTCCAAATTTGCGAAAATCAATAAATCGTCAAAAGCACACGTAATAGTGGTCCGATTTTGATAACTGATGCCTTAATTAAAAGTGCCCGACATCACCATAAATATTGCTATAAAATATTCATACATTTCCACAAATTATTTGCACGTTAAATTTTTGGACAGTGGTTAGCCTTTCCAAATTTGCGAAAATCAATAAATCGTCAAAAGCACACGTAATAGTGGTCCGATTTTGATAACTGATGCCTTAATTAAAAGTGCCCGACATCACCATAAATATTGCTATAAAATATTCATACATTTTCACAAATTATTTGCACGTTAAATTTTTGGACAGTGGTTAGCCTTTCCAAATTTGCGAAAATCAATAAATCGTCAAAAGCACACGTAATAGTGGTCCGATTTTGATAACTGATGCCTTAATTAAAAGTGCCCGACATCACCATAAATATTGCTATAAAATATTCATACATTTCCACAAATTATTTACACGTTAAATTTTTGGACAGTGGTTAGCCTTTCCAAATTTGCGAAAATCAATAAATCGTCAAAAGCACACGTAATAGTGGTCCGATTTTGATAACTGATGCCTTAATTAAAAGTGCCCGACATCACCATAAATATTGCTATAAAATATTCATACATTTCCACAAATTATTTGCACGTTAAATTTTTGGACAGTGGTTAGCCTTTCCAAATTTGCGAAAATCAATAAATCGTCAAAAGCTCACGTAATAGTAGTCCGATTTTGATGACTGATGCCTTAATTAAAAGTGCTCGACATCACCATAAATATTGCTATAAAATATTCATACATTTCCACAAATTATTTGCACGTTAAATTTTTGGACAGTGGTTAGCCTTCTCAAATTTGCGAAAATCAATAAATCGTCAAAAGCACACGTAATAGTGGTCCGATTTTGATAACTGATGCCTTAATTAAAAGTGCCCGACATCACCATAAATATTGCTATAAAATATTCATACATTTCCACAAATTATTTGCACGTTAAATTTTTGGACAGTGGTTAGCCTTTCCAAATTTGCGAAAATCAATAAATCGTCAAAAGCACACGTATTAGTGGTCCGATTTTGATGACTGATGCCTTAATTAAAAGTGCTCGACATCACCATAAATATTGCTATAAAATATTCATACATTTCCACAAATTATTTACACGTTAAATTTTTGGACAGTGGTTAGCCTTTCCAAATTTGCGAAAATCAATAAATCGTCAAAAGCTCACGTAATAGTAGTCCGATTTTGATGACTGATGCCTTAATTAAAAGTGCTCGACATCACCATAAATATTGCTATAAAATATTCATACATTTCCACAAATTATTTGCACGTTAAATTTTTGGACAGTGGTTAGCCTTTCCAAATTTGCGAAAATCAATAAATCGTCAAAAGCACACGTAATAGTGGTCCGATTTTGATAACTGATGCCTTAATTAAAAGTGCCCGACATCACCATAAATATTGCTATAAAATATTCATACATTTCCACAAATTATTTGCACGTTAAATTTTTGGACAGTGGTTAGCCTTCTCAAATTTGCGAAAATCAATAAATCGTCAAAAGCACACGTAATAGTGGTCCGATTTTGATAACTGATGCCTTAATTAAAAGTGCCCGACATCACCATAAATATTGCTATAAAATATTCATACATTTCCACAAATTATTTGCACGTTAAATTTTTGGACAGTGGTTAGCCTTTCCAAATTTGCGAAAATCAATAAATCGTCAAAAGCACACGTAATAGTGGTCCGATTTTGATAACTGATGCCTTAATTAAAAGTGACCGACATCACCATAAATATTGCTATAAAATATTCATACATTTTCACAAATTATTTGCACGTTAAATTTTTGGACAGTGGTTAGCCTTTTCAAATTTGCGAAAATCAATAAATCGTCAAAAGCACACGTAATAGTGGTCCGATTTTGATAACTGATGCCTTAATTAAAAGTGCCCGACATCACCATAAATATTGCTATAAAATATTCATACATTTCCACAAATTATTTGCACGTTAAATTTTTGGACAGTGGTTAGCCTTTCCAAATTTGCGAAAATCAATAAATCGTCAAAAGCTCACGTAATAGTAGTCCGATTTTGATGACTGATGCCTTAATTAAAAGTGCTCGACATCACCATAAATATTGCTATAAAATATTCATACATTTCCACAAATTATTTGCACGTTAAATTTTTGGACAGTGGTTAGCCTTTCCAAATTTGCGAAAATCAATAAATCGTCAAAAGCACACGTAATAGTGGTCCGATTTTGATAACTGATGCCTTAATTAAAAGTGCCCGACATCACCATAAATATTGCTATAAAATATTCATACATTTTCACAAATTATTTGCACGTTAAATTTTTGGACAGTGGTTAGCCTTTCCAAATTTGCGAAAATCAATAAATCGTCAAAAGCACACGTAATAGTGGTCCGATTTTGATAACTGATGCCTTAATTAAAAGTGCCCGACATCACCATAAATATTGCTATAAAATATTCATACATTTTCACAAATTATTTGCACGTTAAATTTTTGGACAGTGGTTAGCCTTTCCAAATTTGCGAAAATCAATAAATCGTCAAAAGCACACGTAATAGTGGTCCGATTTTGATAACTGATGCCTTAATTAAAAGTGCCCGACATCACCATAAATATTGCTATAAAATATTCATACATTTCCACAAATTATTTGCACGTTAAATTTTTGGACAGTGGTTAGCCTTTCCAAATTTGCGAAAATCAATAAATCGTCAAAAGCTCACGTAATAGTAGTCCGATTTTGATGACTGATGCCTTAATTAAAAGTGCTCGACATCACCATAAATATTGCTATAAAATATTCATACATTTCCACAAATTATTTGCACGTTAAATTTTTGGACAGTGGTTAGCCTTTCCAAATTTGCGAAAATCAATAAATCGTCAAAAGCACACGTATTAGTGGTCCGATTTTGATGACTGATGCCTTAATTAAAAGTGCTCGACATCACCATAAATATTGCTATAAAATATTCATACATTTCCACAAATTATTTGCACGTTAAATTTTTGGACAGTGGTTAGCCTTTCCAAATTTGCGAAAATCAATAAATCGTCAAAAGCCCACGTAATAGTGGTCCGATTTTGATGACTGATGCCTTAATTAAAAGTGCTCGACATCACCATAAATATTGCTATACAATATTCATACATTTCCACAAATTATTTGCACGTTAAATTTTTGGACAGTGGTTAGCCTTTCCAAATTTGCGAAAATCAATAAATCGTCAAAAGCACACGTAATAGTGGTCCGATTTTGATAACTGATGCCTTAATTAAAAGTGCCCGACATCACCATAAATATTGCTATAAAATATTCATACATTTTCACAAATTATTTGCACGTTAAATTTTTGGACAGTGGTTAGCCTTTCCAAATTTGCGAAAATCAATAAATCGTCAAAAGCCCACGTAATAGTGGTCCGATTTTGATGACTGATGCCTTAATTAAAAGTGCTCGACATCACCATAAATATTGCTATAAAATATTCATACATTTCCACAAATTATTTGCACGTTAAATTTTTGGACAGTGGTTAGCCTTTCCAAATTTGCGAAAATCAATAAATCGTCAAAAGCACACGTATTAGTGGTCCGATTTTGATGACTGATGCCTTAATTAAAAGTGCTCGACATCACCATAAATATTGCTATAAAATATTCATACATTTCCACAAATTATTTGCACGTTAAATTTTTGCACAGTGGTTAGCCTTTCCAAATTTGCGAAAATCAATAAATCGTCAAAAGCACACGTAGTAGTGGTCCGATTTTGATGACTGATGCCTTAATTAAAAGTGCTCGACATCACCATAAATATTGCTATAAAATATTCATACATTTCCACAAATTATTTGCACGTTAAATTTTTGGACAGTGGTTAGCCTTTCCAAATTTGCGAAAATCAATAAATCGTCAAAAGCCCACGTAATAGTGGTCCGATTTTGATGACTGATGCCTTAATTAAAAGTGCTCGACATCACCATAAATATTGCTATAAAATATTCATACATTTCCACAAATTATTTGCACGTTAAATTTTTGGACAGTGGTTAGCCTTTCCAAATTTGCGAAAATCAATAAATCGTCAAAAGCACACGTAATAGTGGTCCGATTTTGATAACTGATGCCTTAATTAAAAGTGCCCGACATCACCATAAATATTGCTATAAAATATTCATACATTTCCACAAATTATTTGCACGTTAAATTTTTGGACAGTGGTTAGCCTTTCCAAATTTGCGAAAATCAATAAATCGTCAAAAGCACACGTAATAGTGGTCCGATTTTGATAACTGATGCCTTAATTAAAAGTGCCCGACATCACCATAAATATTGCTATAAAATATTCTTACATTTCCACAAATTATTTGCACGTTAAATTTTTGGACAGTGGTTAGCCTTTCCAAATTTGCGAAAATCAATAAATCGTCAAAAGCACACGTATTAGTGGTCCGATTTTGATGACTGATGCCTTAATTAAAAGTGCTCGACATCACCATAAATATTGCTATAAAATATTCATACATTTCCACAAATTATTTGCACGTTAAATTTTTGGACAGTGGTTAGCCTTTCCAAATTTGCGAAAATCAATAAATCGTCAAAAGCCCACGTAATAGTGGTCCGATTTTGATGACTGATGCCTTAATTAAAAGTGCTCGACATCACCATAAATATTGCTATAAAATATTCATACGTTTCCACATATTATTTGCACGTTAAATTTTTGGACAGTGGTTAGCCTTTCCAAATTTGCGACAATCAATAAATCGTCAAAAGCACACGTAATAGTGGTCTGATTTTGATAACTGATGCCTTAATTAAAAGTGCCCGACATCACCATAAATATTGCTATAAAATATTCTTACATTTCCACAAATTATTTGCACGTTAAATTTTTGGACAGTGGTTAGCCTTTCCAAATTTGCGAAAATCAATAAATCGTCAAAAGCACACGTATTAGTGGTCCGATTTTGATGACTGATGCCTTAATTAAAAGTGCTCGACATCACCATAAATATTGCTATAAAATATTCATACATTTCCACAAATTATTTGCACGTTAAATTTTTGGACAGTGGTTAGCCTTTCCAAATTTGCGAAAATCAATAAATCGTCAAAAGCCCACGTAATAGTGGTCCGATTTTGATGACTGATGCCTTAATTAAAAGTGCTCGACATCACCATAAATATTGCTATAAAATATTCATACATTTCCACAAATTATTTGCACGTTAAATTTTTGGACAGTGGTTAGCCTTTCCAAATTTGCGAAAATCAATAAATCGTCAAAAGCACACGTAATAGTGGTCCGATTTTGATAACTGATGCCTTAATTAAAAGTGCCCGACATCACCATAAATATTGCTATAAAATATTCATACATTTCCACAAATTATTTGCACGTTAAATTTTTGGACAGTGGTTAGCCTTTCCAAATTTGCGAAAATCAATAAATCGTCAAAAGCACACGTAATAGTGGTCCGATTTTGATAACTGATGCCTTAATTAAAAGTGCCCGACATCACCATAAATATTGCTATAAAATATTCTTACATTTCCACAAATTATTTGCACGTTAAATTTTTGGACAGTGGTTAGCCTTTCCAAATTTGCGAAAATCAATAAATCGTCAAAAGCACACGTATTAGTGGTCCGATTTTGATGACTGATGCCTTAATTAAAAGTGCTCGACATCACCATAAATATTGCTATAAAATATTCATACATTTCCACAAATTATTTGCACGTTAAATTTTTGGACAGTGGTTAGCCTTTCCAAATTTGCGAAAATCAATAAATCGTCAAAAGCCCACGTAATAGTGGTCCGATTTTGATGACTGATGCCTTAATTAAAAGTGCTCGACATCACCATAAATATTGCTATAAAATATTCATACGTTTCCACATATTATTTGCACGTTAAATTTTTGGACAGTGGTTAGCCTTTCCAAATTTGCGACAATCAATAAATCGTCAAAAGCACACGTAATAGTGGTCTGATTTTGATAACTGATGCCTTAATTAAAAGTGCCCGACATCACCATAAATATTGCTATAAAATATTCTTACATTTCCACAAATTATTTGCACGTTAAATTTTTGGACAGTGGTTAGCCTTTCCAAATTTGCGAAAATCAATAAATCGTCAAAAGCACACGTATTAGTGGTCCGATTTTGATGACTGATGCCTTAATTAAAAGTGCTCGACATCACCATAAATATTGCTATAAAATATTCATACATTTCCACAAATTATTTGCACGTTAAATTTTTGGACAGTGGTTAGCCTTTCCAAATTTGCGAAAATCAATAAATCGTCAAAAGCCCACGTAATAGTGGTCCGATTTTGATGACTGATGCCTTAATTAAAAGTGCTCGACATCACCATAAATATTGCTATAAAATATTCATACATTTCCACAAATTATTTGCACGTTAAATTTTTGGACAGTGGTTAGCCTTTCCAAATTTGCGAAAATCAATAAATCGTCAAAAGCACACGTAATAGTGGTCCGATTTTGATAACTGATGCCTTAATTAAAAGTGCCCGACATCACCATAAATATTGCTATAAAATATTCATACATTTTCACAAATTATTTGCACGTTAAATTTTTGGACAGTGGTTAGCCTTTCCAAATTTGCGAAAATCAATAAATCGTCAAATGCCCACGTAATAGTGGTCCGATTTTGATGACTGATGCCTTAATTAAAAGTGCTCGACATCACCATAAATATTGCTATAAAATATTCATACATTTCCACAAATTATTTGCACGTTAAATTTTTGGACAGTGGTTAGCCTTTCCAAATTTGCGAAAATCAATAAATCGTCAAAAGCACACGTAATAGTGGTCCGATTTTGATAACTGATGCCTTAATTAAAAGTGCCCGACATCACCATAAATATTGCTATAAAATATTCATACATTTCCACAAATTATTTGCACGTTAAATTTTTGGACAGTGGTTAGCCTTTCCAAATTTGCGAAAATCAATAAATCGTCAAAAGCTCACGTAATAGTAGTCCGATTTTGATGACTGATGCCTTAATTAAAAGTGCTCGACATCACCATAAATATTGCTATAAAATATTCATACGTTTCCACATATTATTTGCACGTTAAATTTTTGGACAGTGGTTAGCCTTTCCAAATTTGCGACAATCAATAAATCGTCAAAAGCACACGTAATAGTGGTCCGATTTTGATAACTGATGCCTTAATTAAAAGTGCCCGACATCACCATAAATATTGCTATAAAATATTCTTACATTTTCACAAATTATTTGCACGTTAAATTTTTGGACAGTGGTTAGCCTTTCCAAATTTGCGAAAATCAATAAATCGTCAAAAGCACACGTAATAGTGGTCCGATTTTGATAACTGATGCCTTAATTAAAAGTGCCCGACATCACCATAAATATTGCTATAAAATATTCATACATTTTCACAAATTATTTGCACGTTAAATTTTTGGACAGTGGTAAGCCTTTCCAAATTTGCGAAAATCAATAAATTGTCAAAAGCTCACGTAATAGTGGTTCGATTTTGATGATTGATGCCTTAATTAAAAGTGCTCGACATCACCATAAATATTGCTCTAAAATATTCATACATTTCCACAAATTATTTGCACGTTAAATTTTTGGACAGTGGTTAGCCTTTCCAAATTTGCGAAAATCAATAAATTGTCAAAAGCTCACGTAATAGTAGTCCGATTTTGATGACTGATGCCTTAATTAAAAGTGCTCGACATCACCATAAATATTGCTATAAAATATTCATACGTTTCCACATATTATTTGCACGTTAAATTTTTGGACAGTGGTTAGCCTTTTCAAATTTGCGACAATCAATAAATCGTCAAAAGCACACGTAATAGTGGTCCGATTTTGATAACTGATGCCTTAATTAAAAGTGCCCGACATCACCATAAATATTGCTATAAAATATTCATACATTTCCACAAATTATTTGCACGTTAAATTTTTGGACAGTGGTTAGCCTTTCCAAATTTGCGAAAATCAATAAATCGTCAAAAGCCCACGTAATAGTGGTCCGATTTTGATGACTGATGCCTTAATTAAAAGTGCCCGACATCACCATAAATATTGCTATAAAATATTCATACATTTTCACAAATTATTTGCACGTTAAATTTTTGGACAGTGGTAAGCCTTTCCAAATTTGCGAAAATCAATAAATCGTCAAAAGCCCACGTAATAGTGGTCCGATTTTGATGACTGATGCCTTAATTAAAAGTGCTCGACATCACAATAAATATTGCTATAAAATATTCATACATTTCCACAAATTATTTGCACGTTAAATTTTTGGACAGTGGTTAGCCTTTCCAAATTTGCGAAAATCAATAAATCGTCAAAAGCACACGTAGTAGATGTTTCTGGAGACCGTGATTGCCTCCTTATAGTGGATTGCCTAAGCTCAGAGTTTATACAGTTTTGCTCTTAGCAGCATATGATTTATCAGATCTCTCGACATCAAATATATACATCTACCATCCTTTCAAACGCCTTTAATATAAAGGAAGAAAGTGTTTTTGGTCTAAGGTTCTTTGACAAAACATTCCTTAAAGATAACCTCTAGCCATGAGAGGATAATCTCTGAGTTCTTCTGGTATATAATACTTACGATATCGGCTGTGCACTTTTTCGAAGTAAATGTCCGCCATTTTCATATATTTGACATCGGTTAAATATAGCCTGCGCCTATAAAGTTATGTTCATGACAAATAATTTAAATGAAATTAAGACATTTGGCGTCTTATCGTAGAATATATTATGTGGACCTGGCAGGCACCAAAAATTATATTTGTAAATATTAAATTTCATGACTCCAAAATATTTTTATTTAATCCATAAATTTTAAATTTATTTAAACGCGTTAAATCTGGCGCCACTTAACCAAAAACGTTAAACCAACATTCTTAAGTAACTTATTACCATAAAATCGCATCAGTTATATATACAGTACAAGCAACATAATAAATTATTTACCTGACTCCAGCCAACCGTCTATAATACATCCATATATACATAAATATCAAAATGTCGGGACGTTTCTTTATTTCACACCTTCTACGGTTTCCAAAATATTCCGACACTGAAAAAAAAATCTATAAAAAAAAACAAATATTTTCTGAATTGTAATTAGATTTCTTGGAATTCTGTCTCTCGGAGTCTCGATCATTTAAGCAAAAAACAAAAAATAAGTTCAAAACGACGACGGCGCGCTTATAAATTAATAGAGTTTTGCGGTTAAGCGAATACATCTTTTTGTTTTGTAGTTTTTAGTTTTTGGAAAGTTAACTAACTTAATAACAATATGGGATTAATTTCAATTATCGTTTTTGAAGGTGGTTTAGCCAAGTCTTATATGGGATTATTATTCAGTGTAATTAGTTGGCGACACCGCCTTGGCGCATGATTTAAATGTTAACATTGATTGGTTTTAAGAATCATCCTACTTGAATTCTTATTTTAATATTGATTTTAAATGGTTTATGAACTCCTAAAGGCGTCTAATTTTGGCCTTAAGAAATTTTTCAATATTCATCACGAGCCATGTGCAACCAAAACCATTAGTACAAATACTGTCCTATATTAGAAAACGAATTAAATTTTTTCAAATATAGTTCTTGAACCAAATTGGCCAAATAAAAAAAATATTTTTATCCCACTCCTATGCTCAAAGCACAATTATTTAGCCATAAGTTATTCAATATCTCAACAACAACAAAAAACTGAAATATTTAAATTTTATTGTTAAAATGGAATTTTTGGACGCATTCCAATCGATATATTTGCCCAATACTTCTCAATGGGTATATGCGATACGTTAAAATTTTCATGGCCATGTCGTCACCCTAATTAAGCTTTCATTATTTGCTAAGCATACAATGAAATTGGGTATGTAGTATTTTTTTTTTTTTTTTGGATCTGAAAATTTATGTAAGACTTACATATTTCATAGAAACGAAAAAAAAAAAAATTACAATAAAAAACTCTACTTTGGAATTCGATGCAAATATATACTCAACGTATATTTTATTCGGTTACTTTCACTTTCGCGCGCGCCACAGTAATTCAAATTAGGAATATAATTTAAATAAAATTTCGGTTTCGTCATTATATATTTCGATGTGTGTGAAAAAATTGTCGATATAGTTATATTCGATTAGTATAGAGCGAACTAAAGAAATTAAGATTTGATGCAGTTCTTTGCTCTAAATTTTGATCGCGCAGAATATACAACATCGCATGATATCTCTATATATTCGTTTGTGTCTTATTTTATATTACGGTTCAATGGTCTACTAAAAATAAAATAAAAATTTTGGAACGACCCAAATTTACCCGGATCGTATATTTGATTTATTAAAGTCCAATGCGTGTATTATACGGTCGCCCTATAAATATTGAGTGGAGACGACATATTCAAATTTTCGAATCATCATCGATGACAATAGAAATTCCATCGAAATATAAATTCAATGTTGATCATATATTATCGATCGTTTTGTTATCATAATCCGGATATTCGACTTCTTATATAGTTAATCTTCTGAGAAAAAAAACTCAACTTTTTTAAAAGAACCAAAACACAAACAACAATAAAATTTTAATTTTTCATCTCCAAAATATTTTAATATCAATTTTTGGCGTCTTCTTGACGGTCTTCATTTGTTATCTGTTGGTTGCTTCTATATATCCGCCAAACTATAAAAAAAAATATTTAATTAGAAAGATCACAACGCTGGTGGACCGAAATGCTGGTATATTAATTTATATCTATATACATATATGTGGTTTTTGTTTTGAGCAAGATAAAAATAATTCTGATGAAATGACCTTCAATGACCTTGAAAATTAGGAAAGGGCACCATTGAAACCACATGCCATGTGATTTTCTTGCGATGAAATACATATCAAAACAAAAGTTTTGATTAGATGAAATCTAGTTATTCCCGCCAAAGATTTAAACACTCCAATCCACTGTGAAGTTAAATGATTTGAAATAATGATAATTCATTTTCCGCACATCGGTGTTGCAAATCTGACTATCGTCGTTTCTTAATTTTTCTTTTCCCATCATTAAATTCTGCACTTGTGCACATGAGAAGGTACCGTAAAATGACCAATTAGTACAGGATGGCGAAGAAAATGCATTCTCGAGTTGACTGAAGATATTTGTAAAATTGGCAGTATTTAGGCTTTGAAACAGCAAGGTAAAATTTAAATTAAAATATAAATCCATTTGCCAATTGAAACTAAAGTTTATGCCACAAATCAAAAATTTCCAAAATCCAAAATTGCATGATGGTGGAATATTTCATTGCAGTATGTAAATTGATGTCGAGAGCTTTTGATTAAAGTATCAGTTATCAAACTCTGCTTCTTTAGACTCCATATGTGATGCCTCTTTTATGTTATCGTGAACTACTTCATCATTGTCATCACTCACGCAATTCCTTGACGTCGACTCGTTACTTGCTTTGCTTGGTAACCTTGGTATGGTTAGTATCGTTAATACTTTCTGGAATATGTATCTGCTCTGTAATACGATTAACATTGTTGAAGTTTCGGCGATATGTACTACCGTTCCCCGTTCGAACTATGAATGATCTCGGATTATTTATTTTCTCCGTGATCACTCCTGGAACCCAATCACGATCACCTCGTTTAATTCTAACCTTGTCACCTGCATTCAATGGTTCCGCGATTCGTCTTCCTCGATCATCATACCATTTTTGAATTTTTCGTATTTTTGTTAACTTGTGTGTTATATCCGAAATAATTTTCGGCTTTAACATTTCCGGAAGTCCTACTATGGGCGTTCTTGTAGCTCTACTCATTATCCTTTGATTTGGCGTTGCTAAACTTGATGACGTTGGCATATTCCGATAATTTAATAATGCTAAGTGTATGCAAAAATTATTGCATTTTTTTATCATTCCTTTCGCTATTTGCACATATCATTCTATTAAGCCGTTGCCTTGTGGACTGAAAATTGTGGACCATTATCCGTCTCTAGCTTTGCTAAAAATTCTATGCGTGGAAAAACATATTTTCAATATTTTTATAACTTCCTTTGCCGTACTCATTAAAACTATTACCCTACCGGCTCTAGTGGTTCGCGGAATCAATCTCACTGCTGGCACCGGATTAATTGTCACTGTCCTCTTTGAATTTGAAACTCCCTGGACCGGTGTGAGTGGAAGTGTTAAACACACAAGTGTAGGTTGCGAAACTTCTGGGAGACTTCATTCTGTTGTGTCAAGTACTTCTTTTGCCTCTTGGAAGCAAGGTTTGAGTCTATCTATCGACACATTGACCTTTCGATCCCTAATTTGAACCTTAAAAACTTTTCATTACGACATAATACCTGAAAAGGTCCTTCGTACGGGGGTTGAAGTGGTGCACGTACTGCGTCAGTGTGTACAAATACATGCGAGCACATGTCAAAATTTTTAAGAACAAATAGTTTTGCTTTATCGTGGTGAGTAGGAGGAACTAGTTTAATAACCCTAAAATGCTCTTTTAGCTCCGCTAAGAAATCAGATTGATTTGCGGAGGTATTAGACATGCTAATAAAATCTCCGGGCAACCTTAATGCTTCTCCATAAACCATTTCTGCCGAAGTATACTCAGAGTCTTCCTTATACGCTGTTCTTAATCCAAGTAACACTGTTGGTAATACTTTTGTGCGATATTACCACGAAGTGTGCGATGCCACCTTTCAATAAAACCATTTACCTTAGGATTATACGCGGTTGTTCTTTTTCGCCTATATCCCATAAAATTTGATAATTCCTTAAATAACTCTGACTCGAACTGACGTCCTTGATCAGTTACAACGCAGGAAGGAATGCCAAACCTAGCAATCCAACCATTGTAAAATGCAAATGCTACGGTTTCTGCCTTAATATCGGGTAACGGAATCGCTTCTGCCCAAGAAGTGCATGGCTTTCTGCCATGTGAATCTCATCAAACCTCCTTGATACTATAACGAGAAATGTCCCACAGATGATTTGACTTGCCTACTGACCTTACATTTTTATCATGCTATACATGCCTGGGCCCAATTCCTAAAATCTTTCTTGATACCAGGCCACATATATTTCCTTGACACCAATTTAACGGTGTTTTTAATTCCAGGGTGCGCTGCATCATGTGTACTCTGGAAAATTTGTTTTCTAAAATTATCGGGAACGAATGGCCTATTTCCCCGGTTGATGTGTCACAAATAATATTCAAATCGCATCAGCCACTACATTGTCTCTACCCGACACATGCCTAATGTCAGTGGTGAACTGGCTTATGTAATCAAAGCAATGATACTGGCGTGACGATGTTTTGTCCAAATTTTGGCGAAACGCAAAAGTTAGCGGCTTGTGGTTAGTATAAAGTACAAACTGACGACCTTCCAAAAAGTACTTTAAATACTTGACCGACGAATATGCAGCCATAACGCTATAACGCTTCTGAGTAACTGTGAGTTTGACCGAAAAAAATCCTAGCTGTTTAAATTCTCCTTTGATTAATTGATGGCAATGTCTGACGCATCGACCATTAAGGCGAATGGTGCGTTGCTAGACGGATGAGCAAGCGTTGTTGCTTCCGATAGCTGCTGTTTAGCCAAATCGAACGCTGCAATAGCCTAATCGAACGCTGCAATAGATTTTTGGAGCCCTTGAGGAACTCATTGAGCAAAATTTGATTACCCGCTGCGTTTGGCACGAACCTTCGATAGAAATTAATCATTCCAAGAAGTCGTCTCAAGTCTCTGACTGTCTCCTGCCGTTTATACTGGTTGCTAGCTACTACCCTATCAGGCGCCGGTTTAATCCCTTGCGAACTGATCAGATGACCAAGGAATTTAACCTCGGGTTTAGCGAAAACACATTTTTCTACATTTATCACTAAACCAAACTCTGCGAAACGCTTGAAAACCTTTTGTATATAGACCAAATGCTCCTCAATACCTCCCGAGGCTATGAGAACGTCATCTATGTATGGAAATGTGAAATTTAGACCATCCAACACCGTGTGCATGAACCGTTGAACGTCTGAGCTGCGTTCCGCAACCCAAACGTCATACGCTTAAATTCAAACGCTCAACCGGTATTTGATGGTATTTGGTGATACGCCCTAACCAAATCTAACGTTGTGAAAAACTTACATCCATCCAGTTGATACGTAAAATCCTGTAGATGTGGAATGGTGTCAACGTCTGGGACTGTATTTACATTTAATGACCGGTAATCATTGCATGGCCTCCACCCACCGTTCCTTTTGTGTACTAGGTGAAGAGGACTAGATCATAGACCTTTCGACCTGATGCAATATCCCAATTCGATTAAATGCTCGAACTCATTTTGAGCCATTTCGAGTTACCATGTGATGAGTTACTAGGTGTTTCACTGGCTTAAGTACCGAAGATTCGTTAGTTATTTCTTTAAATTGTATCAACAACGGATATACTATAGAACTTTTAACTGATTCAGAAACAACGAACACGCAACTTGGTGGGCATGCAATCAGTCTACCTTTTACGAACCTTGTAGAAACTGGATCGATAAGCTGACGTCACAGCCACAGAAGGAGCAAATATTTTTGGCATGAATTGGTTCAACGCATTTGGATCTCATATCACGAATAATCAAGTGATTTAGGAACAATTGCTTAACATATGAGAATCAGATGATTATATCAAACAAATGTATATCAATGCCATGTATCAACGTTTTGTCGAGCAGTTGATTGCAGATTTAGATCTTGCTACGACATACCAAGACGACATCATCATTAAAGGGCCAACTGAAGAAGAACACATAAAAAATTTGGAAGTGGTTTTGAAGAGATTAGTTGACGCTAAACTTCGGTGTAACCGTTTAAAATGTAAAATTTTCCAGCGTTAAGTCCAGTACCTTAGATACATTTTGCATGAAAGTGACATCCGTCCGTCTGACTCTCGTCTCATAGCAATTAGAGATATGCCAAGACCAAAGGACCTGAAAGATTTAGGCGCATTTTTGCCTCTAAAATGTTTTCTCAAATTGCAGCTCCACTAAATGAGCTGAGGACAAATGATATTATTTATGAGTGGACAAGAAGACAAGAATGCATTTCAAATAATTAAGAAATGTCTATTGGACACTATACATTATTTCAGGTGACTGATGCGTCTAGTTACGGAATAAGGGCCGTATTGTCACACATTTATCCAGATGGTTATAAGCATTCAATTGCATTTGAGTCAAAGACACTGAATGAACATCAACGTAGATACCGCCAAAAGCATTGTAATGCTGATTCACTCTCACGTTTGCCAGTAGGGTCTGACGAAGAATTTGATCGTGAAAACAAATGTATGTTTAAAGTCGATGAGATTTATGAAAATAATTTATCCAATTTTCCAATTGATAGTCAGAAAATTAATGAAGAAACCAGGAAGGACCATAAATGGTCAAAAGTTTTAAAATTTACGAAAAATGGTTAGCCAAACACGGTGAACAGGGATATGCAGTCTTTTGCGGTTAGAAAAAATGCACTTACATGTTTTATTAACGTTTTGTTATTGCAGACTGAATACACAAAAGTAGTAGTTTCTAATAGTCTATGCGAAATGAAGTATTAAAGATGCTCCATGCAGGACATTGGGGTGTTGCGAGAATGGAGCAACTTGCCCGTTGATATTGTTGGTGACCGTTAATTCTACGTTCTTAAAGCCAATAGTCAAAGAAAATGTTTACCATACACAAGACGTTTAGGCGCGAAGCAAACGAAAACAAAACATGGAAAGGTCATCAAAATCCGATCACTGTTACGTGTTTTATTGGAAATTCTTTCATATTTGTAAATCAGATGGGCCTATCCCTTGTCGAATTTTTATGTCCAAAAATGATTTTTGACAATGTATGAATATTTCACCGAAATATGTGCACTGATATTGAGACCTTTTGATTATGGTATCAGACATCAAAATCCGATCACTATGACTATATATCTCACTAATGTTTTCCCAAAGTCATAACTGCACTTTCGATCATTGATTTAATGCATATTGTGTCTATATATAATTTGAAGGATTTTAACGATCATATTACCTTTCTATCAATAACAGCTCAGTAAAAGGTATAGTAACGTATTAAAACATCTCTCACAAAAGTATCCCTGGATGTAAATGTAATAACAATAAATTGTGACAAAAAAAACTTTCAAATTCTAAACAATACCGCGATTACTTCACGACAATCTCAAGCCAAGTATAAATAAAATATTGATCTTATAATAATGCATGCCTCTCGTCGTCGTGACTGAAAAAAAATTTCAGAATTATGTACAAATAATAAAAAAAACATTTTAAGATCAATCATTCAATTAAGTGTGTGATATATTCGATACTCGATCGTTTCGATATGATTGTTTGCTTTGTACACAATATATAGCATATACATCGACTTGACGTCTAGAGCGTATACAACAACAACATCACAAAAATTATGATTGACATAAGATTTACATTGAACTATGTATTTGTAATAGAAGATGAGTCGAACACCTTGTTCCCCATCATAACATTTCGGAAAGATCACAATTTATTATACGAACGTGATGATTTAGTATTTTAGTAATTCTATGGTAAAGCGATGAGAGACGTTGTCGTTGTCGATAAGTGAGAGCGTCGATACGATAATATGCAAGTTGTAGATCGTTAGATCGTATAGAAAAATCGAAGGTGAAAAGCAATTGTATAAATTTAAATTTTATAGAAATATTACGATCTGACATTGTTGCGGGGTTATAATTATATTCATCAATTTAGTATTGAGCAAACAACATCATCAATATAAAAAATTACAAAATTTATAAATATTTTAACTGTACTTTAGAGCATGTTACGAGCACATACAGCAAGATAATGATATGAATGCAAGAAAAATGTATAGAAAAAGAATAAGAATCAAACGCGAAGAAGATGTTTATAAAAAAAAACGTTATAAGGTTATAACGCTGATCGGCGTGCGAGTAATCATTTTATGAGTCTAATTGATTGAGGACGATAAGAATCAGGGAGTGCAAGGTGGAAGTTATAGTACAAGGATTGAAAAATCGGGTATCTGCTTTTCTATACATAACGCTTCGGCACTATCTTATCAAATGTTTGATATAAAATTTAATGCTGTATGGCATCCAAATTACCTGAAAAATTTTGAACCTCACAAATTTTGAAAATATATACCGTTAGATGTGAATTTATACATTGAAACAGCTACATAAGACACTCAATGGCTTCGTGATATCGAACGCACTCCATACTATTGACTTGTTCTGGTGTAACTGCGGACAATCAATTTTGATCACACTTCACTTGAACTCATTGCTGTATGACCTGGTTTACAATCAATTATTTCAAACTTTGCCAAAACTGTGGAAGTAATAGTATTCTTGATCAAGGATTATTAAAGACATACTCTAAACTTTCCTATAGGTCTTTTATCTTAAACTTTTGATGCATTTGATTTTTTTAAGTATAACAAGTTGTTCGTTGTTATATAGAACAGTAGTAAATCGTTGACATCTACGCAAGATACATAGCTGGCCTATTAAGGCCAATTTTGCATATACACGCTAAAAAAATGTGATTACTTTGCTCGCAAATTGCTAATTAAAACAAAAAAAGTTAAAACAACATAATTTTCTGTCAAATTAACTTATTCATGCAAAATCATATTATCGCATGTTTTGTCAATTAAACAAACTTAAAAGTACATGATAATATTGCATGTCGACAACTAGAATCTAGCTTTCATATATTAAATTAACTAAATAAATTAGTAAAATATTTCACTTATTAATTAGTAGGCCAAAATTTGTGAAGTTAACGCAATGCTCTTTAAGGTGCCTTTATGGAGCGAGATTATTTTTAATCCAACTTATTAGCTAATCAAATCATTGTATTCAATTAAATCCCGCCCATTTTTGTCCTAGTTTAGTTGAAAAATACTCATCTTTTGAGCAAATAATCTTGGTCGTACCAACATATTAACCAAAAAATTAAAATAATATGAGCAACAAGTATGCTCATTATATTGTTGTTTTGCTCGTTTGTAATAATTATACTCGCTTTTGGAAAAAAAATTGAATTTGAATTTTGAAAATTTTCACCTCATAGGATTACATGTATTAAATTTAAATTTGTATATTTTAATTTCTTTAAGTAAATTAAAAAAATAAATAATAATATTACAATATATATACATATATATAATATATAACATAAAATAATTAATCAAAAGTAAGTACATAAAATAGAAAATAAAATATCTATGTAATTGGGTAAAATAGAAAATTTTTATTTTACCAAAAGTCATTGATTCGTTTGTTTATAAATTGTGTTTTCCTTTTTAGAAATGACTGACGATTTAATTGTGGAAATGAATTTAGATAATCTAATAATAGAAGAAATCCAAAAAACTTTTAAAAGCCAAATATAGCCGGCTCAAAAAGTAGCCATCTTTAAAGATAAAGTTAGCCCCTTTTTGAAGTCACTTGAATTTTTAAAAGATGAATTTATCATTGAGAAAGTTTCGTTTCTCAATTTTTTATGATTTTAATGTTGAAAGCAAAATGCAACAGATGTAGATTTTACTTTTAACCGCATTTAGCACCACTTAAGTTAACTTCTTTAGACCTTTCTAACTTCTTTAGAATAGCAGATGTTGTGCGTGGCACAGCTGATCTAAAAAAAATATAAATAGCATATTTATTATAAATAACATTAACTTAAATTTTATATTTTAGACCTATGGAGAGCAGCCATAATTTAAATGATTCGAGCAACTGCCTTCCCGATTCAGTAACCCAATCAACTACCGAATCACATTCCATAATTGCCATATCAGCCACACCACAATCAACATTCAGTCGACTAACTAGTTCAACTTCTCGCCAGCCCTTAACTGTAACCACCATCCAAACTTTATCGACACCACCCTCCCAACCAGTACCAATCCCACAACAAAACAGATGCCAAAAATGAAAATTGGCTAATCCGTTTGGGCCTCTATAAAGGAAGTCCTGGAAAACATGCAAGAAAACAGGAAATTAATTTAAAAAAATTAACAATAAACCAACCTGTCTTCTTACATCTTAAGCCCAGTCTATTGAAGAGGATTTTAAAAAATGGCCGAAAACAGAGTAGACATAAATAATTCATGAAATTAGCATTTTAATTAATCAGAGGGAGAATTATTTGAAAAGTAATAATTTGATTTAATTTATTATTTTATTTATTTAGCATATTATGTACGTAATTTTTTAACTTTTGAATTTTGTGATAAGAGGTTTTGTGATAAGAGGCCTTGTGATTTAATTTTTATGGAAATTTTTTTTTATTTTTATTTATCCTCGTTTAAACTTCATAATTTTATATACATATATATATATATATATATATATATATATATATATATACATATATATATATATATATATATATATATATATATATATATATATATATATATATATATATATATATATATATAAACTTTATCAGTCAAACTTAATGAATTGTTGTATGCTGCCAAAGCAATATATCAACTTCATTTAGATATTTTTTAAATGTATCCCGAATTGCAGTAGCCATTCTGGTTGGATTATTAAACCCTACTCGCTGAACATCCTGGATGCCGGTGCTAACTTCATCACGCCATCGTCCTGGTCGATGCGTTTCACCATCGCCACTGTCCACTTAATCAGTGTTCATGTACTCGCAAACTTTTTTGTCGCGGAACCAGTTATGCAGAACTACCGTAACTTTAATGATTCCAAGCACGGTAATTTTACTTGCCAAAATGGACCTTCTATATAAATTACGCTTTTATCTCGTGGTAATGTAGAAGTATTCCTTCCTGGATATGGACGCATAAGGTTAGATAGTAAAGGGAACGCTTCGTCTTCTATGAACACGTATGGGTGTATATATTATTATCACGTAAAGTATCAGGCGGTGGCAAGTGTAAATCTGTACCACCGCTTATAACAGATTTTCCAAAGGCAGATGTTCTAAATATTATGCTGTCTCCGATGTGTCCTGGTGCT
Organism: Tipula confusa; assembly: GCA_963556175.1. NCBI lineage: Eukaryota > Metazoa > Arthropoda > Insecta > Diptera > Tipulidae > Tipula > Tipula confusa. The sequence goes on from OY744477.1 coordinate 96,098,239, forward strand.
CCAATCTCCAATAGAACCGGAATTTCCAAATGCCTAAAGAAAGAAAAGTAAAATTACTATTAACATCACTCATAAAATAAGAGTTATTATTGTAGAACTTACTTGTATAACAACGTGTTTTCCATCCATGGCTCATAAGCAATGGGGGAAATTCCATTGTTCTTTGAAACTTTGCAGTTTCTTTCCACATAGTAATGGATGGTTTAGGGAAAACACGATCTCTTAAGGCATCCCACAGACTTAAACACGTCTCTCTTATTAGCACGGAGGTTCCCACTCGGTATCCGTATTTCCCAATCGACACCATACTATCACCGCTAGCAAGGTAGCTAAATATAATGTTATACATTTAGTTTTAGATACACAAAAATGTATTTAATTATTGTTTATAATATTTACCGGATATAGTTAATGATAGCCTTTGGTTTGCAGTAATCGAGCGTTCTCCCACATCCATTCGTTGTATTGATGGCCCAACAATGGCTAGCAGCTCATTAAATACTACACGACTCATACGATGGAAATTTAAAAATGTTTCTTCATTCGTTAATCTCATTTCAGCCACAAGATTGTGATAAAATCCTTGCCTATTTCTGCTACGATTGATTTCTTTAACTCCAAATCGTCTAGTCTTACGATTTAGGTTTTCATATTCTAAATATAAGGCGACGACACCACTTAGAATATTTAAATCGTTATTTAAAATTGTGACAGCGTCTTGTTTTGAAAAAGGCATTTCTTAATAATTGTAATGCTCGATAATTATTCAAAACGTTAAAATGTTACACAAAACTGACCAAAGCCAAGCACGAAATAAAAATTTAGAACAACCCAAAACATATGCAGCCGTAGATAAATTTATTGAGCAAAGCTCCTGTGTGACAACATTCAATATGATAAAAAAATAATCCAACTTTATAATCTCGCTCCTTAAGGTATAAACAGAACCAGAGCGTCAACGACGAGCGTCAACGAATAAATATAAATTTCGCCAGCGATATCGCTGTAGTAAACATAACAAACAAAAGCGTCAGCGTATCGCGATATAAAAATAACAAGAAAAATTTTAAAACATGGCTTGCTGTATTATTCTTCTTTATTAAAAAGGCACCTTAAAAAAATAAAAAACAGTTGGCAACATTATTTCGCCGGCGATAAAATTAGAAATAGACTCTAAATTTATTTCAACGAAAAAATCGTCGTCGCTATCGTCGATGTTTCTGTTAGCATACTATGCTTTTAGTGTATTTTAATTTAACAGGCGTCGACGCTCGTCGTTGTCGCTCTGGTTCTGTTTATAGCATTAAAGGCTCATTTAAAGTAAACTAATTAATGTTAAGTAAAAATAAGAACACGCTTTGTAAATTTAACATAACTAGACAAGTGCAATTGATTGATTGATTGATTGATTAGAGTGTACGGCCAAGGACGAACCAGGAACTCCCTGAATGCCGGGCACCACCGTACACCCGTGTTACATATAACAAAACCGAAGGAGTGGATGGAATGTTAGTTATGACAGACTTGACCCGGTTGCAGACACCTAAGCGATCGATAGTTAGTATTTTTTTTTTGTGGCGAGAGAAAAAGAAGGGTAAGTCAGTAATGACAGAATTGGTCCGGTTCCCGGTAGCCAATATTCAAACTACTGTTAGTTAGCACAAGACAATCACAATTATAATAAACTGCTCTGCATTTTGCTATATCTCATCAGCAACTCCAATCTGGAACCATTTTTCTATAATCTTGCAGTGTTTCTCTGAAAAAAATATCTATTAATGGGCTAATTTCTGCAAGCCGTAGGCTGTAATAAATTGAATTAGTTTTCGATTGAAATTTTCAATTAAATATTAAAATATAAAAATATAACAAAATATAATATAAAAATATAAAAAACATACAAAATGTCTGCAAGCCCTAGGCTGTAAATTTAAAACATTAAAATATTAAAATATAAAAATATAATATTATAATGAGTATTACGAAGTAAGTAACATAAACTCATAAATAATAAATAATATAAATAACATAATATTATAACAGTACAAGAAAGCAATAATTCAACAATATAACCACATAATAACATTATAATAATTTTTTTTTTTTTACTAATAATATTTATTTTATTTACTTTACCCTAAATAACACACATTAAAGATACAAAAAAAGGAAAATAAATTAAAACAAATTATAAGTTGTGTTTAACAAGAAGAAGAAGAGACTAGAATCGAACATCATTACTGGTGCCGCTAAAAATCTCCTTCGAAGAAACCGTTTTTACCGATTGTTACTCTGAGCCGCCAAACAACGCCAGATTTATATAGCCCGTTGACCAGATAAAACAAGCCCATTACTGATAATTTCAAAATACAGTAAGTGGAGTCGTTCCTCACCAAACACATGAGTCCAACCGGCATCAAACACTGCAACACCAAAATTACTAATCGTAGCGAAAGTTCAAAAGCAAAAGATTGCTCTCGAAGTAGAGTCGGTGAAACCTGCCACAGAACCATCCGCAAAACAACATCAAATTTTTTGCACCCTGCCTTGTATCCCGCCATAGGAGCAACGAATATAAAGGAGCTTCAAGAGAAGTGTGGATCACAAAGCAAAACTTCCATAAAATTTAGTAGCAACAACTCTACAATATGCAAGCCGACCACTAAAAACACCCCTGACAGCACCCAAGGCATCAACACAAGAACTCCCGCCAATCTCGAACATCAAGGACACCACCGTCAAACCTGAAAAACTCATCAGCATAACAAAATCATCAAACTCAACGCAAGAGCGGAAACAAGCCCATCAGCCAAGAACAACCATGTTCACGGAAACATGGCCTGGATAATACAAGAACCATCCAGCCACAACAGTCACAGGCCAGAAATTCATAAATCACCAAGAACAAACCACTAATACCCACTCGACTAATCAAAACCAGAAATACCCCCGTAGACACAGAAACATACAACCAAAAGCCAAATCCTGCAGCCATCCACTAACCTCCCATCAAACTACAGCCTAAATCCTACAAAACCAATGACTAATAATAACCATAACAATAAACATAAATAAAAAACGAGAAAATCAACCCAAACGAACCAGACAATTCATTCCGAATCGAGTCATTCATATCAGCACAAAATATCAGAACGCAACAACAAGATCCATAGACCAAATAGTGCACACAAGTCGCGATATGACTATCGAAATGATCTTGATTACTTTAAAACTGTTGCTTCAAAATATGGATACTATCTTCCAAAATTAGAGAACAACGGAAGTACATCAAAAGATCAAGACACCGACAAAACACAATACCAACGTTTGCTGACGGAACCCAGATAAATTCACCGCAACAGACTATTTATTTCTCGTCATCGTCGAATGCAAACAAAAATAGCTACATAAAAATTAACTGTAATAATCACGCGACACCTATATATAAATCCTACTCTTTTTCCTCTTTCCTCCCTTGATATATACACAAAACTATATATGTACACAAAACAAAATTAATATTTTTCCTATTTTGCTGTATGCCTAATGAACAAAAAATCAACAAAAATTGGTGGCTTTATAATTACCCAATAAACGCATAAAAAATCTCATCCATGTAAACATTGTACATTTTAGGACACTTTTCTTTGGCGAGTAGTACGTTTTTCCGTGTACTTTTAATGTTAATTTTTATTGTAACAGCATGTTTTTCGCACAGGAAATTGAACGGAAATCCGTATGAGTTGCATATAGGGTTATAGAACTTATAGTGGTTAATATTGGTTATGATCTCCACTTAACATCTATTTCCCTATATGTCATGTTAATCGATCTGTTTCTATTCTACATACGAGAATCTCACTACAATAATATACAAGATCAAACTGTTCGAAAATAATAGGGCAATTTTTTAGTTACAATTTTGGTCGTAAAATGCGACACCGTAAGGGATGAATATTGAAATGTCATAGTTTTGTATGGGAAAACATGTTTATCCTAACGTGAAAAACATAAAAATTATAAATGGATTGGAGGAAATTAAACTAATCAGATAAGTTTTTTTCGTGAAAACGGTTTTACTTAATGTATTTATATAAAAATATGTGCAATTTCGTTTGTTTTTAGGCCGCAATTCAACAGTAAAGTTAACCATTTTTTAGAATAAAGCACATTATTCATGTAAACAAAACATTTGTGGGATTGATTTCAAAATGCTTTTTTATTAAAAATAAAAAGAAAATCTTTGAAACAAAAATGTTCAATCGTTTTTTCTGTTGGTCCAATGCCTATTATTTTAAATACTCGAGTCAAAAAGGAAATGAGAATTTAAAATGTAAGTTTTAGATTACATTTTGTTGTTGTTTACCATCAAATTTTTACTTACAAGTGCAAACTTATTAGACACACAATTTATCTAGTTATAGCGTAAAAATGATGACATCGAATAATGAAAATTTTAATACAGAATTTTCAGTTCTTATACAAGTAATTTTATACAAGTAAGTTTTGAAGAAAATTTAACATGCGTTTCATATTAAATGTTTGTTTTATTTCGAAATACATAGTATTAAACGCATATTTAACTTTCTTCAGAACAGAGCTACTTGTATAAGAACTCAAAATTATGTATTAAAACTTTCATTATGTGATGTTATAACAGTTTTACACTATAACTAAATAAATAAAATATTTAATTAGTACTTACTTGTAAATAAAAATATGACGGTAAATAACAACAAAATGTAATCTAAAATTTATTTTGTAAATTTCCGAATATTTACGAATATTTTATAATATTTTAAAACGAATATTTCATTTCTCGTATTGTTTATCCCTAACATACAACTGGTGGTGATCAGCAGAACTAATTGAAAAATTGCCCTATCATAGTATATTTATTACCACTCTATATACATATACTATGTCTATAAGTACTGCTACACTAGTAGAAAGAAACAGAAAACAGAAAAACGTTTGATCTACAACTTTTAGACAAAGATACATATTAAAACCGCAAAAATTATCAACTACTTTTACATAAATGCCAAATGCCAATAACCAGTTCACTAATATCCATTTCCAAATTGCGAAAAAAAACACCGCATGAAATTAAAACTTGGTAAAACTTTAAATGGACATTTGCTCTATAAAACATTTGCTCTACAAAGTTATATCTTGTGTTTCTTCGAACACAATCGACAATTTGTACCTGTACTCTGGGACAAGCGACAGAGTTCCTAAAACTATACAACTCCACAACACAATCATACCAAAATGTATAAACATAAATTCACTTCAAAAACCTAATTTTATATTATATAAAAATATAAAAATTTATGATACTATCAAAACCAACACGAATGTATATACAAGCCATGAAGTTGCGATACTTATGCCAAAAAGTGACTACTATACCTAAGTATTAGTGTTGTGACGTATATAATTTGTATATAATTTGTATATGCTTTGATGTAAATAAAAAATGAATACGAATGATGGAACAACAGTATGGTGCGCTCTTTATGACAAAGCAAAAAAGAAATTTATTATTTAACGAGAGAGAGAAGTATTGTTATTATTATTTACTTCATTATATACTATACTATATACTATGAATTTAGAGCAGAATGGACAGTGCAAAATATAATTTTTGTTTCGTTTTTTTTTGTAGAAATGTTATGTGCTTTGAATTTAGAGGAGTATGGACAATGCGAAATATAATTTTTTGTTTCGATTTTTACTGTAGTTAAATTCTCTTATACATAGCCAAATAGTAGTCATAATATGTTTTACTTAGGCAAGCTTCATGGCTTGTATAATATACAATAGTGTTGGTTTTGATACTATACATGTATCACAACATAAACAAAAGAAATAAAAATAAATTTTAAATTGAGGAGATCGGAAAAAACACGTCCGATCTCTTCAACGATCATCGATCGACCTAACTAGACAAGTGCAATATTAATATAATTCCTTTTTCTACAATGAAATTTATTTTTTTTTTGAAGATAGTCGTTCAAAACAAAGTATGTACTACATTTCTTAAACTAAGCATTACATATCGATATCGTATGCTAAATTAAGTTAGCAACTACCTTTAAATTGCACAAATCGAAATCAGTAATAAAGGCTTAATAATAAAAAAATGATTATTGAAATTAAACCAGAATGAAAATACATATGTAAAAAACGTTGCATTAATTTAGTAGGTTCAAATTAATACTGGCTGATTGGACCTTATTTTAAGATATGTAGTTAGATTCTGGGAATAAATATTATTCTCGATAGTTAAAGGGCGTGTCAGTTCCTAAACAATATGTAAATCGTAAACATTTTAAAAATGCAATAAAGTGCAACAATAAAAGTGCAATCTTAGATTTAACAAAACTCATTCCGGAAAATTAAGCATTTCAAGTAAAACCAATTTTACAGAATTTATACAAAATTACTATGGTCCATGATTTACATTAACTAATATAATTTAGTAATTTAACGAAACAACTATGGATATAACTATATAGATAAACGTAATTTTCATTTAATATGGAAGTAAAGGGACAAAGAGTGGTTTCTACGATGGCGAAGTGAACAAATTTGACAAACTAAACACATATCGAGGACTACGAATTTTTATTTAAAAACAAATAAAAATTCGAATTAAAATCCATTTTCATTTTAAAAAATTTCTTTTATTTTTAATTATAACATAAAATTTAATACACAAAATATGACACACGTGATTAAAACACATAAATTATAAGATTCATATACAGATTATTATGATAAATTCAAGAATTAGCGGCTAATCCGAAAAAGGCGACCGATTCCATCTTTTTTTCGGTTTAGTCGTTCAATTTCGGAATGCTGAATTAAAATATTAAAATTAGACGTCCAAATTTTTATGTCAAAACTGTATTTTGTCTCTATCGTTTTAATGGAAAATTTTTGCTTTCCTTTTTTAATTTGAATAATTTTTTCGCCTCGCCATCGTGGAAACCTACTATGATTTTCACGATGACGAGACGAAAAATTAGGCAAATTAAAAAGAGAAAGCAAACATTTACCAATAGAGAGAAAATACCATGTCGACACAACAATTGGGATATCCAATTTTAATATTTCAATTCAGCACTCCGAAATTGGACGACTAATCCGAAAAAATATGTGAGCGACTGTCTTTTTTCGGATTAGCCGTTAATTTGTTGAATTCACCATAATAATTTTATAATTTATGTGTTTTAATCACTCGTATCATATTTGGTGTATTCAATTTTGTGTTATAATTAAAAATAAAAGTAATTTTCAAAATAAAATGGATTTTAATTGTTTTTAAATAAAAATTCGGAGTCCTCTATAAGTGTTTAGTTTGTCTAATTTTTTCGCCTTGCCATTATGGAAACCACTTTTAAAGCTTTTAGTTAAATGAAGTTAGCTGGTAAGCAAAATTCGCAAATAATCAAAGTAACTACTACAGCTATTGAAAATTTGTTTTATAATTTTGTTAATCGATAGGACTAGCTTATATGTCTAAAAGTTGTTTGAAAAAGTTTAACTAAATATTAATGAATTATATAAATAAATAAATGGTAAGTATTTCATTTTTTTATTATTTTATTCATTATTTCTTTAAATTATTAAGGCTTACCAAAATTGTGAAATTTATGCCACAAATCGAAAATTTGCAATCATAAAATGCATAATAGTAAACCCTGTAACTGTAACATTTATGCCATAATTCGAAAATTTTTAAAATTCAAAAAATGCATGATAGTTCGCCCTTCAAAATTTCGAATTTTATGCCACAAATTGAAAATTTTCAAACTCCATAATGTATGATAGTTAACCGAAACTGTGAAATTTAAAATTTAGCCCAAATTAAAAATTTTTTAAATCCGGAAAACGCATAATGGCTAACCCATCAAAACTGCGAGATTTATGCCATAAATCGAAAATTTTCAAAATTCAGGAAATGCGTGATGATTAACCCTTAAAACTTCGAAATTTATGTCACAAATTGAAAATTTTCAAACTCCAGAAAATGCATGATGGCCCATCAAAACTGTGAAATTTATTCCAAAAATTAAACATTTTTAAAATTTAGAAAATGCTTGATGGTAGGCCCATCAAAACTTCGAAATTTATGCCATAAATCGAAAATTTTCAAACTCCTTAAAATGCAAATTGAAAATTTCTAAACTCCAGAAAATGCATGATGGTGAACCTATCAAAACTTTGAAATTTACGCCAGAAATTGAACATTTTCAATTTTCCAAAAATGCATGATGGTTTACTCATCAAAACTGTAACATTTATGCCACAAATCGAAAATTGTCAAACTTCATAAAATGCATGATGGTTTTGACGATGCCCGTCAAAACTGTAACATTTATGTCACAAATTGAATACTTACAATCCAAAACATCTTGTACTAAGTCTTAATCTATGTCTCTGTGGCCATGTGTTTAAATGCTGTTCTATGTCATAACAAATCTACGAGATTTAATTCAGATGATTAAATCTTGTGGATCTGTTATGCGTGCCATCTATATTTTGTCTGCGTTAGTAGTTCCCTTACTAATTATTTTGAATGTGTCCCCATTTTTGAATGGTACTTTAAACTGTATATGCTTCCATCATTTGTTTACCGTTTTAATCTCTAGGTCTCTGTGGATATTGTCATTTCGAATATACAAGCAAAAATTGTAATGCTGCGTATAGTATTTTTGACTGCATGCGTTGTAAAACTTTTAGATTAGATGCACTTGGCTTTCAAACAAATAATTTTCAAGCATCTTTGGAAGCAGAGTTTTTATTTTGTTTTTCAGGCTCTAATGCCATACTTAGTCAAAAGCTTGTGCAATATCCAGGAAAACAGCAGAAAAATATTTATTTTCATCTAGAGCAAGTTTGACTGTGTTTACAATTCTATGCGCCTGATCTACAGTACTATGATGGTTATGAAATCCAAGCATATGGTCTGGTATAATGTGCTCTTTAGATAATATTGGCTTTTGTAATAACATTTTAGCCACTTTGCGAGGCTTCTGAATCATCATAATTAGCGATGGATGATATCCATTTCTCATAGGGGATAGGAGATGAGCGCTTTCGTTAAACTCCTTTCTGGATATTATCGTTTTGTGTAGTCATCAGTTAGAGGAACAATCGAAGTTCTTGAGGACATATTGCATTGGTTCTATTACGACTTAAGCACTCGTATCTCATATAACACTTTTGGGATAGCTTTGCATTGCAAATCCAAATGTACAGTCTCGGTAGTTTGCAGTGTGGTTCTCACCACAACCACTACCGTTGTTTACTGATAGATCTTTTATTGCATTGTTTCGCATTATGAAGGTCACAGCAAAAAAACACAAACTTCGTTTAGCGTACAGTAAGCTTTAGTTTATTATTTAAAGCTTCTCTTCGATACATGGTGGTGATTCCGCGTTTTTCACCTTCAATTCTGCGCTATCGGAAGCATGTTTTGCTCGTTTTAAAGTACTTTACGTACCATTCGAGTAACCGTTGACCATAGGGATCAATAATTAATTAAGTTAAAAGTGTGTGTGCGTAAAAATACTTATCACGTATAATGTCTTCATGTACCGGTAAAATATACACACCTCCAATATTGGTAAATATTCCAACGAAAACATAAAAACAAAACACTAAACTGAACATTCTTTAAAAATTGTTGTCCTACTTGACCTTTTCAATTTACTCGAGCTATTTATTTGAATAAGTCAAATTTTTATCATACCTCAATTCCTATATTGTCATCTTGGCTTCACGTCGTAAAGTACGAGATAAAAAAAATACCAAAACGAATTTTATTCTATGATCGTCGTGTTTGGTTGGTCTTCAAGATACGTTTCGTGTTTTTAGCAAAAAAAAAAAATAAAAAAAATTAAATAAAAAATCTACTTAACCCTGAACACACTTAACATTTCATTAATAAAAATAAGATCCGTCTTAATTATTTATTAAAAATATTAAAAAAAAAAAAATAGACAAAAAAGATGATATTCATTTGATGATCATCATGACTAACGACACAATTCTTTAATTAATCTACAAAATTTATGACGTGCATTCGCGATTTTTTTTTTGTTTGTTTACATAATCTGCCAATATTTGATGATCGACGACAGTAAAAATGTATTGTTGTAGTATTATTTAGCGTTCTTCCCCTAGCACTTCTTCTACTAAATCTTCAATCGAACAGTTCTAAATTACATATTTGCGGTGTTGGCTTAAGACAAGTAGCATTTTTTTTATAAATTATTTGTTTCCATTGGTGAAGAGTGTTAACGATTTTTTTTAATATTTACACGAAGACTTCTTATACTAGTTGTATATTATGCAAATGTTCTTTTAATTTAGAATAGATATTTTGTATACTGGAAATTACCGGATTTGCTTAATTATAATAAATTAGAGTGAGATTTAGCTTTTCTACATAAATTTAAGATACTTCCGCGTAATTGGATTAAGCAAAGAAGAAGATTAAAATATGTGGTCCCATATCTACCAGCTATAAATATGAAGGTTTTTTGTCTATGTTATGCCACGTTATACTAAACATCTTGTAGACTTGTGTGGGTGAATTGCTTTTCGATATTGCAGCTATTTGACGTTTTTGGTTATTTGACATTTTGATCACCTGATCTTGCTCTTTGTATCGGACTTGCTATTTGTGTCTTACAAAAAACGAAAAAAAAATTGTAAAACTAGAAAATCGGAGACTTCTCCGGGAAGTGCAGAGACTCAACCGAACAAACAACCAAACAATGACGAATTAACTGGAACACAACGAAAAACTCATAAAAAAATAAAACCACCAGTTAAAAATAAGGAGATGGCACTGCTACCAATTACTATTACTGGCATATCCAATTAAACCTAAATGCAACCAATAATGAAATCAGTAACCAATTTTAATACCAAATTGAATTAGCTTTCGCTTGAAAATTACACATTAATAAATTCATCCAATAGTTGCCAACGATCAATAAGTGCAATAACATCATGCGTTTTCTGGATTTCGGAAATTTTAGATTTGTAGCAATAAATCAAAATTTTCATGGACATTTTCTGGATTTTCGGTACGTGACATAAAATCAAAATTTTTACGAATTTTCTGGATTTTGGAAGTTTTTTATTTGTGGAATAAATGTAAAATTTTCATTGGCTAACCATTATGCATTTTCCGGAATTTTGAAATTTTCGATATGTGGCAAAAATTTAACCATCACGCATTTTCCGGATTTTGGTAATTTTCATGAGCTTACTATCATGCATTTTCTGGATTTTGGAAATTTTCGATTAGTGACAAAAATTCAAAATTTTAATGAGCTTAACCATCATGCATTTTCCGAAATTTGGAAATTTTCGATTAGTGGCAAAAATTCAAAATTTTCATAGGCTAACCATCATGTATTTTCCGGAATTTGGAAATTTTCGATTTTTGCATAAATTCAAAATTTTCATGGGCTAACCATCATGCATTTTCTGGATTTTGGAAATTTTCTATTTCTGGCATTAAGCCAAAATTTTCTTGGGCTTACCGTCATGAAATTTCTGGATTTTGGAAATTATCGATATGTTGCATAAAATCAAAATTTTCATGGGCTTACCATCACGCGTTTTCTGGATTTCGGAAATTTTAGATTTATGGCAATAAATCAAAATTTTCATGGGCTAAAATCAAAATTTTAATGGGCTAACCATCATGCATTTTCCGGATTTTTGAAATTTTCGGTACGTGGCATAAAATCAAAATTTTCACGAATTTTCTGGATTTTAGAAGTTTTTGATTTCTGGCATTAAGTTAAAATTTTCATAGGCTAACTATCATGAATTTTCCGGATTTTGGAAATTTTCGATATATGGCATAAAATCAATCATTTCATGGGCTTATTATCATCATGTATTTTCTGGATTTTAGAAATTGTCTATTTCTGGATTTAAGTCAAAATTTTCATGGTCTAACCTTCATTCGTTTTCTGGATTTTGGAAATTGTCGATTTGTGGCAAAAATTCAAAATTTTAATGAGCTTAACCATCATGCATTTTCCGAAATTTGGAAATTTTCGATTAGTGGCAAAAATTCAAAACTTTCATAGGCTAACCATCATGTATTTTCCGGAATTTGGAAATTTTCGATTTTTGCATAAATTCAAAATTTTAATGGGCTAACCATCATGCATTTTCCGGATTTTTGAAATTTTCGGTACGTGGCATAAAATCAAAATTTTCACGAATTTTCTGGATTTTAGAAGTTTTTGATTTCTGGCATTAAGTTAAAATTTTCATAGGCTAACTATCATGAATTTTCCGGATTTTGGAAATTTTCGATATATGGCATAAAATCAATCATTTCATGGGCTTATTACCATCATGTATTTTCTGGATTTTAGAAATTGTCTATTTCTGGATTTAAGTCAAAATTTTCATGGTCTAACCTTCATTCGTTTTCTGGATTTTGGAAATTGTCGATTTGTGGCAAAAATTCAAAATTTTAATGAGCTTAACCATCATGCATTTTCCGAAATTTGGAAATTTTCGATTAGTGGCAAAAATTCAAAACTTTCATAGGCTAACCATCATGTATTTTCCGGAATTTGGAAATTTTCGATTTTTGCATAAATTCAAAATTTTAATGGGCTAACCATCATGCATTTTCCGGATTTTTGAAATTTTCGGTACGTGGCATAAAATCAAAATTTTCACGAATTTTCTGGATTTTAGAAGTTTTTGATTTCTGGCATTAAGTTAAAATTTTCATAGGCTAACTATCATGAATTTTCCGGATTTTGGAAATTTTCGATATATGGCATAAAATCAATCATTTCATGGGCTTATTACCATCATGTATTTTCTGGATTTTAGAAATTGTCTATTTCTGGATTTAAGTCAAAATTTTCATGGTCTAACCTTCATTCGTTTTCTGGATTTTGGAAATCGTCGATTTGTGGCAAAAATTCAAAATTTTCATGGGCTTACCATCATGCATTTTTTGGTTTTTAGAAATTTTCTTTTTGTGGCGTTAAATCAAAATTTTAATGGGCTTTGGAATTTTTGGAAATTTTTGATATGTGGCATAAAATCAAAGGTTTCATGTGCTTACCCTCAAGCATTTTCTGTATTTTGGCAATGTTTTCATGGCCTTACCCTCATGCATTTTCTGGCATTAAGTCAAAAGTTTCATGGGCAAATCATGCATTTTCTGTAATTTTGAAAATTTTCGATACGTGGCATTAAATCAAAGTTTTTATTTGTGGACCGTGGTTTTGCAAATTTGCGAAAATGAAATAATTGTCTATAGCACTTGAACTTAAAGCAACTTGAGGTGCCACCGCGATTTTTTGCTTTTGTTACCAGGTCAGATCTCTAAATATGATGAATTCGAGGCTAAATATTTCAAGGTAAAGGCGATTTTTCTTCGAGAAATTCGTCGGCGTCAAAAGGTCAAAGCACCTCAGGTACACAGTAGTGATTTGCTCAACAAAACTATTGGTAATTTGTGTGCACAGCAGATTAAGTTTTTTGAGGGTCTCAAGAAAATACCTTAACTCAAACGATTAAGGATGTTAAGCTACCACGCTTTATTATTGAACCATTTTCGGGAACTTACAGTCAATGGTCGTCCTTTAGGGGTCAATGGTCGTCCTTTATCTGACTCCCATAAATTTTAATTGCTAAAAAGTTTTCTTAGAGGTGAGGCGGCTGATCTAAAACGTTGTGTTCCTATCACTGACCTTAATTATGAAGAGGCATAGAACAAGCTACAAGCAAGATACGACACAAATAAATCCGTGGTTAATTCATTGATTGACAAGTTTATGAAACAAAAACCATTGCAAAAATTTAACGTTCTTGAGCTTCGTAAAATCGCAGATCTATCTGATGGCGTGGTTTGCGAGCTGAAATCTTTGGGGTCGGAATATGAAAAACGGTATCCCTGGTTGATTCATTTAATCTTGAATAAGCTTGATATACAGTCAATCGAAGCGTGGGAACATTTTCAGTAGACAAAGAATTTCCTTCGTTAATGAATTCCTAAAGTTTCTTGATAAAACGTGTGATACGTTTGAATCTTGTTCATCACCTAAGATTACAGTTACAAAAAACCCACCAACATCGAGGATTCCAATGCGAGTTACCTTGCACACAACTACCGAAAAATTAAAATGGCCCTGTTGGAATAAAAGTAATCATCCCGTCTATAAATGTTTTAGGTATAAGAAATTGAATATTCCAACCCGAATTTAGATAGCGAAAGACTTTCATCTCTGCTTAAATTGTCTATCTTAAAATCATTCGGCTTCTGAATGATCATCTAGTTTCACTTGTAGAATATGTGGTAAAGGACACAACCCACTACTCCATAAGGATTCGCTTAGCCAATATCAGTGCTCTTCACTCAACAGTTGATTCACATTTATCAGATGACAATAGTTCCAAGTACTCAAATAGCGCGGTTCCGACCGATTGACAATCAATTATTCAGCCAGTCACTTTAATTTACAACAGTGACCATATTTAAACTCCAAATGCAGTTTTAATTCACTTTCCTAAACAAATTTACGCAACAAAATCTGATTTTAATTCAGTCAATGCATATTCTTAACCTGACTCTACAAACAACGTAACAAATTCAAATCCATCTAAGCCCGTGGCTCTCAGAGTTTCTAATCCTTCTCTGACCTTGCTACCAATGGCCTTAATTAAGGTCTGGGACTCTAGAGGGTCTTATCAGAAATTCCGTGCGTTGTTGGACTCAGATGCCGAATCCAGTTTGATTACTGAAAGATGTGTCCAAGCCTTGAATCTGAAGCGTAACCATGCTTGTGTAAATATCAATGGCTTGGGCACTATTAGCGCTGGTAGAACTAAAAGATCAGTTGAATTAGTTATTTCATCATCCGATAGTCCCCCTTTGCCAATGAAAGCTCTTATAATGAAGAATTTGACTTCTGATCTTCCTCCGATCACAGTGGAGTAAACAAAATTCTGCAGTCTTTAAGACTCGACCAAAGTTTCAACTGTCCAAGTCCCGTCGATGAACTTCTGGGAGGGGATATATTTTGTAAATTACTACGTCCAGAGAAATATCAGCTTGATAATGATCTGTTTGCACAAAACACGTGTTTCGGTTTTGTCATTTCTGGAAAGGCTTGGCTCAAAATCAAGCGTGATTCCATTTTATCTTACGGTCCCATCATGAACTGCCATGTGGACCTCCACGATTGTATCCAGAAGTTCTGGGAGATAGTGGATATCGGTTCACCTACCATTCAAGCTGAGCACTGGTGTGAATCTCATTATAGAGAAATTTAGGGACCAGGAGTCAGGAAAATACGTCGTACGGTTACCATTTAAAACAAACTCTCCCGATCTCGCAGATTCGTTACCCATGGCAACAAGGAGACTTTTCGTTATGGAGCGTCGATTCAAAAAATTCCCAAAACTCAAGAAGAAATATTCAATATTCATGCATGAATACGTAGAGTTGGGTAATATGTCTCTTATTCATTATCATCAAAAGTGTTACAAAAGTGCTACATTTTTAGCTTCTAGAACACTCCATCAAATTGCGAACGATTTGGCCCAACATTTCTCTGACGTGAAACATATCATAAAGTCGGACTTTTACGTCGACGACTTACTTTCAGGTTGTGCGATCGTTAATGAGGCTAAATATCCGCAAACAAAGATAGTTGAAGGTTTGTCCATTGGCGGATTTAGACTAAGGAAATGGGTATCTAATAATGAAGAGTTACTTAGTTCTATACCAGAGCATGAGCACGAGAAGCTTATTGAGTTTGATAGCGGTGAAACCTTTGTGAAAACCTTAGGTTTAGTTTGGATGACTGAGTCAAATTGCTTCACTTTTAAAATTAGTCAAAACAGTGGCTGTGGCCCTAGTACAAAAAGAAAATTTTTATCAATCACCGGCCGTATCTTTGATCCATTAGGACTACTCTCTCCTTGTACAGTGTTCGCAAAAATAATGTTTCAAAAGCTTGGCTTCATAATCTCGACCAGGATGACCATTTCCCCGAAGAAATGGATTTAGAAATGAACGCGATTTTTTAAATATACCAATGATACCCGTTGAGTTAGAATTGCATGGTTTCTCTGCCTACGCAACTGCCTACGCAGCCGTTGTTTATCTGAGAACGGTTGACGTAAATGATGTCGCTTCGGTACGTATGGTTGAATCTAAAACAAAAGTTGCGCCACTAAAGCAAGTTTGCCTGCCATGATTGATGCAAACCGTACGTCATACATTTTGGAACGCCTTCCATGGCCAAGTTGGGATCATGTTTCTTCGAGGATGAATCCAGCAGATTTAGCGTCGCGAGGAATACTGCCAGATCAATTGGTTGATAATTTATTGTGGTGGGAAGGACCAGACTTTTTACGAAAATCATCCAATCACTGGCCAACATTTTTTGACGATCCTCATCCAGACGTGCTCTTTGATGTGTTGGAGATCAAGAAGTCATTTGTATATGCTTCGCAAACTTATTTTATACCGACAGATTTCACTACCATTCCCAGTTTATTCGAGAAGACGTCATCATTTTGGTCCGTTATTCGAACATTTGCTCAATGCTATCGATTTTATGATAAGTTTAAAGCTAATCAATTTTATTTATATTTGACAGGCTCACAAATTAAACGAGGGTGGTCCCTAAATGAGAGCTTTTTAGAAGATATCAGTCGAATCACTGAGGGTTTCGACTTACGGAAAGAAAGCAAACTGCGATCATTGTCACCATTTATTGATGATCATGGGACGCTGAGGGTTGGTGGGCGGATTGGTTTGACTACTTCTACTGTTCATGGAGAGGCTCGTAAGGACTCTACATTTGTTTTTTTTTTATCTAACTCATCAGCAGTTACTCGCTATCATACGACAAAATTACTACATAATCAGTGCTAAAAATCTGGTCAAAAAAGTAACACGTTCCTGCGTTACCTGCAGTCGCCATCGTGTGAGTACATCACAACAACAGATGGGTAATCTGCCATCGTTTCAGATAACGCCTTTGAGACCGTTTTCTACTGTTGGCGTTGACTTTGCTGGTCCGGTAAAAGTAAAATCAAAAACAAGACGAGGTGCCAAGATTTCCAAGGGATATATTGCGGTGTTCGTCTGTTTAGTCGTGAAAGCCATTTACTTAGAAATGCACAGGTTTCCGAAAAGGAATTGCGTGCTTTCCTGTCCACCAATCAAATCAATTGGCATTTTATTCCGCCATCGTGTCCCAATTTCGGAGGTATTTGAGAAAGCGGCGTTTAATTGATGAAACGACATCTAATACGTACAGTTGGAGAATTGGCACTGACAGGAATATTCCACTGTAGTATGTCAGGTAGAATGTATATTAAATTCTCGACCAATAGTATCCATGGACACAACATTTTCCGAGAATTGTGATATTTTCACTCCCGGACATTTCCTCATGGGATGTTCTCCAATATTGTAACCGGATTTGCCTGCAGATGAACCTAAGTCATATACTAACCGCTGGCAATTGCTTCAGAATTTGATGAAAGGTTTCTGGAAACTCTGGAAATCCGATTATCTCACCATATTACAGCAAAGCCATAAATGGAAATCTAGACATCCGAACTTTAAAAAGGATGATATTGTTCTCGTGAACGGTGACAACGCATCACCCGGATCCAGGCCATTAGGACGCATAGTCGACACTCATCCTGGGGCTGAGTACTTGTACGCGTGGTCATTATATTAGTTAAATTTTTCATGTAAATGTTATTATGGTTCATTTAAATCAAGCTGATGTAAATTTTTATGGTTTAGCTAATGACACAATAAAATCAATTGTTAACATTCTTTTTACCATCAACTCTGAAAGCGAGCACATCAAATTGTAATTTAATCAAAATTAAAATAAAATATTATAAAATAACCAACTGTACCACTCAACCTCGTAGTGATATAATTATTTTTGCCAGAACTTCAATTTTTCCGATACGCCTATGAAGTATCACTTAAACTATATTTCTACAAAATTATAGAAGATCAGGAATACAGTTTTGCCATCCAGTAGAATTCCGAGCAGCAAAGATAAACACAATAATAAACTATCCTAATTAGGAAACAACCGTAAACAGTTTTTAAAATTTCCCCATTTTATGCCATAAATATAACCAAGTTCATAAATCTTTTTGATTGTGCTATTTAAGAATCGGTCACATCATCTCCATTATAGACCACAACAGAAACAACCGCAAAAAAATTGTTTTCTAAGTCCGGCTATTTTGCATTCTTGACTCATAAGGAATTAGATGTTTGTTTTGATGTTTTGTTTGGAGGATTGGAAATTCCCAACCAAATATAATAAACGTTTCTGTATCAAATGTGTATTCTCTGTTCTGTTTAAAAATCTAAACTTGTTTGGTTTGTATTCCAATTCTTTATTTTTGTTTTTTGTTTCTTTAATTTTGATCTTTTTCTGTAACACATTATGTCTTCATGGGATTCATGGCTATTTTTAGAGACGCAAAACATTTTTTTTTGTTTGCTTAATTTGGCATTTTTTGTTACACGCGAGTTTCACGGATATAACTCTATATAATCCAATCTAAAGATTAGATGCCTCACTCGTATTTTGGTAAGTATTACTTTTGGCCGCTGTACGAATTTATACAGTAACTCATTAAATGGTTAGCTCAGGATTAAATTCTATTAGGTTCCAACATACGTTAAAACCATTGGTGATCTGTGTATCCAAAGGAAGAGGAAACAAATATTACAACAGAAACATCGCTCTATTTGTTTGTTTCTCTACTAAGATAATTCACCTGGAGCTGCTGGACTAATACCAGCCGTGTTTCTGGTAGCTTTTAAAAAATTTACTTCAAGAATAGAAACACATTTAAACGCATGTATATAGTGTCGACAGAGCAAACTTTGATAAGACCTTAATTTGTCCATTTATTATCGTTTGTATATATATCACAGCTGCCTACGAAACCATGTAGTTCTACTAGCTGCTTTGTCGTAAATAATCATCTAAGAAATTTGGATTAATAAATGCAATTTATTATCCCAAATAATTCCAAGTATTCAAAGTGACTGGAACAATATCTTTCATCCGACCGTATAATATATAGCTAGGTAATAAAAAACAGACCTAATTTATCATATGTTCTAGCCGTCTCCGATTGATACAAGTGTTTACTAAACTGTAGCCGTCTTTCAATTTTCGACCAGCTTTTTTTACCAGCTCGCTTTGTTTGGAACCCAAGAGTCGGCCCTTCGTTCAGGTTGTTTGCACTGAACGGCTCTACGATAAATGCTTTCAGACTAAAATTTTAAAACTAGACATTGAACTGCGACGCTAATTCTCCTGGGAATTCATTGTTGCCGACATATCATTACCTATCATCGGCGTAGATTTTCTAAGGAGTGTTGCTCGTTATATATACAAAGATAAAGGCATAGACTCGTGAACGTCTTTATATACATCCAATACATTTTCTTTCAATGATTCTCCTGCTTTAACTGGGATTGATGGATCAACGACGGACCCAGGAGTATTTAACACTATTACAAATTATCCGACAGTGTGATTATCAGAAACATCAGCATCGGCAACATTGAACATAGATTAGATTAGATTAGGTTTAGGTGGCCGTCATTCAGTGACATGACATAGACACAAAAAAGGTCCGTAGCCCTACCACAACGAATTTTCTTATCCACCTCTCGCTACTGAAACCAATTCGAGCTCCTGACGAAGCAATAAATATTCCAAACACTCACCTTGCTGAGGCCTGTAAGATTACATAGGATACGAGCTTCTATAGAAGCTTAAGCTTGTACAGAACTAGGCTAGGACAGATGCAGAGATAGTGGAGAATAGTTTCTTCCTCCTCTTCACCCAAGCAACCACGAAAGTAATCATGAAAGAGAACACCAAGTCTACTTGCATGCTTTCTAATGAAGCAGTGTCCAGTGCTGACACCTACAATTTTATCAATACTACAACGCTTCATAGATATTAGTTGATTAGACCTGATTAAGTCGAGTATAGGCAAATCTTCCGTGTAATGACGCATGAGTTATGCTTTGACGATCTTTTCATTAAACATAACGTGACTCACAAACTTGAGACGAACGGACCTCGGATTGCATGCAAATCAAGACGACTGGTACCGGACAAATTCATTATTGCGAGGACAGAATTCGAACACATGATGAAATTCGGAATTTGCCGACCTAGCAGCAGTCCTTGTTCCAGCTTTCTGCATCTTGTACCAAAAAAGAATGAATAATGGAGACCGTCCGGAGATTTCCGAGCACTTAATAAAGTCACGATTCCGGATCGGTATCCGATTACATATCTCCAGGATTTCACTCAACATTTTGAGGGCTGTAAAATGTTCACAACAATAGACCTTGTTCATGCCTACCATCATATCCCGATAGAATCGATGGATATT
The DNA here is from genome assembly GCA_963556175.1 of Tipula confusa. Lineage (NCBI taxonomy): Eukaryota > Metazoa > Arthropoda > Insecta > Diptera > Tipulidae > Tipula > Tipula confusa. The sequence goes on from OY744477.1 coordinate 96,118,732, forward strand.
CCAAAGACTGCGGTTTCGACACCGTTTTGACATTTTGAATTTTGTAGAATGACTTTCAGTCTAAGGAATGCAGCACAGTAGTTCCAACGTCTTATGCATACAGTTTTAGGAGGATTTGACTTCTGTTTTGTATAAATGGATGACTTGCTCATTGCCTTTCAAAATTATAACCAACATCTCGAACACATCAACATTATCTTCGCTAAATTAGAAGAGCACGGTTTAGTAGTAAACGTAGACAAATGCGTTTTTGCAAAATTCGAAATTCTCCACTGACCGTAAAACAACTGAAAAGTTTTTTAGGTATGATAAATATTTATCGACGCTTCATTTCTGGTACTGCCGTCGATCAGACATTACTGATTGATTACCTAAAACGCTATGTTAAGAACAATCGTGTTCCAATTCGGTGATCGATAGCAGCAATTGAACTTTAATAATTTATCTATAATCTTCAGCACCTCTGGCCATCATGGTTGATGCTTCCGATACAGCGATTGGAGCAATGGTTCAGTAGTTCATTACGGAGACTTGGCAACCACTCTCCTTCTTTTCTGTACGTCTCAATGATATGCAAAAAAGATACAGTGCTTATGATCGTGAACTTCTCGCGGCTGCAGAGGTCACACATTTTCGACATCTTCTCGATCATAAACCACTACGCTTTTAATCGGAATCCGGAAAAAGAACCACCTCGTCAATTCAAACACTTAGATTTTATTGGTCAGTTCACGACTAATATCCAGCACATCTCTGGTATGGATAATTTCGTCGCTGATACTCTGTCACGCATTAATCAAATTTCTATCCCGAAAAGTATTGATTTATGCTGTCATCTCAGATGTTTAGTCCAATGATGAAGAAATTCAAGAAATCTTAAGGAGTAATTCCGTTCCCGGTTGAGAAATTCCCGAGATTTGAGAAATCTGCTTTTTTGTGCTTTGACCGAACGAGTTCAATCTTCTCTTCAATCTTAATTGGATTACGAACGACTTACAGTGATGAACTGAAAGCACCGCCTTTCCGAGGTCCGGAAATCTTTTTGGATACTACAAACGATCAACTTCTACAGTCTGAATTTGTAACGAATATCGAGCGACACTTCGACGGTATTCGTCCTGTACCGGCTTCTCCTCACGCTACGGGCAATATTTTTATTAGTAAAGATCTTCATACTTGTTCGCATACTTTAAAGACTGATGCAATAGGAAGATATTTGGATCCACCTTATACTGGACCGTATTTGGTTATCGACCGTACTCCAAAATGTTTCACTTTAGATCTGAACGGACGACTCACCTAAATTTCCATCGATCGTCTCAAACCTTGCTCTTCGGACTGTCAACCCGACACTCACACTATGCAAATTGGATTAATGTTCCCGACTCGTAAACCAGAACTTCCTATTTCGATTGATGGACCTAAATTATCTCTCGTGAAGCCGAAAGTTTGCAAACAAGTTTGCTTCGACTTTTTGCCTAAGCCTGTAATAACTAACGGCGTCGGGACCTAAATCCAGGGTTCCTTCCAGATTTACTGATCAAATTCGATAGATATTCGATTTCTCTGGAAGGGAAGTGTTTGTGGAGTCTTTTACCATCCTATGCATCTTAAAGTAGCACTCATTAAAATTAATTCAAATCATCTTGCACGAAAATAATAGTTGGGTACAAAACTAACTTGTTTGGGGAACATTGTATCCTAAATAGACTTGAGTGAACCATTTCACTACAATATCAACCTCCACGTTTCGAGCAAAGTAGTTGTATACAACCACAAGAACCACTTGCATTTTATTTTTTTTTTTTTCGTGGATTGAATGATTGATTAGATTGTACGGCCAAGCATTATGTAGGATCTCCCAGAGTTGCCCAGGCCCACCGTATACCCGTTTTTACATATAAAGGGACATTTTCCAAAAAGAGACATAAAATTAAGAAAAATGCATGAAATCTTTATTTGAATCGGTAGTACGTTCCATATAATTTAATGTTTGAAGATTATTTCATGCAAATGTTGACCGCGGCTGCGCCTCAAATGGTCCATCCGCTTAGTCCAATTTTGGCATACACTTTCCAATATTTCGGCCGGTATCTCACGAATAAATGCTTAAATGCTGTCTTCCAATGCGTCAATCGAAGCGGGCTTATCAGTATAGACATGAGCCTTAACATAGCCCCACAAAAAATAATCTAAAGGCGTTAAATCGCACGATCTATCATCTCACGGTAGCGCTCACCATTCACAGTTACGTTGCGATGCGCATCATCTTTAAAGAAGTACTGTCCAATGATGCCACCAGCCCATAATCCGCACCAAACAGTAACTCTTTCTGGATGCAATAGTAGCTCTTGCAATGCTCCTGGCTGATCTTCACTCCAAAATCGACAATTCTGCTTATTTACGAATCCATTCAGCCAAAAATGAGCTTCGTCGCTGAACACAATTTTTCGATAAAAAAATGGATCTTCCACCAACTTTTCAAGAGCCCATTCACCAAAAATTCTGCGTTGTGGTTCTTGCACCAGCTGTATTTTGTAAGGCTTCACACCTAAATCCTTCCGCAAAATTTTCCACGTTGTTGAGTACCAGAAGCCCAATTGCTGCAAACGGCGCCGAATCGATAATTGATGGTAATCACTAACACTGGCTGATACAGCTGCGATATTTTCTTCAGTTCGCACTGTACGTAAGCGTGTTGGTGATTTAAAGTCCAAAAATGTAAATTTGGTGCGAAATTTAGTTACAATAGTCCGAATAGCTGCTTCAGTGGGTCGATTAAACTGACCATAAAATGGAAGAAGCGCGCGATGAACTTTCTTAACAGAGCACGCATTTTGATAATAAAATTCAATGATTTGCAAGCGTTGTTCGTTTGTAAAACGATTAATGGTGAAATTATAGACCAAACTGAAGATGTTTGGCAGTGACACAAAACATGAAACATACGTGACCTGTCAAAATCAGTGTTGCCAAAAAGAAAATAGTTAAAAAATCACTCTTTATTTGGAAGGATAAGGCAGGATATTCATTAAATTATTGAGATCAACCCGGTTACAGACATCTTGGCGGCCAATAGTTAGTTAATTTTTTTGTGGTAGGGTCTGGAAAGATATGTCAGTAATAACAGAATTGGTCCGGTTTACCGGTAGAAAATATTCAAACTGCTGTTAGCATAACACCATCACAATTTTATTAAACTGCTCTGCCTTCTGTTTTCTGTATTCTGTCATCTCTTATCAGCAACTTCAGTGTGCCACCATTCATCTGTAATCTGCAAAAAATTCCATAAAAAAAAATCTATTAATGGGTTAATTTTTACGAGCCATATGCTGTAGTAAATTGGATCAGTTTTTGCCTGAAATTTACAATTATTTATTTTATTACATCAGTAAAAATACGAAATTATAAAAATTATAGCATAAATCAGATTTTAAAAAAATTTATTCAATATTACAAATAAATTGAATAACCCGTTTTATGACCAATACGTCATGTAATCACCAAAAATCTAATTTATATAAACTTTATTTGACACAAAACTTTAAAATTAATACAAGTTAGATTTTACAAAACTGATTAAAAATTACAAATTTACAATTAAATTTACCGTTCCATGACAAATCTGTCACCTTATTTTTTTGTTACTTTTTTACTTTTTTTTTTTACTTTTTTTTACTAAATTATCAACAAATTCACTGCAGGTGGAGTATGTGGTAACGTCGTTTCCACGAAACACACTTTCAAATTGAACGTTGAACGCAGTGTAAATTATGGAAACGCGTACTGTTTTCAATCAATCGCATGTGCTTGGAGAAACAGTTTTTGTAATATAAATAAAATTGTTTCTTTGTTTTTCTTAGTAGTCAGAACAAAATATTAGTGGGATCATTTCTAAATATTTTTAAATAAAGAAAATAAATATGTATCAAATTTAATTTTTAAATATTTTTAAAACTAAATATTTCCGGCACCAAAGCATATATATTATGGAATGCATAATATAGATACTCACCAACGGCTAACCAGAGTTGTAAAAATAAAGGGTTATCATTTCCCAGAGATTCAACACAAAGATAAGTCCATCTTCCAATTGAGGACAATCAAGATTTAAAATCAGGCACGTATTTACATGTTTACTATTATAAATTCATGTCACGATTTAATGCAATTTAAAACGAACATCTACGTAATGTTTAAATAAATTTCGTATCTACGTACAAAAAACTATAAAGACAAATAAACAAGCGTAATTTCAATAGTTTAGTACGATTTATATTTAGTTAAGTCCAACTATTTGGCATACAATATACGTAATTTGACCACATCATAATTGTATATTTAGCATACGGTAGTCTTAAAATAACTAATCTCCCATCGATCGATCAATACATTGAGTTAAGATGTTAATGCATAGTATGGCTTTCACTTTAATATCATTTGCATACAAATATTGATTTAAGCAATATTATTGCCTATTTATATAGTATATACTTTGGCCTAACCTGGAATTATTGTTAAATTTATGATGGTCTAATGTGTATTAGACTCGATCGGTAAACAGTAGTCAACATAAAATTTACTTTATTATTATAAGTCGCACGTATGTTGCGTGCGTCAGTAATGTTCGATTATATAACGATCTATGTATGTTTGGAATTACAAAATCAAATATTTACTTTACGATCATCAGTAAAACAGTCTGCATTCTAATTAAATCATTAATGATTTCTAGTAATTTTTTGTCGTATACAACGATGTTTAGTTTGTTGACATTTAACATATGAACAGTTTAGACGATGGTCGGGGGAAATTACAAACAAAAATGTAAAATTATGGCATATGCATAATTTGGAATTTCCAATGCTTTTGCTACATGTCCGTATGATACGGAAACAAATAAACAAAACTTCCCATCGCGTGGGTGAAAAACATAGTATGTATAAATATTTCCGCAAAATTAAATCACGAGGTCGATGTTGTTATTAGATGCTATAGTTGGTTGGTTGACTAGTTTGTAATAACTTATATATATATTACATAAAATATCACTTAAGCAAAAAAAAAAATGTATACATTTTTATAATAAAATAATTATGAAATGACATATTACCATTAGTTTTTGTTTTTTATCGATGTGGGCGTTGTAGCTACTAGAACCGCGACCTTGTAGATCTTCTGTACTTAAAAACTTTATTAATAAACCGTCCAGTCAATATGCAGGCTCTTGGTACACCCGACCATATTTCTGGATGGTATACATGATTCATTTGGTCTCAGCTTAATATTCTTCCACCTAAATGTTGCAGTCGTTGGTGGAAAATTGCTGGACATTAACAAAGGATATGTTCCACTAATTCCACTTCCATATTACAGAAGCGACAAGGATCCATCGCAGTTAGATCCATATTCTTAAGATGATATGTTAGAGGAACATGGCAGTGAGGAAGGTAGCTACTAACATCCACTTAGGTATGCCAAGTACGAGCAGCATTAATTTAATGAAGGTGAAATAAACCTCTTTGCTTGGCGTAGTCATTGAATTCTGCGTTAAAAAGAGAACCTTTCAATGTTCTTTCAATGACCTTCCCACCGTTTCATCGCTCTTCTAAGGTGTATTTTAGTGACACCGCAGAAAGGCTCTGACCCAATAAATAGAGAACCAGAACCCGCCCAGGAAAGGCCATCTGCAGCCTCGTTTCCTTCGACTCCAGTTTGTTCTGGCAACCACACAAGTGTTAACTTCAGTTTTTCCACTGCGTTAAGACCACACCATTTTAATGCTAGTTGACTCCAATACAATAAAGACCGTATAGTGCTATTTAGGCCTCTTTCTATGCCTATTCTGGCACAAAGTTCTATGGCGTGCATTTCTGCTTGGAAAATAGTAGCATTGGATCCCAACGACTTGCAAAGGGCATTTCCACTTCATATATTCCTACTCCGGCTCCGTCTACTGTTTTGGAACCGTCTGTGTACCATACCATGGACCCTCTTTCAAAGGATGGCCCACTGTCCTCCAACTGTCCCTATCCGGCAATATAACATAGAAGGGCTTATTGAAATCCAGTTTGACTGGAATACTGTCGGAAGGAAATCTAATGGAATGGTTTGCCTGAAACACCCAAAGCATTGCGAAGTGGCCAACCATGTTGTCTGGTTGGAAATTTTCGTCTGCTTGTATCCTCAAAGTCACAATTGCAGCTTCCATTTTGACACGCAGGTGCAATGGAGCCAGTCCTAGGAACATCTCCATTGCAGCAGTCGGGTATGTTCTAATTGTATTCATGTTCTCCCGTAATACTGAAGCAAGCCAAACGTTGAACTTTAGTAATGTCACCACACCATTAAAGCGTATGTGCCCATGGGTCTACTGATTGTTAGAAATTACCAATAGATCATTTTGGTTGTAAATCCCAGGTTCGTTCATAGAGCCTCTGACAGGCCAAGAGTGTCTTAGTAAATCTACTCTAAACCTTGAGTATGTATTGTTTCCAGTTTAGTTTTTGATTCAGAATGGTCCTAAATATTTAACCTCCGAATACACCATTGCCATATCAGCCCAAATGCATTCAGAATAAGTTCGCAAATGATAATGTCAAATTAGCCTCTAATTATTTCAATCAAGTCCATTGCTACTCAGAAGGGTCAGCAGTTCATCAACAACCATTGACCATAGTAATGGATACAATACCACTCCCTATGGACATCCCTTTACAGTCTTGATAGTTACTGTGTCACTACGTAATTGAGATGTAATAATTCTATTTTTCAGCATCGAACCAATCCACTTAACTGTGGGAACCTCAATTCTCTTTTCTTATGCTGCCCTCTCTATTGATTTATAGGAACCTTCAATGTCAACAAAAGCACAAAAGGTGATTTCTTTACATCAAATATGCTATCAATTTTAGTGATCAGACTATTAAGAGCCGTCACCGTAGATTTGCCAGCCTGATAAGCAAACTGATTTTGATGAAGTGGGTTCCTTTTTAAAGTCTAACTTTTTATATGGTAATCCAAAACTTTCTCCATTGTTTTCAATCGAAATGCTGTGAGGATTATTGGACGATATGCCTTGGCTGGGTGTCTGAACGAACCTTACTTTTGGTATAAAGACCAAATTTACTTTCTTCCAGTTTCGAAACGTATTTAAAAGCGTAGCCTGCCGGAATGATCTGAACCAAGTAAGGAAGAATCTCTTTAATACCTCTCTGCAGGAGAGCTGTAAAAATACTACCATCTCCAGCGGATTTGAAGGGTTTAAATAAGCTAACTGCCCATCCAACCGTGCTGGGCTTAAATATCCTGCTTAAGAGACTCCATGTCTTGTTATAGGGGGGTTTGAACCATTTCACGAGAACCTTCATAGGCGTCTTCAAGTGGTTCCGCCACCATTGATTCCGAAAACTGGATTTCTAAAAGCACGCTTATAGTTTCCCTCCAGTTCTCAGTAAAACTTGCATCGGCCTCTTGAAAAAAACCTATGCCATTTGAGTGGTGTTTTGCCCATTCACTGGTGCGTTTGGCCTTGTAAAATAAACATCTCACTTTTTTTTCCAGTGTCCCGTTTCACCACGGGATGGTTGATAACCTCTCTTTGCTTCACAAGACAACTGTTCTCAAAAGCAGAGTGTACGGAGTTATGCAGTTGATTTGAACTGAACCTTCTGGGGACTCTGTTTTCTGACCCAAGTTGTGCTTTGTACAAACCCTAGTCGGTTAGCTTTGGAACTTTAATTTTTTGCGGCTGCATGGTTCGTGCCTCTAGATCATATCTGATATGCATATGATCGGAAATAGAAGTTTCTTCAGAGACATGCCAGTCTTTTATGAGAGAACCTAACTGCGGACTGGCTAGAGTTAAATCTAGGGCTTCTCGCCTAAGCGCATTGATAAAAGTAGAATTATTTTTTCTGTTTATAATAGCTACATTATTTGTTAACAGATATTCAAAACGGGACTCACCTCTTTAATTGATGTCTGTGCTGTCCGACACCGTATGGATCCAATTAGACGAACCCAATTAGATAATTTAGCCCTTTTCCCACACAGTAGGCTATGAAACGCGTTACTTCCAGTGGGAGTGTTGCTTCTGAGTCTCCAAGAAAGTTGGCCGAGGCCACTAATGTCTTTTGTTTGCCACTTTCTCCCAGTTGCTCCACTATTACTGCTATCAAGCCCCTGGAGATGAACTCTGAAATGGAAATAAGATTTTATTGTGAGCTAGCCAGAATAGCTGCCCTTGGACTCTGACTTCCAATATCATTAATTAACTTACCTGTTTATTTTGATAATCCTTTAACGTGATTATCCAACGTCCAAGGTTCCTGAATCAGAGATAGACCTTTGTTTTGACAGACAAACCGGCGGCTTAGAACATTAGATGCTGCCTTAACATGATGTAGTTTTATCTGTATCATTTTAATTGTTTAGTGCTAGCTTCACTTTTTTCTCTTCCTCATTCTTCCTTTTACCGGGTTTAACTAAGCCAGATTGGTGACCTTTGTCCTCAATTTCCTGACCCTCACCAACTCCACCTGTTACTTTTTGTAAAAACTTCTTTGGGGCTTTTTCTTTACCTCTTGCCACCGTACTTGTCTCTTGTAGAGACCCGGAAGCATTTCCAACACTTCTGCTGTAAGCGCGGTTGCTTCTATTACTGATTTGCCCGTTGGCATCCCACGCTTTATAGCTGACCTCACTGTGGTCTGCCCGCTTCCTTTCTGATGCAACTGGACTTCCCCAAAGGTAAAGCTAATCGTATACCCAACTTGTTTTATTTCGTTCACTATTATGTGGTCAACCGAGAGGGCGTAAAAGGCTGCAGTGACTTTTGTTTGCTTTCGGAGTATTCTTTACCTATCTGTTTGTATATTGTGCCGTCCCTATGACAATTCAGCGTTATTTGGGAAGATGCCTAGTAAAATTTGGGCTCGAGGCAAATTCTTCGCTTAAACCGTCTTAAATGGTGCTCCTTCCCAAGGCTTAATTTCTCCAACTATTTCTTTAAGCCATAAAGCGGCAGCCTTATTGGCACACTTCACCATTAGCCACCCTAGTCAATACTTTCTCTTCTTGTTTAAGCACCATCTCCAGAACCTGTTCCTGGACAGCATTTAGCTGCTCAACCATCATAACTCTCTCTAAAAATTCCAAAGGGAGGATTTCAATGAACATGGACTCTGTGGCTTGCCTGAAAGAAATTTCAGGCTGAACCTTAGACCCCGAGTTTGCTATCGGGACACTGTTCCCATCTTTGTGTCACTTCCTGCTTTTCCCTGGTGAAGTAGCAATCTAAGAGAGAGGATTCTTATAGGCTGGGTCTCTAAAGGAGCACTAGTCTCCTTCAGTGGCTTTTGTGCCAAAAGTTTTGTTTCCCTTCCGGGAGTTCCTCCTTAACAAGTAATCTTTTATATCGCTTTTTTGCTGCTCCACACAACTTAACCTGAGAAAAGCTTGATGGACTGTCAGAAACATTTTCCCCAGAACCATTTTCTATGTGGTTTTTATCTTCTATTTTCACTGAAGTTTTCCCCCTAATTACAGGGGATAGTTTTCCGACCCTTAAAAACTTCGAAGGGCCAAGAAGACTTAAGTCATCAAACCTCATTCGTAGTACCCCCTCAGACGATTTGCCAGCCGAGTGTGTCGAAGAATAGAAAGTTGAAGCAGTGGTCTTCAAACTTCTTGTGGGACACCCAGTTTACCACAAGAAGACTTAAGTTAAACTGGAAGGCACCTGATATGAGGAGCTCGCATACTGAGGTTTAATTTTGTATCAGCTGTTAATCCATTGCCATATGCTGTTTCACCTTGGATTAGGAATTTTTTCAAGGGTGTCTTCTTTAGCGCCACACTTTAAATCTTATGCCTAGCAAACATTGGTCACCACATAGTGGCAGTAAGTACACTAGCAAGGATTATCGTGGTTCGGTTAATCCTTCCCACCATCGTACGTACCATGACAGAGGCTACCTAAAACATGACTAGAACAGCTTGTTGGTGCGTAATCCCCTTCAGATTTACCGGAGGGTAAATCACCCCTTACATTTTAAACTTCCTGCCAAATTACTATACAACTGCCCCTCCTGGGGTGCAGACGCCGATCAGGGAGTTGCTAAATATGAGATACACGCTTCTGGATTTTTTACCCCTAGGACAGGTTAATTCGCCAAGCATCCTGTCCTTCCAGCTCCCTCCAGCCACCATACAACATTTTCACAACCATTCAAGCATCCATATGGATAGCCCAAACGAATGGGATCCATTTCATTCAAATGATTTGCCCGTTTAAAGGGTTCCCCATTTACTCATAGGAAAACCAAGGAGCAGAGAAGAGCCGTGATGCTTAGCCTGATGTGGTTGATTCTTAATGGTTGTATGGTACGATCAGTTCGCCATTTTATAACTAGGTATCACAGGCTTTCAGAATTTAATGAGACTCTCCTCCCAGCAGTGGTGCAGTTGGAAGCGGATTATTTTATTCACCACTAACCTACTTTTCGATAGTAGGTCTACTATCCATTACCTGTTGCAGCTTCTAAATCCAACGTCATTGGAAGAATGGAGTTGTCCAACGTGCCACGGATCCCTAAGCCTTATAATTTTTTTCTCATAAGGCTGACTTTAGCAGTTAGTCCGCGATTTTTGTCGAGTAAAGTGAATATAAATAAGATTTTCATGCAAATACTTGACGTTTCAGATGAAAATAAATTCAATTTATTACACCATACGGCTAAGAGCACTTAGTTCATTAAAATATTGTGTTGTCAGGGAAACTTTGCAGTTTACAGTTGAATGGTAACACACTGGAGTTGCTGATAAGAGATATCAGAATGCAGAGCAGAACAGTATAATTGTGATTGGCTTGTGCTAATAGTAATTAAATATTGGCTACCGGGAAACCTGATCAATTCTGTCATTACTGATTTACCTTTCCTTCCCTCCACCACAAAAAAAAACAACTATCGATCGCTTAGGTGTTTGCAACCGGGTTGAGTATGTCATAACTAACATTCCATCTACTCCTTCGGTTTTATTATATGTAACACGGGAGCTCGGTGGTGCCCGGCATTCTGGGAGTTCCTGCGGATCGAGTTCCTTGGCCGTACACTCCAATCAATCAAAGCAATCAAAAAAGACAGACGTTTGGTTATTCTAACTTTACATACTCAACTTCTTCCAGGTAACCACGCGAGGAACAGTTTATTAGAGGACCATCAAGTATCATTTTGTGTACAGAACTAAATATTTCCTCGTTATCAGTATATATTCTATATATAATCAAATATTGCAACCAACAATGCAACAGTCACGTCAAATTTTCCATAATCATCAACGACCTATTGACGCACCGACAACCATATCACAATTTAAATAACATTTAAGTAATATAATCCTCTTTCACCATTTAGCATACGCTATGTGACACGATGCACATAAATCTGTATACTATGCAAGGTCGTCTCATACGTCGCCGATTACAACAATATCTCATTTTTGTCGGATGATTCACGTTTAAAGTATTTCTTAAATTTTTTTAGTTTTGTTACACGGTCGCTCGATCTTCTTCAATAATTAAAATTAAATAAAAGGGTTTTCCATTTTCAATGTTCGCAGATTTCAAAATTGATTAAAACTTTCTACGCTGTTTTATTATCGACTGTTTCAATTTTTCGTGTAATGATCCAAAACAAGGTCTGTGACACGTATACACGACACAAAAACAAAAAATCCGCTTATTTTAATTGGAAAACTCTCTATATATGTATACACATCAGATATAAAGATCATTTGATCAAATCGAGATGAAATATTTGGAAATATAAAAATTTACTAAAGATGACAATTAAACCAAATAAAAAACACTTTAAACTTTATAATGATCACCTTCGATCGCATATACCATTTAATGGCCGCAAACAAAAAATCTTTTGCACAAAAATTTCGCATCGTTTATCGATGTATAATGACGCTGAATGACGTAAATCAAAGCGACCATAACAATTCACTACGTTGCAGATCTTGATGGTATTTTGGAATCTACATTTTTTTTATTATACATATATTGTGTTAATTGGAAATATGAAATTGCAAATCTTGATTCGCGCGCCATTTCGTCGTTTCATCGCTATGTCACATTTTATTGTTCAACTCTTGTATTCCGTGATACATTCAAATAAATTTAATTAAGTTCGACTCGCTCTATGTAATTAATTAAGTTTACTACCTGAATACGAATGGCAAAATGTTTTATGATTCAAACTAGTTTTAGTTTAATGTGGTGTATACACATATATAAATTAGTTGAATGATGATATCAGATGGATTATGATAAGAAATGACCTTGAAATATTAACGACCATTTCGATAATTTTTTTTTTTTTTTTATTGCTTTAGTTTACGATCGAAAAATTCCAAACGAAATAGTTGTATGCGGTGCCCGGTCTAGAACATCCTTAATTAACTTTTTTGTTTTTGTATTTTTATTTTTTATTTTTAAAGTTTAATTTAATGAGCGCATAGATAATAAATAAATAGCGGATCTATGTTCGTCTAGATGGGTCCACATAATTTAAATAAAGATGACATTTGAAATTTAGCAGCTAGATAGTAGCGAATTATTTAACGTTTTATGATCTTAATTCTTGAAATTTGGATCATAGTAATACTAGATATCATAGTAATATGCCTAAGGGTATAATCGGTGCACGTCGTCAGTATAGTGATTGATGGCTTTAATGCTAGAGCTATAGTGACCGATAATGACAAGACTGCCCTGGTACAAGACTGCCCGGTTTCTGCTATTGGACAAGACTGCCCGGTTTCTGCTATTCTCTGACCCCAAGAGAATAGCAGAAACCGGTATGGTGGTCCAGGGGTTTGGGAATCCTTCGTATAGGGTGTAGGAAAGCATTCAACAAAGCAAAAGAAAGGCTCTAGGGAAGCTTAGAATTGGGACTCCTGTTAGGAGCACCTTCAAAAGTATAAAAAGAAATTATGGAAGGCGCAGAGGAGGTCTTGGAGACTATTCTGTAATAAAATGGAAGGTGTTTCGGAGACTTCGCGCTTTAGGAAAATCTTATCTACGAGCCCAATGAGCCCTAGTTAGTTAATTAAACCAGATGGGCTGTGGACAACGTCTAGTGGGGAATTATTGGCGCTCCTGTTGGAAACTCATTTCCCAGGTAGTGTGGATGTGTCGACAGAGCTTGGTAGGAATAGGGAAAAATTATTGTCGGGGTGCCCGGAGAAAATTGTGTGCAAAAACTGGATCCCATGGGCACTAAATGGCTTTAGATCCTGTAAATCAGCTGGCCCGGACGGTATCATTTCAGTGGAATTTCAAAAACACTCGTCGAGCATTCTTCCATGGCTGAAGGTGATCTTCAGGGGGTGTTTAAAGCTGAATTATATTCCTTAGAAATGGACGGAGGTTAGGGTGATTTTTATCCCGAAAACGGGGAAGAATTCCGAATTCACCCACCCAAAGGACCTAAGACCTATAACTCCTGCCATCCTTTCTGTTGAAAACATTGGAAAAACTGATTGACGTGTGCATACCTGCAAAAATAAAATCCAGTAATTGGGCGACTTCTCAGCATGAGTACTGGAAAGGGAGATCTGTGGACACGGCTCTACTTTCCCTGGTGTGAAGAATTGAGAAATCAATCCACTCGAAAGAGCATGGTAGCCTTCCTCGATATACAGAGCGCCTTTAACAATGTCAGGTCGGAGGCAGTTCAGGAAAGACCCCTTAAAGAGGTTGATAAATCAGATGCTAGAATGCAGGATTGTTGACGCGAAAATCCACTATTAGGGGATGAGTAGTTAGAGGAACTCCGCAAGGTGGTGTCCAATCACCTCTTCTCTAGAACATAGTAATCAATGGATTACTTTTGGAACTGGAGAGGGGGGGAATGAGGGTGATGCCTCGAGCGTATGCAGATGAAGTAGCGATCGTAATCTCGGGTAGGTACCTAAGCATGATTAGGGAAGTCGTGCAACACGCGCTCTTAATAATTACAAAGCGGGCTAGCAAATGTGGGCAGACCGATTCTGATGTACGGGGTGAGTGTGTGGTGGCCAGCACTAGACAAGAAAACTTATAAAAATATGATAGAGAAGGTACAAAGAACGGCCTGCTTACTTATAACCGGAGCACAGAGGACAACCCCTACACATGCTCTGGAGGCTATGCAATGTAGCGCAGCAAGTCTGGCCGAAACTGGACTTGAAGCGCTCCAAAACACTACTATCCCTACGTAGACTTGACTTAAGTATAGTCGTGGGGGTGCTCAAAGGACTCACCTCATTGCAGAGTATACGAGGAGGCTTGTTTCAATGGCAAATGACTTCTGTAGAAGCTGTATGGATGAGGAGGAGGAAGAGACAGTGAGCCACTTCCTCTGTTCATGCCCAGCGCTAGCTTACAGGAGGTTCAAACATCTGGGCAAGTATTGTTTCGACGGCCTTGTGGATCTAGAGAACTGCAATGTGCAAGATATCTTACGCTACATAAGTAGCTCTGAATGGCTCCAATGAAGATGAAATAGAAGTAGGATACTTTGGTATCACAATGGACCGTCACGGTCTAAGTGTGCGTTAGCAGTTACTCTAACATAACCTAACCTAGAGTGATCGATAATGAAGAAAGGATGATGAACTTTATCATCATGTATGGGAAGATCTCAGTTGTAGGCAGTACTCATCAATTAATTTCTATAAAGCTATACGATGGCAGTTTTTGTATAAGTCGCAGGGATCACAGAAAAGCAAATCTTATACGTTTTTACTTGTGAATGGCTGATATCAAAATCTTGTTACATAATTTGGAGAGAATCACTCCTCTAGCAGAGAACATTGTAAATGACTACCAAAAGGTGCCCTTCGTTCGATTTTGTTTTTCAATATTGACTCACCCCTTGCATCTTTCGATTTTAGCGACAAAGATATAAAATATCATGCCTCCTTTGTTGAGATTCCAACCCAGTACCTTTCGGTATAAACTCCGCAGCTTTAAACACTACCTTGACCACTGATTTGATTTTAGCTACATTTTGGATTTTATTTTTGATAACTGCAAAACTCTTGTGAAAGCAAAAACGTTTCTTCTTTTTCCTTTTTCTAATTGTTTATAGCGGTTGTTTCCTTAAAACTTATAGGTATATGTAGATGCAAACAATCAAACGGAATTAGTCCCAAGCAACGGAAAATCCTTAAAACCTGTAGAATTTAAAAAAATATCGAAAATTTGCGAAAAAACTTGCTATTTCAACAAACCAAATCATTCATAACCAAATTCGGACAACTATTAGGTAACGCGGTATGTGAAGGTAGCCAAATCTCAATCAGCCGCACAAAAGTCGATTTGTGTATTATTGGCGTTGATCTTCTATCGCATTTTATTAGTCATGAGTGGCAATATCTCACAAGGTATTAGAGCTAAACAAAGCGAAACATAATGTCACTCACCGCATTAATCGTTTCCTTATGTAACCGATTTCACACAACAATTTGGGGAATGCACAAAGTATTCTCGAAAATTAACCTCGTCCGAGCTTATCACATAGTCCCTATCGAAGAACAAGACATCGAAAATGCACCCCTTTTGGACTCTTTATATATATCTACCATTCGTATTTCTTTACATCAAATTTTGATCGCCTATATAAATGGAATCGGAATGTTACCCAACAAGCATAAAGTAGAGACAATCAACAATTTACCACGACCAGTTACGACAGATGGTTGGTATATTATGCCAAATTTAAAATGGTAAATTCTTCATTTTTGTTGAAGCGTCGAATATAGCACTAGAAGAAGTATTCCAACAACTTCGAAAAGCTTGTCAACCACATTTCTTCTAACTATGAGCAAGTTAAACAAAATTTGCTGCTTATTTTACCATCAAACATTTTAAACATTTCGCTGAAAGACGAGAATTTATTATATTTTCGACCAAAAACCTTTGACGTTCCTTCTGAAATGTGATTTACATCACACTTTGCGAGACAGCAACTTCTTTGACTTTCGTATTGACATCGTGGTATTCGAGCTACAGCAAACCTCAGCAAATTAGAAATAATACATATGGCCAGAACTGATCCAAGAAATACGCTTTCGGAACAAACACTGCGTATATCGTTGTCAGATGTGTAAGATAACGAAGCACGTCCAAAGCTAAACCAAAACTTGATGGAGAAACTTACAGTGGGTAAACTTATCGCGGACCACTGCAGGAATTTCAAAGGTCATAATATATGTATCATCCAGACCTGAACAAAAATATCGAGGAGCAGAGTGTCGAATATTTCTAAAAATTACGTCATACCAGCCATTAATCATAATTGAAAAACCTATAACTCCTGAAATGCAATACACTAGGTGATCGCACTTTCAATCAATCGCACAAATCGATTGATTTCGATGCGCTCTGTGGAAGTTATCAGTTTTCAGTTTATTAAAAGCAGGCCACCATTCGTTGTGAGGTGAATATTGATTATCATTGCAAAGATTTTGGAATTTATAAGAGGTCTCAGCATCAGGTAATCCGACAAATTATTCCGAAGAAGAGGTATTTTGCGAAGAACATTTTGTCAAAACTACCAAACGAAAGGAGATGGACAATTTATGGTCCAACTTCTATTTACATCAACACAAGTAAAATTGGGAGATACTGATCTGCAGGAAATGAAGTACAATTTAAAAGATCGTATACGAACTTTAAGGAATAATATGTTGCTCTCAAGCTCATAAAAGAACTAGCCCCAACACATTATCGTCTCACAACCGTCACATATGGAATAGCATCAGCACCTTACCTCGGTCGGAATAACATAAAAACGAATGATACGATAAAGGATTTTGCACGACTTAAGTAAGTAGTCATCAAAATACGGCCCATTATAAGAAATAAAAAGAGATCTCCGTACCTACTGAATAATGGGAAACCCATCAACGATTAAATCGTGTTCGTAACGAGAACCAATTTTTAAAGGCGGAACGATCCCCCTATAGCTTATACGCGAGTCAATCGCTAAATTTAGCTGAGAGAAACTACCCAATAATTGAAAAGGAATTGTTAGCCATAGTATGGGGGTTAAACGATTTCACTGTCAAACGGTTAATGGATATAAATTTAAAATAATTACTGATCATCGCCCTCTAGTATGGTTGGCTAAGCACTCAAAACCTTCCTCAAGGTTATTAAGGTGACAAATCGAGCTAGATAAATACGAATACGACGTAATATACAAATAAGGAAAAAATAATCAAAACGCAGATTCGTTGAGTAGAATTGTCGAATCAAACGATTTACACGAAATTCTTCCAGTTACCAGATCACAGTCAAAACAAATCGTTACACAAAACCAGTCTACTAAATTAGATAATATTTCGACCAACCGTAATAACTCGTTCAACAAAGTTTCAAAACTCGATCCAATACCAACCACTTCGGCGAGTGTTTTGAAAAACACTATCGTTACTTCAACATTAAGTAACCCGAAATCGGATCCAAAATAGAAGATTATACACCTAAATTCGGACGCGGATATTGAACTCGTAATCAATAAGTTTCACTGTAATCCACTTGGCGGACATCAAGGTGTGTCTCGCACATTTATAAGTAAATGTACGTTATGTCAAATAAACAAAATAAGAAAGATAAATAAAGTTCTAATGAAGATAACCACTACTTCAAAACTTCCTTTCGAAAGAATATTCCTCGACATTGTTGGACCACTAGTAGAATCATACCAAGGAAATAAACACATGTTAACGCTGCAAAACGATCTAAGTAAATTTTCGGTAGCATTGCCAATTCCGTCCTAAGAAACCTCTGTTGTAGCGAGAGCATTTGCAGAAAATTGTAATGGAAATGTGAAATATCACAGACAATCATTACAGATCAGGGATCAAACTTCATGAGTGAAATGTTTCAAAATTTATGCAGGCTGTTTGCAGTAAAGAAACTTAACACAATCAAACGGTGCATTGGAGCGCTCACATAGGACATTAGCGGTATATCTACGCAATTTCACAGCAAAAGAACCTCTCAACTGGGATCAATAAATCCCATTCGCCATGTTTACGTTCAACTCGACTCCGCACACTTCCACAGACTTTATGCCTTTTGAAATAGTTTTCGGGTTTAAACCAAAACTATGTACCATCTTTATTTTAAAAACCACCGGAACCAGTTTACAATTATGATAATTATTATTCCGAGCTCAAAAATAAATTACAAAGCTCTTGGCTTATTGCTCGTGATCGTTTATTGAGTAAAAAGGAAACTTCTAAAAATTCATAAGCAGTCAAATGAATCAAATTATAATGTCGGCAACCCTTAATGGCTTGGCCCGTACGTCATTACAAAAAGTATCATAAAGTTTTTATTTAAATTCCTAATTAATAGTGAGAAATTGTGCTAAAATGAGATTGGATTGAAATACATCATACAAGCATTTCCTTTTTGTGTTGGTTCTTAAATGGAGTTTTAAATGATCATCTCTTACAGCATTAATAAATGCATTCACCGTCATTCAATACTTTCATATAATGAGCTTTACCGTATGCCAGTCTGGCGAGCATAGTAACCTCTCACACAACATCTTGAATACTTTCTCTCCACTTCTATCTCCTATTCTGTAGCTGGACTTTGTATAACTCCTGAGTGAGACTGTCCGTACATGAGTTCCATCTTTCACAAAACTCTTTCGGACCTCATTTCTGACGTGGATATGGTTCTTCGTAGTGGCAAGATAAGAGCACACAGTCGTTCATCGGCATCTCAGCTATTATATCTCTTGACCTCTTGAAATTTCACCTTGAAATTCTCAAACGACGTGTTTTAGAATACCTTGGAGGCCTAGTATCGCCTTCCGGCTCTTCAATGCTTGCATCTTAACTTCTAAGAAGTCTTCTCTTTAAACTGGTCTAATTAAGCCCATTGTTCACCTAAAAGAAAGTCTATAATTGTGCGCTTAATTGAGAGCTTTGTTCCACTAACAGCGGCTTTAAGAAAACCACCATAACTTTATGAGAGCCGACATTACTTTATATTGATGCCACTTTACTTAGTGCCATCATTGTTTTATCATCATTGTTTGTGCAGAATATCTAACTATAAATAGATCTTGAATCATTACCAAATACCAGTCCATCAGGTGTAAACCATATTGTTAAAAAAATGTAACAAAGGTGGTGGAGTCGTCCATACGATACTCCACATATATAATACCGAGCAATTGGCACAATGAGTAAAGCTACGGCTTTAATTCGGGAGGTAGTGGATTCGAATCTCAAGGGGGAAGGTGGAAAAAAGGATTTTTTGTTACTTGATTATGATCGTGATGATCCATGGGCCGAACCACCGTCCATGTCAGTACAGGCTGGCTGGAAAGATGGATGATCAAAGCTAACTTGTATTCGTTCATCCTCGATTTGGCTACGGCGAGTGAGCGTGGGTCCGCAAAAATGATTGGTTAGTTCAAACACACATATATGTATATTATAGAATTTTTTAAAAAGACTTAATTGTAAAACTATGATTAGAAGTCCTTTTTATTATTAAATCAGAATTTCGTCCTAATAAGTAATATGAGCCTGTTCTGCATTTTAAAACATCCCGTGATGAATATTAGGTGTTCTTAAATTTCCAAAACGCTATATAATTCAATCCATCAGAAAATGAAGCTTATGGTTTGCTTCACTATGGCAGCGGGAATACCTGAAAAATATATGCATTTTATAAAATGATAGTAATGCAGTCAAAACAAGCTATCAAGCTCTGGATCAAATTGGTTGGAGCCAGATTGCTTATTTGGTATGGGCCAGTAACGGTTTTTAAAGACCATATATTATCATTACCCAAAACACTATATTTATAGCCAACTACAAAAAAAAAATTCAAACAAATGAAAACTTTAATTTCCGTTTCCCTCTTCTAATAAATTTTATAAATTAAGTTGTTGTAGGTCACATAATAAATAAAATACTAGCCGATCGCACAAATACCGGAAGGGCATTAAACTTTATGTACACAAAAACGTCATTCGTACGTAATTCCATAAACAAAATTAAATCGACGACGACGACATTAAAATGTATTGTCGCACACCCGCGATGACTCATTCAATTACAACAACAAGAATAAGAAAAAAAGAGAGATCACCCTTTTTGGCGCCAATAACGAATCTCATCAAGTTCATTGAACTATCAGTCATTTGTTTTTTTGGTATCAGATGCAGCAGACATGTTTTTCGGTTGAATAACCTCCAATGACAAATAATAACAAATCAGTTTAAATTTTCATTATTTCATTTTTTAATGTTTTTCATTTTCATTTAAATTTTTTTCATTTTGTTTTTTTTTTTTAAATTAATTTTTTTAATTTAACTTAATTATAATAATTCTTTTTTTTTTATATGTACTATATAAAAAATTTTAAGATCACATACATATTTATATGAAAAATAAGCTAAACAAAATTTAATTTATAAAATTAATTAATTAATTATAACTTATTAATTATACGCACACATATATTAAAATTAAAAATTATAAATTTTTTCCAAAATAATTTGGAATACCCTTAGATCGGTACCTTTTTATCACAAAAGATACATTAATATAATTTAATAATAAGAATTAATTAAAAATAATTTAATTAATTAATTGTTTGTTTTGATTTTGATTTTTTTGTTTTTTTAATTTTGGCAAGAATATTTAAAAAATAATATAATATTAATTAATAGGATGATGATGAAATTCGAAGTGTTTTTTTTAACATTTTAACAAATATATAATTTAAATTAATTAATTATAATAAATAATAATTTAAACTTAAAATTAATTAATTATAATTTCGTTGACTTAATTTAAATTAAACACTCTCTCACCAATATGATAGTTTTTGTATCCCGATGGTGAATATGTTGAATATTTTAGACCACCTTGGCTACCACGACGCACTGCTGTTGTCGAATCGATTTTATAAATTTCGGCAATTTGTTCCATTGTTGGTAATTTTTGGTGTCCAATTTGCATTTCATCGCGATCATCATCCCGTGGCAATGGGCGCTTACGATCTTCATCGACTGGTGTACCATCGGGGCGAACACGCACCACCATTGGTCCCGTCAAATAATTTTGTTTACCATTCGATTGATAAATACTATTACGATTTATTGTTGGCACTGCAACATATTGTACATTTAAATTAGTTGGTTCTTGATTAATAAAATTTAATGGTTCTGCATACGCATCGGAATAAACGCTTAATTCCATTTGATCGTATTTATCGGTGGCGGTTGGTTTTTTTTGGGTTACTTTATGCGGTATCGTTTCACGGCTTGGTTTATCGTCAAAAAGTGGATTACGCATATATTGACCGGTTGGTTGTAAAATTGCTGTTGGTGTTGTAATCGATTTTTTTGAATAACTTGGATGCCCGTCCATCATTGAGTCCCAAACTAATCGATAGAAAGAGAAAAAAAACACACAAAGGTAAGTGAACTTGTTCGACACCATATATAATATACATAAACGTGACAAAAATTGAAATTCCATAAATGGAAAGTTTATATTACTTGTTTGTGTCGAGAAGAAGAAAACACAAAACAAACAATTTTAAAAAATATAAATAAATAAGAAAGTGAAACTTACTTATATCACTGGCACCACGTTGATAGGGATCCATTGAATCTAAATGTGATTCATCCATATCATGTAATTTTCCAAGTCCATACATTAATAGTTCGCGTTTACATTGTGCCGGTTGTGTATCACCTCTCGATTTACAATATTGACTCACTTGTTTTGCAAATGTCGAATATAAATGTGACATCTAATGGAAGATAACGTAAAAAAAATAATAATATTAGAACCATAACATTAGATTAGAAAACGATCACAAATATTTTGAAAAAATTTTCATCACTTTTTTCGAAACTAACCTTTTCGCCACGGCTTAAATATTCCCACATTGGAATTGCAGATCCATTACACAAATTAACGATCACTGCTAGAGTAATTAAATATTTCACTAAATTTGCCATTTTTATTTTTATTTTATTTAAATCCTTAAATGTTCTTTCACTGTCACAAGGTATATGATAATTCACACACAAGATCACGATTTTCTTTTATTTATATTTTCTTTAATTTTTTTTTAAATGATAGTCTTTAAAATATAAATTTTCTTTTAAATATTTCTCACAAAATAATATTATTTCTTTTATATTTGATTTAACGTTGCTTCTTAAGCAAAACTCTATGAACGAATGACTCAAGTTGATCGAAACCAGAAGACTTATATATACGATCGAATACGACGAACGAAACAAAAAACTATCGCACAAAAACAAAATCGTATACATGAACATGTATTGAGCGAAAATAAGATACTGACGTCATGAGCGACTATTAGACGCCGCAATTTTTTTTTGTTTTTTACCAAATAATAAGAAGAAACTAAAAGAAGTTTTGAAGATCGCGCATTCTTTTACTGGTTTGGAATTTGGTTGTTCAACAGTTTTTTTTTTTTAAGATATGTATTGTAACTTTCTTGTGATCATGTTGTTTACAATAACAATAAAACGTCATCAACGATCTTATATCGAAGAAACGATCAATCGATCGATCGATCAATTAGTGCGTGTTAAATACAGTAGTTAATAAAATAAAAAAATGTCATACCGCTAGATCCAACTTTAAAAAAAAAATAAGAAAAAACCCAAAAAATTAATAAAAATGAGATTCAACCCGGATGAAAATTCTTTAAGATGAGAATTTTTTTTGTCTTTTTTTGCGAAAGCAGTTTTTTTCGCGATCACATCTTAAAAACATTTTTATTCGTTTTGTGGCCACACGACAATATATGTTATTATTGATTTGATTTGGCGCGACTTAATTTTTTATTATTTTTTTTGGTGTATATATTGGAGACGCGGTAAACAATTTTTTTTTTATGACGATCGTTAAATTTGATTTTTGGTGTTTTTTCGATCACGATCATATTGATCAATCAATTTATTATCTATGGAAAAATTTTGTACAATATCAACGATGACGATCGAGTACACGCAATTAAAGTGTGAAATTTTTGTTGATACTCGATCGTTTAAATATTATATCATATTTTTGTTATATGTTGTTTTGAATTTTGATGATCAATTTTTAGTTGAAAGTTTTGTTTTGTTTGGTGAAAATTTTAAATGTGATGTGAATGATGATCGCAAATGATTTATAATTTCTCAATGATCTTAAAAGATCATGTAAATTTTGTTACAATATAATATTTATATAAGTAAGAAAACACACCTGCTATAAAATTACTATAATTTATAGTAAATCCATAAACTATATAATTTTTGTGATCATGACATAATTTAATATTCCAAGTTTTTATTTTTTATTTTTATTATTTCCTACTCAACTAAATAATACAAAAACATAAAATAAAAAAAACTGTGCATTAAGCATTGGTTAGCTAGCAGTTTAAAAAAAAACTCATTCATCAAAACAGCGATAAACTTAACGTTTTATCATAGTTTTATAAATTAAAGTGTTTTTTTTTTTAAAGTTATGTCTAAATTCTAGAGTTCGTTAATTCTCATCATTAATCCATATATATTATGATTATGTTCAAGCAACTGTTAAATCTAAATTCCCGACGATCGAATTGAATGACTGCGCAATGTGTGAATTTTAACAAGATCAAGGTAATCTTTTTTTTAATTAGACACGATTTAGAATCATTTTAACGATCTTTTTAAAGAAATGAAAAAAAATTGTTTCCGGTTAATTTTCCTAATTCCTCGATTGATCGTCAAGGTGATCGGTACAAACAAAAATCCCCAATCTTTTTATTTTCTTTATAAAATTCTATTAATTTATAGAACATCTCTCAATTATAATATCACGAATATCGTGAATTTTAACATAAAGATTTTAATCTCATAAAACAATAGACTCCCGCTTGATCGAAACGATCGTACAAAATCAATCATTTCAATTAAGTCGATCTTTAAGGTTATGTCCATTAAAACGATTACTATTGTTATTACTATGTATACGATATTCTCGCTTTTCAATAGAATTACGAACGCTTCATTGGAAATTCTTTTAGTTTCAATGCCTTCGATCAAAATCTAGCTGCGAATTATATCTGGGTGTGTGTATGTGTGAGTGGCTGTATATAAATTTTAATAATTTATATCGAAATTGTAAATAGGAAATAACAATAATGTGTTTATTGTTTTCAATTATAATGATTAAGTGCTTAAGATGTATATATTATCGAGATCGATAGGTGGATGCTAATTGAGGATCTCTTATAAATATATAAATTGATATCAACATTTGAATGGATGTGTCAAATCGCTAAAATTATATTACCCCGAATAGGAAGTAGGTATATATGATATTGGTTGAGTTACCACGCAAAATTATATCAAATGATCATGATCTTCAACTGAACTCATGCACTGTAACGATGTTTACTTGGTGAAATAGAGCGATATTATAGTACATATAATTATTAAAATTTAAAATGATCGTCACGATCTTACGTGAAAGTAATTTTTGTATTGCATGTATTTAGAATTTTCTTAAGGTGCCTGCTAAATCACTGAAATGTTGTCATGTGATCAAAAAAAATTACCACCATTTCTCCTCATAAATTAAAATTATTTGGACTTTATGATCGGGTTTAAAATTTTTGGTTATGTATCTAAATTTGATCCGCTTGGTAGGTTGTTTTTTTCAGCCGATATCATGGATAGATTGTTGACATTTATTAGGTACTTTAGGTAACGTTTTTCCCTTTCCTGTGATCGGGAGGCACTCTCATATCTTATAAAATATTTTTAGAAGGGCATGATAGGATCGCTGGGCTGACTACGCGAGTCTTTAAGGCTACAACTGGATACCGACAAAATTTAATAAGACTTTGGCGCACGTTAACGGATGCAGTGGTGACTTTAATGGTAAAGCTGGCCAAAATCAGACTGACTTATGTGACAATATACGTCCGTACTTCCGACACAAAGAAGCGAGTGATAATGCGAAGAGAATGATGTACTGTGCGATTGCTGACGATCTCATTGTGTCACTTTGAAAAATTATTCTTTTTATTCTTATCCCAGATATGAGATCAGATCGGTCGGTTATCAAATTCAGAGGCAGTGAGTCATTGCAATGCTATACGATGATAGTACTGGCGCTGGTGTTTTCTGGTTGTGTAATGTTCAATTGGCTAGTAAGAAGAAGGCCAATTTTCCACGGTTTGGTACAGGAAGTCGGGCGATAGCGCCATGATTATCGATATATGCTGGATTAATTTTACCTGGAATGTGACGCTACCATTTAATTTTTGACATCTGCTGAATTTCAGCCACGCTATAAGCAACAAAAATATAACAAAACCATCC
Source organism: Tipula confusa (assembly GCA_963556175.1). Lineage (NCBI taxonomy): Eukaryota > Metazoa > Arthropoda > Insecta > Diptera > Tipulidae > Tipula > Tipula confusa. The sequence continues at coordinate 96,144,171 of OY744477.1, forward strand.
AATAATTTTCTGCAGAAATTGTGATATTGACTAGGATTTCCTTCTTTGTGCAATACACCAAGTCAGCCATCAATTTGGCTGCTAATAATTCTAATTTGGCATCGTGATGGTTGATTCTATTCGAGGTTTGGCACAAAGCAATCAAATTTTCGGACGATTTCATTTCACCCCACAAACAGTTCCGAAGAAAATTCTTTATCCCAATCTAGCATCTGTTCCAAAAAATCTTGGAAGAATATTTTTGCTAGAAATATGATGGGGCACAATAATTTCAATGGCTCGAATAGACTTGCCATTTCCGACAAAACAATCCGCTTTGAGCTAATAATCTCTTCCAGTGAAACAGAATTTTGATAAGGAAAACACTCCCACCTTCAATAAATTCATGATTAGGTTTCGAATCTCGAAAAAGTCCTCCTATATCGTCATATCATTCCCATAGAAATTTTGACGGAGCACTCTAACATCGATTCGAAACCATATTTCTGCGTAAGCTGCCACAACTTTGCGATTCAGCAACATTGATTTGGCGATATATCTTTTGGATATCGCCAGTCAAGACATTCCGGAACAATCTGAAGAGCAGAAGAAGAATCACAAAGAGATCACCTTGAGTTTTTGATCCAGTTTGCAGAAAATCATTCAACGACACGGTTCTGAATATTTTACACGAGCCATCTAAAATGACCCTTAAGTTGGCATCTGAATGTCCTTTTTCTAGAGGAGCAGTAAGTGCATTTCCAATTTAAAAATGCCCCGCTTAAAAATACCTCTAGGGATTCTGGATCCTCGGTTAATGGACAGAGTCGCCTGGAGTTTACACATGCTTCGATCTGGTTTAGTAAAGTTGTCAATTCCTCGAATGTTAATTTCGTATCGCCGACAAACTTTTTAAGATGAGTTTTGATGGATTTCACTCCTGTTTCCCACAGTCCCCCAAAGTGTGGTGCTTTAGGGGGGATAAAATGCTAAGGTATGGGCTGCATTAGCTTATTAGCTCCGACAAAGTTGATTCCATTGTCGTTGTATATATGAGCGACGTAGTGAATCGTCTAAAGGCACTTACGAATCCTTTCGTGGTTAAATCGGATGCCACTTCGATGTGAATTGCTTTGGATGCAATGGTGCATGTGTTCCTTGACTGCTTGAACCCCCTTGATGCTCCAGAACCTTTTGCGAGTATATGCCAAAGTCATAATTACTCCCATTTAATGTTTGACAATAGCTCCAACCCAGAACCAAGTCGGTAAAATATCCCTTGTATGGGATTATAACCGGATGTCGTTTTTCGTACGGGAGCTTTGAATTTTCCAGTCTACCTCCTACCCGAATTACGTTGTTTTTATCCAGGAACGGGTAAAATGATTACAGCTTACTGTGCTTATTAAGGAGCTTGTTTCTGCATTGAATGGTCTTCGGCGAAGGTCACTTGCTGAACTGGTTTTCTTGCCGTATTCCTCGATGTTTGGTCCGCCATCTTAATATGTAGACTGTTATTCGGATGAGTTTGCTGAAAGATAAATATTTATTGATTAACCAATCAGTTGCTAATTGGCTAGTTAGTATTTGGAGATGTGAAATGAATGTGATCTCTTTTGATGTCTCGAAAATATGTCCCCTTTCATATGGTTCCTTGTTCAGCAGGGAACTGGGTTCCTTCTACCAATTATCCAATTTTCTTGCGGTCACCCCCCGAGATGCGCAGTCTGCGGGATTATCTTCTGACCGAATATATTTCCATGATTGTATGTCGCTGAGGGTTTGAATCTCTGACCCGGCTTGCGACAAACGGTTTCCACATTGAAGGAGGTTTTTGAATCCAAGCCAGTGCGATAATGGAATCGATCCATAAGGTCATGTTCGTGATGTTCACTTCTAGGGCGTTGTTACTTGTCGTACTTGTCGACTTAACAACAATGCTCCACTTATCTCTGATACATTAGTTTGCAATTGATAAATTGCACTCAATTTTTGACATTTCCGACAAAATTGCCGCTTAGTGAGTTTTATGTTATTAGGTGGTAATTGGACGTGGAAGATGAAGTGATCTGCCGGCTGATTGTAGCGGGTTCCTAAGGTTTTAATCGCATGTTAGTCGGTGAATGTAAGATTATGATTTTGTCTACCGGAATTTCTGCTAAGAGGGTCTGATGATTGCTAGACCATTACTTAATTCCACTTTTCCCTTATGAAGTAGTTTTACTAATTGGGATTGCAATTTTTGAGCTTGTTCAACGGTGTCAGCACCCATTAATATTGTTTGAGTGGGTACTCAAACAATATTATTGGCAACAGCTGTTGTAACGATCAATTCCAGTTGCGGTGTTCCAACCAATGTACAAGCTTTGAGAGACCCAGGATCACAAGTCTCCTTGATCACGGACTCCACGGTTCAATATCTTGGTATATCACTACAACAAACCAAGGTGAATATATCGGGAATTGGGGCTATTAATACAAATACAGCAAATTCCATTATTTGGCAAACATCCAAACCTAGCGCAATAAAAACTAGCTTTGGTCGGCTAATTTCCGGCCCAACTCCAATATAGAAGTCAATTGTGAATCTATATCAATATAGATTCACAATAGACTTCAGTCTATATCGGTAGCAAAAACTAGGAAGATATGGAGAGATTCTGGGAAATAGAGAAAGTTCCAATCATCAGTGCCAGGCCGCAGATTGAATATGCGTGAACATATTTCCTCGCAGACAACCAGCCGAGACATTGGGATATTCTAGACATCGAGCACTCCAATTTTTCTTACAGAACTTTCTGTAGAACTTTTTGCCGTCTATTTCTTTGGAATGTGACATAGTTCGAGGCTACTTTTAAAAATTACCTCAAGCCAGAGAACAGTTAGGTTAGCGGTTTTCTGAAAATTGGCCGGAATAATGCCGTCCAGACCTGCAGACTTGTAAAGCTTGAAACTGTTAATTGCCAATAGAATATTTATCCTACTGACAATTTTCCCCGGAAGGCTAGTAGTCTTATTAGCTTTGGTAAAATAGGGGGAGAATCAGAACAACCCGGAAATTGAGTTTCCAAAATCTGATCGTTGCCATCTGATCGTTGAAGATGACTTGGAATGGCAGGACAATTTGATAAAATCTTACGTAGCCTAGCTGCTTCAGAAGACTTCTGTATTTTATCACAAAAGAGTATCCAGGAGTTGCTTTTGGCACTTCTTAGTTCATATTTATACGCTTTAAGGACCTCCTTGTAGAAGTCCCAGTCCATATCAGTTCTTGTTTTCTTCGCGATCTTGAAGAGCCGCTTGCATTTTAAGCGTGTTACTTGTAGGTCCTTCGACCACCATGGTTGACCAGGTTTACCCTTAGGTCTACTTAGAGGACATGAACTAGAGATAGCTTTATTAAAAGCATTCGACACCTGATCTACTATGTCATCCAACTCCCGTGTTGATTCCGGATATTTAGGGAAGACTGATGGTAGAGAGTTACTTAAAACCGTCCTGAAAGTATCCCAATTGGCCTTCCTTCGGTTTCTAAAAGTTGGAGTATTAGAACTTTTTATATCCAATCCATATTATAGATAACAATGATCAGAAAAGGAGTGTTCCTCAGACATTCTCCAATTAATTACTCTATTTGATAGGAAATTCGAAACAAGGGTAATATCCAAAACTCCCTGTCTGTTACTTGTTATAAAAGTAGGCTTACAACCCACATTACAAATTGATAGGTTTGTACTAAGAATGTAATCAAAAAGTGACTCAACTTTCTCATTTATATCAGTGCTTCCCTAGGTCGTATAAGATTTAGTTTGCTTTTTGTAAGAATGCATGAACGAATCTTACCTTCTTGCTGTACAAACAGTAATTTGTAATTCGGATTTTCGAGCCCAAGAACTTAATCCTCCTTGACCCATGGTTCTTGAACCAAGATGACATTTACGTCATCTTTTGATAATTGGAGCAACGAAGCAGCTGACGCTGCCTTGCAGTGATGAAGGTTGATTTGCATGAAATTAAGCATTTTAATGCATTATTTCAAAACCTCTGAACCAACCTCCATCTTGACATGTAGGAGCCATATCAGGGTACTTCCTCATAACTGTGAGGAAAGAGGAGGCTAAAGCTTTTTCTACCTTCCTCCAATTAGATGAAGTGATGCTACCAGCTTTCTGTGCTTCATCAATCACTGCTCTTACTAATGGATCTTTAAGAATATCACTAAAAGGCCTACCTGCTGTTACAGAAGAATCATCCTGTAAATCATCCTGTGATCTCTGTCTTTTGAAAACAGACCCTTCAGATGAAGTTCCTGGCATCGTCCTAATAACCTCATAGCTCATTTATGTGACTCTACGTGTTTATCCGTTCTTACTTCCGACTGAATTTCCTCAATCCTTTTTAAGGCTCTCCAAGCTTTCTTTCTGGCATTTAAAGATGGTTTGGAAGGAACTGCATTATCATTGCATAAATCCACATCCGCATCCATAGAAAGAGAGGGCCTAAAGACCCGATTCTCCTTATTTGGTTTGGAGGGATTTGCATTATTTTTGCACGTATTTTCTTCCCCAGTTTTAGGGAGAAAAGGCCTAAAGAGCCGTGTCTCCTTCTAACAATTTTCCGGGTTTTTAAGAGTTCTGGACTCTTTATTCTGATTTTTTGGATCCATAATATTTCCCACGGCGGAGAAAAATTGTGTCTATCTTTGCAAAGATCCGCAGTACAAGGATAAGGCAAAAAGCAATTAGAGGTCGCCAGGTATCCAGAGACTCCGTTCAAGACTGGTCTTTTTGGAAGGGCCCCCAGCTAGGTTAATCATCGGCACAAGTCACATGACACCTTAATCCGGCCCTTGTTTTATAGTGCAAAACACTCGCATCTAATATTTAGCCGACCGAGGTCGTTGCCCGGGTGGTACCACTAGGAGGTACATTAGATAAAATTGGTGGACTCCACAAAGTTGCAACAGTGGAGAATAAGTTGTAACAAATTACAACTATAAACCACTGCCTACCGTATTGAGATCCACCCACACCACCCAGGTGTAGGCTTACCATCACGTATTAAGCTGTAATAATATGTCCTTGATTGTAATTATTATTATGTGTTGATTTTTAAAAGATGAAATTAATGTATGTCTATATACACACTAATCCATTGTTTTGTCCGAATGCCCAAATTATTTGTTCTTTCAACAAGATTCGATAAAATTTTATTGTTTGCATATATATAAATATTGCTTAACGAACCCGTAATATTCAGTAAAACGTTTGATTCATCAAATGACCTTGACCTTGTCAAGGTAAACCAAAAACTTGTTACTTATATAATAAAAGATAAAAATATCAACAACTGAAAAAAAAAAAAAAAAATCTTCATCACAAAATATCAGATACAGGTATGGAATTTTTTACTCTTTAAAACTAATTATATCATGCTACTTGGCTAATGCATTCGCTTGGTTGTTGTTGTTGTGTATGCGCCTTAAAAACTGAACATTTCTATACGTAATTTCTTTTATTATTGTTGTTGCGCTTATAATCCAAACTCTAACCGGTTAAGTATATAAATTGCCAATTAATAACAACAATAATACATATATATAGTTATATAGATATAAGATCAAGAAGATCAAGAGACTCAACAACACAACATCATCAACAAGAGTGAAGCCAACTAAAACCAAACCAAATAAAAACAAACAACATCTATGCAGATGGAAAAATTACGAAAATATTATTGCTGAATCTTTAATCGACCAAACTGACCAAAAAAAAAAAATGTTTGTTGATGTTGGTGCGGTGAGATGATGGTATCTTATTATATTGCGATTTAAGAAATTTGAACATCTATGTATATACATTTTTGCTACCTTGATCTTGATTTTGTTTACATTTTAACGAATCGAATTTTTTGCTTTTGAAATAATGATCGATACAATTTTTAGTTTGTTTTAAAGATGATCTCATTTTTTGGTTATCGTATTTGGAGGAGAGTTTGTCGTTTTTTAACCGGAAGTAAAGTATATCTTTTTAGATGTAGTAAATATATTTTTAGTAATAATACCAAAAATTAAAACAAAATAAAAAAAAAATGTTACACAAAAACTTTTATTATATAAAAAACTATTTCACATTTTTGTTGTTGTAAGTCTCGTCGTACTCTGAAACGATCGGCGCCAAACAATTTATTGAATACCATGAAAATGACACTTCTATGATCACCAAACAACAATATAATAAAACCTCTTCTATGTTGTACTATAGAGTTAATTTATGTAAATTTAATTCGAAAATTTTGAAAAAATGTATATACGATCATAATGTTGATGGTGGAAGAAGAAGATTTGGCGAGAGGGGAAATTTTAACAAAACTTAAAAAAAAAAAACCCACTACAAAATTTTAATTTTAAATGTACAATTTCGACGAACAACAACTGTGATTCCATTTTTGGGTTCTGGAATCTCTTCAATATTGCAAATAATCAACCACAAACAATAAAAGAAATCCTCCAACACTTTACAGTAAAGAAATAAGATTAAATTTTTTTTTTTACTCGTATCATATGTATATAGAATAGCAAAAACAAAAAAAAAATTTAAGAATTATATATGTGCTTTTAACCGGACCTCGTTCATTTGGCGCCTATTTTTTTAAAATTTTAATTTTTTTGAGACACATTTTTTTCGCATCTTTACAACATATACAATAACAACAATAACACCATGTTGTGGTTTTATTAATGATAATTTTTTATTATTCATTTATTTTTATTTTTTTTGTATCAATAAAGCAAGTCTTAAAAAACTAAAAAAATTTAAGACGATTCGAAATGATAGATTCTGTTTGGGATTTAATTTAAGTTTTATATGAATTTAATTGTGAGATGAAATGATTACAGAACTTCCGTTGCATATAATGTGTTTTTTAACCCGAATCATAAAATATATACGATTAGGTGGAATAGTCACCCGCCTCCATAAATTTGGCCGTGAACTATAACAACAACAAGTAGTTTTAACAGATCATTTACTGAATAGAGAGATTTAACCGGTGAATTTTATCGACTGTTTGCAGAAATGAGTTGAAGTGGTACCACCCGGGCAACGACTAAGGTCAATGACTAAGGTCGGCTAGATATTAGATGCGAGTGTTAGCACTATAAATTAAGGGCCGGATTACGGTGCCATGCGACCTTTGCTGAAGATTAACCTAGATGGGGGTCATTTCAAATAGCCAAGACTCGAACGGAGCCTCTGAATACCAGGCGACCTCCAGATGTATCGTAAAATTTTCAAAAAAAATTTATGGGCTTACCATTATGTATTTTCCGGATTTTGGAAATTTTTGATATGTGAATCAAAATTTTCATGGGCATTTCATGCATATTTTCTGGAATTTTGGAAATTTTCTATTTGTGGCATATAATCAAAATTTTCATGGTCTGACATTTTCTGGATTTTGGAAATTTTCGTAATGTGGGTATAAAATCATAATTTTCATGGGCTCACCATCATGCATTTTCTGGATATTCTAAATTTTCGATCTGGGGTAAAAAATCAAAATTTTCATGGTCTAACATTTTCTGGATTTTAGAAATTTTCGATTTGTGGCACTAAATCAAAATTTTCATAGGCTGACCATCATGCATTTTCTGGATTCTCGAAATTTCCGATTTGTGGCAATAAATCAAAATTTTCATGGTCTAACATTTTCTAGATTTTGGAAATTTCCGATAAAAATCAAAAATTTCATAGGCTAACTATCATGCATTTTCTGGATTTTGGAAATTTTCGAAATGTGGCATAAAATCAAAATTTTCATGGGCTTACTATCATGTATTGTCTGAATTTTGGAACAAATCGAATTTTGGAAATTTTCTATTTGTAGCATTAAATCAAAATTTTCATGGTCCATCATGCATTTTCTAAATTTTCAAAATTTCTATTTGTGGCATAAAACTAAAATTTTCATGGGCTAACCTTCACGAATTTTCTGGAATTTGGAAATTTTCTAATTGTGGCATTAAACCAAAATTATCATGGTCTTACCATCATGCATTTTCTGGAATTTCGAAATTTCCGATATGTGGATTAAATCAAAATTTTCATGGGCTAACCATCATGCATTTTCTGGTTTTTGGAAATTTCCGATATGTGGTATAAAATCAAAATTTTCATGGGCTAAACATCACGAATTTTCTGGATTTTGGAAATTTTTTAATTGTGGCATTAAATCAAAATTTTCATGGACTAACCATCAGGCATCTTCTGGATTTTGGAAGTTTCCGATTTGTGGCAATAAATATAGATTGATCTCTGCAGTGATGGGCATTCTTTTTTCTGCTACTCATGGGACTTAAATGGAAGCGAAGAATAATAATATAGAAGCCGGCACTCTTTAAATGCCAGAAACTCCAAAAAAAGAGAATCAGATCTGTAGTCCTTCTTTCACCAAGGTTAGGAGCCCGGACATATGCACCAAAAATGCAGGTCTCCTCAAACCCACCTATAATGCCATTAAAAGGCTAGAAACATTTCCGTTGATGGATAGGCCGAATAAGGACAAAGTTACACTGGAGTGGGCTACTAAAATGATAGAACCCAAGCCAGGAATTTCATCCGGGAGCTCCCTGTCCAAATGACACAGATCTTTGGTTGAATCTCCAAAGGCCGCTAAAAAGTCAAAGTTGCAGTTAACTGCAACTAGCACTTTTAGCGGAGTTCTAAAGGATCCGCTGGATGTAGCGGTTATTGATAGAGCACTGGAGGATGGTAGCATCACTCCCGCTTATTAAAGAAAGGTGGAAAAGACTGTTGTCTCTTCAAGTTGATAGCTTCTGCCAACCAAAGGTCTCTGTATCGATATAAAAAGGCGATCAGTAGCCCAGATGAAGTTTGTCCTGGAGCTAAACTAGAAGTCCCTGCGCCTGACTATATCCTTTGTTGGCCAAGAGCTCGGGCATGGATTCCAGCTGAGCCAAGAGATCCAAAGACTAGAATATCTCAACAACTAGAAAATAGCCAGGGTGTAGGAGGCTAAAAATGATTACATGTCGGCTATAATGATAACTTACAACGAATCATTGGCAGTGCTGGCTGTGACTGGTGGCTTAATAAGCTACGGCTTTAGCGCTGCCACACTGAAAAATTATTAGAAAAATGGGGCTGCTAAGTCAAAGGCATCAGAATCTGCTGGAGGAACTTCCGCTTTGCACGGAACCTCGACTGAGGATGTATGTCCTTTAGACGAGTGTCAAACTGTGGAAACGAAAGAAATAAAGGAGACAAATCTGATTAACGAGTTATCCGGATCAATGGATCAACTCTGCGATCTTTCCACGACCTCGGATTCAGAATGATCCGATATTACGGTGGTACCAATTGATCTTTAAGCAGCAAGGTGTTAAAGCTTATATAAGTCAATCTACATCATTGTAAAGCAGCGTCAACTGCACTCATGCTCAAAGTAATAAAGGATGACATTAATGTCGTCTTCGTTTAAGAAGCATGAATCAATAATAATTGGGTTCTTGGACTTAGACCTATTTCTTGGATGCGACGCAAACTCACAAAGTTAATTCTAGGTAACTCCTGAACAGAATTGGTCCCTATATCTCCTGAATCAAAACAGGAATTGGATGCCTTGGTCGACAGGTGTCCAATGCTTTCAATGAAGCTATCTTACGCTCGTGCTCTATTAGGTCTAAAGGCAAATCTCGTACTCCATGGTGGTCGAGGGAGCTACTAGTTACACGACTGAACTGCAAAAAGCTCTTCAAAATCGCGAAGAGAACTGAGGCTAGCGTAGACTGGTACTCCTTTAAGGGAGTCCTCAAATTATATAAATACGAATTAAGAAGTGCCAAAAGCAAAGCTTAAAGATTATTCTGTAATAGCATACAGAAGTCCTCTGAAGCAGCTATTGGCTACATACGAATTCTACTTGTCTTGCCATTCCAAGTTAACTACAACAATCTTATGATATCTGGACTACAACGAGGGCGGAATATCTGAAGCTCCTATTACTGGAAATCATTTCCTGGGACGTTTCGAAACTCCGACTCTTCTGCTTAAAACCAATAGGGTTACTGGCCTTGCTGGGAAAATTGTCAACAGGAGTAACATCTTGTCAGTAAACAGTTTTAAACCTTTTAAATCAGCAGCATTCTTACCGACATCCAACAAACCAGTGACTAATGGTTCCCTAGCTTGAAGTGATTTGAAAAGTAGCCTGGAACTTTGTCTTGTTCCGAACAAATGGACTAAAGTAAAGGTAATTTTTATAGCTCAGGCATCCAAAAGACCTTAGGTCCATTAGCTTTTCTTCGTACTTCTTGAAAATTCTAGAGAAACAGAGAGAAGCTTTTATTAGAGGCTCAATCGAACCGATAAAGTTAGCAGTATCTCAGCATGCATACTGTAAAGGCAAATCAGTGGAAACTACACTGATTTTCCTCTTAGACCCTATTGAAAAATCGCTCGAATATAAAGAATTCTCTTTGGTGACCTTCTGTGATATACAAGAAGCCTTTAACAATGTCAAACCAGACGCGATTACGCAGACACTTTCAGATTCAGGGCTGAATGTGTCACTCGAATGCTGGATTGATCAAATGCTCAGGGGCAGGGTCATTTTGGCTAGTCTTAGTGAGGCATCCGTCCGGAAATTTGTGAGTAGAGTGGTCGATTATGCAGATGATGTTGACATCGGCAACATCTCTTTTATCCTTACCAAATGGACCAATAGGTACGGTGTTAATCCACTTAAAACTGAATTGGTTCTTTTTTCTTGGAAGTACAAACTTCTTTTTTTCAACCCATCTACTCTTATCGGAGTTCGTTTGAATATTACACATAAAGTGAAATTCCTGGGTCTTATCTAATATATTGGAAAGTGTAAGGAAAACTACAATAGCGCTGCACTCCTGTAAGGGTTCCATTGGGAAAGGATGGGGTCTCAACACTCGCATCGTACATTGTACCTGTTGTACTGTACGGAGTTATAGTTTGGTCGCCAGCGCTAAATATAGTGACAAACCAAAAGCTGTTGATAAAGGTCCAAAAAACTGCTTGCATTTGTATTAGTGGTGCCTTTAAAACAACTTCAACTCAGGCATTAGAGATTCTCCTTCATCTAGTCTCTCTTGATATTTTAGCTAAACAATTGGCTGCGTGTACAGCTATTATGCTTAAATCAATTTCTCTGTGGGTCTGTAGCAATAAAGGACACTCATATATTCTAATGAATAAGATTATCCCCAAAGCCATTGACTATACCACTACCTACGGATGAATCAAAATGACAGCAGAGTCGATTGTGGAATGTTCTTCAAGGAACTAAATGTAAACCTCTCTTTTCACCTCCCTGATCACTGTAGTATTTTTCAGGCGGAGCTCATCGCAATTAAAGAGGCCATAGATTGAATGAAGTATAACCCTTTAAAAGATATAGGCATTTTTCCGGATAGTTAGGCTGTCATTAAAGCTCTACACTCAGGCTTTATCACGTCGAAAGTAGCTTGGAAATGACATCTAATCTCTTAGCAAGATGACAGAACAGTTCAACATTCAGCTTACATGGGTGCCAGGGCATTTCAATATAACGAGGAATATTAAAACCGACGAACTAGCTCGACAGAATACCTCTTGTCACATATTACCATGCAACGCTGATACAGAAGTACTGTTTTCTATGTGTAAGCTGCTCCTTAAGGAAGAAGCTTATAAAATCACAAACAGTAGATCGGCAAATTGTACCTCATGTGTAATTACTCGGTAAATTTAGCCTACAGTAAACTTAATCAGGTCAACCAACTATAATATCCATGCAACGGCACAATATAAGCATAATTGAGGGTGTCAATACTGAACACTGCCTCATTGGTGCGAGTAGACTGGGGTCTTCTCGTTTGTTGTAGAAAAAAATTAATTGAACCTGAGGGTCAGTTTGAAGTTCCTGAGGAAGTACCAGTGACAATTTTAATATTAGTCCGCAAGTTACAGCCATTGTCATCAGGTTAGTAGTGCCCATCATAGACAAAATTTTGCTTAATCTACGTGCAGTTTTAAGCTACATCGAACCACTAGTACTGTCAAGTTTTTGATACCTGACAACGAAAATTTAAAACTTCTCCAATGGAATTGCCGTAGCATAGCCCCCAAAAAGAACGAATTTGAACAGCTTTTAAATGAGCAGGAAATTCATATCTTTTGTCTCTCAGAAACCTGACTACTCGTTGCTCCAGGAAGAGAATGTACCGTGCATTAGTTCTCCGGATACTAGTATTCATAACTCAAATAAGTTAAATGAGACCAAACACTTAGGTCGGTTCCTTTAATTTTGCAACGATGGTTTAACAACGAGAATCACATCATCGCCATTTCGTCATAGTTTAACAGATTTATCTATTTGTTCAAGTCGTCTAGCACTACAGACCATACAATGGAAAGTCTTCCTATTTTAACGATCAGTCCTCAAATTATCCGCATCCCTCAAATGGTTCAGCCTATATTTGATTTGACCATAAATATTGATTAGGCTTTGTATTAACGGAAATGCTTGTTCGTATGCAAATTTGTGATAATGACATAGAACAACAGGGTTCCCATTTCAATGAAATTGTTCGTATGAGCGCTAATATTTTTCAAACGAAACCTCCTTATCCGCGTACCTTTTTCAAAACCTAACAAATGGTGGGATATAAAACACACGGGAGCAAAAAAAACAAATAGAAAGACAGAAGCATTGCGAATTTTGAGGCACGTAGGATCACCTGCATCATTTAGAGAGTTTCAATGAATACCAACTTTTGTGAAGAAAATTGCTCCTGACTTTGTTCCCAATCCGGTTTACAGAATATGACAAAATGATGACCAAGCTACGAGTTGGATGATCCCACCATTTGAATTCTTCGAACTTGAAAATGCATTGAGTGGTTGTAATAATACGCCGCCAGGATTGGATTGAATTAAATCATCCTTTCTAAAGAATTTACAAGTATGTATTTGGTAAAGTACGACTATTTGCAATTGACAATAAATGCCTTTCAGAAAATGCGAATACCTCCGAATTGTGCAGAACAAAGGTGGTCCCAATTCTTAAACCTGATAAAAGTCCGAATGAATCAGAGTCATATCGGCCAATCAGTCTTTTATCATGTGTGAGAAAAGTTTTAGAGAAAATGCTTCTGTATAAGTTAGAATAATGGGCTGAAAAGAATAAAATTGAAAAGTACAACAGATTACTTGGCCATTCTGACAACAGATATTAACATATCATTTTTTCAGAAAGAGAAAGTACTAGCCTGTTTCTTGGATGTATCTGGAGCCTGTGACAAATATTCAGATGGATATTTTATGTAAGAAACTCGAAACACAGGGCACTCTATTCTAGATAGTAAAATTTGTTGGGCAACACTTTGTAAAAAGAGAGCTAAATATTTAGCCAAATTCTTTCCTCACTCTATATAAATCTTTTATTCGATCAGTATTAGAATATGGCTGTGAGAGTTTTTCCATGATTCCGAGTTTTTCCGACTCACCCGGAATTAAGCGGATAAAATTAACTTTAAAGTATTTGTCAAATAAAGTGTATATAAATTAGATTTTCAGCGATTACATGACGTATTTGACATTTAACGGTTAATTCAATTGATTTGTAATGTTAAGTCAATTTTTTTTAAATCTAATTTGTATTAATTTTAAAAAATTTTGTAAATAAAGTGTATATAAATTAGATTTTCGGTGATTCCATGGCGTATTTGACATAAAACGGTTAATTTAATTGATTTGTCATGTTTAATAAATTGTTTTAAAATTTAATTTGAATTAATTTAAAAGTTTTGTGCCAAATAAAGTGTATATAAATTAGATTTTCGGTGATCGTATTGGTCATAAAACGGTTAATTCAATTGATTTGTAATGTTTCAACAATTTTTTTAAAATCTAATTTATAACAATTTTAAAGTTTTGTGTCAAATAAAGTGAGATTCGATTTTCGGCGATTCCATGACGTATTTGTCATAAAACGGTTAATTCAATTGATTTGTAATGTTTAGTAAATTTTTTTATAAATCTAATTTGTATTAATTTTAAAATTGTGTGTCAAATAAACTGAAGAGTTGCTGATAAATGACGTCAGAATGCAGAGCATTTTAAAAAAACTATGGTTGATTTGTGCTCATAATAGTTAAAGATTGGCCACCGGGAAACCGAACCAATTCCGTCATCACTAACTCATTTGTTCCTTCCCTACACCTCAAAAAAAATACTAATTATGATCGCTTAGGTGCCAGTAAGCGAGTCGAGTCTATCATAACTAACATTCCTTCCACTTCTTTTGTTTTTTTATATGTAACACGGGTGTAAGGTGGAGCCTGGCATTCCGAGAGTTCTTGATTCTTCCTTGGTTGAACATTTTAATCAATCAAGCAATCAATCAATCAACTCTATAGCATACAGCAATGGTAAACTAGATGGGATTCTGATAAAATGTGCCGGTTGACATACTCAATATTTTCGAGAGTATCGAATGAAAATTCGATACTCTCGGAAAACGAAGGGATTATCTAACTAATACTACCTCAAATCTAATCTTCCAAGAGTCAACATCGCCAATGACGCCATGTTTGATTGTGGCTCTGAAACCGTCGATCACGTACTGTTTGACTGTCAACTATACTCTCAACTGTCTAACTCTGTACCCTCTACTGTGGGACTGTCAACTATGCTCAAAGAAGGATGATCTTACGCAACTCTACCAGATATTTTAATACAGTTTTGGTGATTTTCCTATACCAAGGGCAATTTACATGTAGACATGAAAGTTTATGCACGGATCAGTAATGCCTTGGCCGGCGATCCACAATAAAAATAAAGCAAAAAAAACCCAAAGTTATGATGCAACCGCACTTTTACGTTTTATTCTTAATCCGTAAAAAGAAGTTTTAAGCAACTGCGTGATCTTAATATGAATTTTGTTCAGTATTTTTCCTTCAAAATAAGATTATCATATTAAAATCGGAACGATCATAATCAGATATGCATATTATGTCAGAATAACAA
Source organism: Tipula confusa (assembly GCA_963556175.1). Lineage (NCBI taxonomy): Eukaryota > Metazoa > Arthropoda > Insecta > Diptera > Tipulidae > Tipula > Tipula confusa. The sequence continues at coordinate 96,159,212 of OY744477.1, forward strand.
ATTAAAAAAAAATTAAAATTAAAAGCGGATTCAACTGATAAATTTGTTATCTTCGTTAAAACGGTGGGATTATCTTAATATCGTTGTTATTCTGTTGACATTTTTTTTTTTTTAGATCAACAATTTTTTTTTTCATTTCCGTGATCTATTTAAACAAGTTTTGACTTGTAGAAATTCCTTAACCCACAATAACCTCCTCACTCATTTTTATTGTTGGAATTTTGCATTGAAACGGAACTTAAGTTTTAATCATAAGAACGTAACATTTAAATATATTATAATATATGTATGACGATAAGGAATATAACAGGATGGCGCGATTATATATATAGTGGCATCAACCTACACAAAAAAAACTTATAGCAGTTTTCTTAGAATATATTTAACTTATACGCGGTTCTAAAACCACTTTATCATTTTATCGGTTTTGCATTAGTTTTTTGCGGCCATATATACACAACAACAAAAAAAACATGTTTCTCGCGTTTAATGTATGCAAAATTTTGGGGAAATCCTATTTCGTTATCATGATTAAATATGCAACATTCCAATATCACTATCATATGTATAAAAATGTTTTAATTTTATGCAAATTTCGAAGAGATTTCATTTTAAAATCTAGATATGCAATTTTTTGTGGTCATTCATTTGTTTTGGTTGGATCAATAATAATCAACAACAGTGAATAAATCTGTTATTTTGTAATAAACTGATTTCATTATAAACATATAATATGCAAATATCAAAAATTTAACATGTTCATCGATCATTTGAATAGGAACCATCACCATCGATGATCATAAAATATATGTATATAAGAAAATTTTAAATTATCACATTTTTATAAATTTTTTATTGATCGTTATTTAATTTATTGGTTATATACAGTATAATACAGCCTTGGTCGACCTTGATCAACCTTGATCGCAGAACTGGTTTTTAGTTTTGTTCTTCTGCTTTTTTTAATTTTATTGATGCGCGATAATTTTTTTTTTTTGCTTTAAAAACATTTATCACAATTTATTGGGCGACTTAGTAATTATCGTTTGTGTTAAACAAAAAATTCTTATTTTTAACGTATCATATACTAAATGAATCTCGTAAGAATCCAAGAAGTTAATCTTTCTCTGATTGGCATAAAGAAAATAATTATATAACTGGACCACATCAGGTATAAAAATTACATCGAACCTTCCTAAAGTAACATGGCATGACAAAATTATATTGCTTGTAGCATTAAAAAATCCAGAAAAATACTAGTGTTTGAACCTAATTTAGGGGTTCGAATCCATACCATATAAATTCGGAGAATCGTAACGAACTTCACACTAGAATACAGTTCAGTGATTGATGCCAGTGTAAAAGAAGAGTACAGGGGTGCGATTATGTAAGAGTTTCGAGTTTTGAGTTTCGACTTTCGACACGTCAAAACATGTTGAAATATGTTGATAATGTGGCCAGTTTTATGTAAAAAAAAATATTTTACTCATTTCGACATGTCTGTCGCAACCTAAAAAGTGTTCGAGTATAACAACAACAACTTGTCGCAATTTCGACATGACAAATCATCAATTTTTTCAAAAATATCGGCCATCTTGTCGAAACTCGAAACTCGAAATGCTTACATAATCGCACCCTAGAAGAAAGAGTGTGTGTGTGTGTACAGTATTTATCTCCCGCAACGGTATTTAAAAAAAAATAAAGGTGTTTATAGAAAAATTATCAATTTCGTGAGTTCTTTGAGTTGGATGAACGATGATTTTCAACAGGAACTGCATGTGGGAATTATTGCGTCATCGCAAAATTTGGTTTAATTAAATCGATACAAAATTGTCATCATAATGGCGGACAATCGCTAATTAAATTACGAGGATGCGTAAAACTGCCTCTTATTATTTAACAAAATGGGAAACCCCAATGAAACAGAAGAGATTGGCAGCATTAGATGTAATCTCCGGCAAATCTTTAAAATATCACTGCAAACTCATAGAAATCACGGAAACCACCATCATAATAGTTTCGAATAGTGAGTGCGTTGAACTGTCAAGAAGCAAAATAAAATAAACAGATAAGGTTTTTGTGAAATATATATTTTAATTTTCTATTTATATTTTTAGGCTTTTCGTTTTTCATTTTTATTTTAATTTTATTTATATTATTTTTGTGGACTGACCCGGTGATCTTTGTAGCGGTATTCACTGTAAGTGAACACAAGGGCTTCATATTCAATCGGTCTCTAAAATTGGTTTCGTTTACGTTGTTTACGTCCTTCTGTTTATGATTTTTTTTTTCGTTTGTAAAATGAAATTTTCGGGGCTTTCAAACTAATTTCAATTCCATTTTAACTCGCCTGGAGTTAACCGAACCTGCCATTCTTAGTTTAAGTGAAGTTCAAGTTTCCTTAGGCGATCCAAATGACTTCAAATGTCTGGGTTATTCGTGTATTGACTATTTGATTCAACATCGAGGGGTGATTCTTTTTGTAAAGGATGATCTCCACTTTAATGTACCCAAATTTATTTTACCTGGGTCCAATCCTGGACCGTAGTCCAAATTCTACCACATGCTGAGACATGCCACGAGTTTGATATAATTTCAAATTCAATTGATATGATTTATCAGATCTCTCCAATGTCTGAAGTGGTTGTCTTGGGAGATTTTAATATTCATAATGACACGTGGTTAGGATTTTCGTAACCAAGAGATCAAACAGGAGAATATGTTGAATTGTTTGCGGTGATGAATAGTCTTGTCCAACTTATAGACAAACCAACTCGGTACCCTGACATATTAGGTCATTCATCTCATTTGTTGGACTTATTTTTTACTACCATGCCTGACAAATATTCTATTGATTTTAATGCTCCTCTAGGTCTTTCTGATCATGCATTGGTCTCAGCGAAATTTCCAATTGCCTCACCTACTTTGGAGCTCATTACATGTACACCTAGCCTAATCTAGAATTCCAATGATGCTCATAGGCAAAGTCTCAATCTATTTTTCTCTTCTTTCGATTGGGCTGTGTGTTTTAAAAGTAATAATGCTGATACAGTATCCAAGCATAAAAATTGTGCTGATTTAAATTATCTCAGTAATCCTTCTAATGAAAATCTCATTAAATTTAGAATTAACCGTAATAAATCGAATGCTTTTATAATCAGGTCTAAATTTATCAGGTCAGAGTCTCACTTTTCTCTCTAACCAATCCCCACCAGAATTTACTACTGTTTCTTCCTATATGCCCAAAATTAATTTCCGTTCTCGAGTTGTTTCTAAAGTTCTTCGAAATCTGAGTCCATACAAAGCAACTGAGCCTGATGGATTACCATCAATTGTCCTAAAATGCTGTCATTTTTCCCTAGCTAAACCTCTTGCCAAACTGTTTAAATTATCAATATACTCTGGCATTTTTCCCTCTATTTGGAAAACAGCAAATATGCAACCGGTTCCTAAGAAAGGTGATACAACTTCTCGTTCCAATTACCGCCCAATTGCTTTGTTGTCGACCTTATCTAAAGTAATGGAATCTATTGTTAATTTTCAGATAATGAACTATTTCGAAAGGCATGCGCTTTTATCAGAATTTCAATATGGGTTTCGTAAGAATCGCTCTTCAGGTGATCTTATTGCTTATTTAAATCTTTTGTGAGGAAAAAGTATTGAAAAATATGGTGAGTCAAGTGTCGTATCTCTAGATATTTCAAAAGCATTTGATAGAGTATGGCATCAATGTCTGATCATTAAAATTAGACCACTGAATCTTGATAGTTCTCTAATTCAATGGATAGAGCGTTATTCAATGGGACGATCGATCAAGGTAGTATTAGACGGCATTTCATCCGACTCGTATGAAATCAATCCTGGTGTACCTCAAGGTTCCTCTTTGTTGCCTACCTTATTTTTGATCTATATCAATGATATTTTTAAATTGGCATCATGTGATATCCACTCTTTTGCTGATGATACTACAGTGTCTGTTTCTATTGAGTTTAATAGCCAAAAGGACTGCAATTCCCATTTAACTTGCTCTCGTCAAATTATGGACAGTTCACTTCTGACTTGCATTGAGAAGGTCATTGAATGGGGCAAATCTAAAAGGGTAGAATTTAATCTACAGAAATTCCAAGCGTGTCTTTTTTCACAAAAAAAAAATCAAAATTATGTTCCACCCATAATAAACGGCATTCAAATTAATAGGTTCTCCTCTCTTAGAATGTTGGGCTCGAGTGATCTTTCTTGGAAAGATTATATATATTCTATTGCAAAAAAAGCAAGTCAGTATCTGGGTTTCATTAGACGGTGTAATTTTTATTTTACCCCTATAGAAGTTCTTAAATTATACAAGGCTTATGTTAGGCTCATTATGGAATTTAACTCATTTGTCTGGGGTGGAGCTCCAAAATCAAATATCAAATGTCTTGATAGAACTCAAAATAGAGTTATTCACATGATTAACGATACAAATATTGCTTTATCAATTGACTCATTAGAGCACAGACGCAAAGAAGGTGCTTTATCGCTTTTTTACAAATATTATTTTGGTCAATGTTTTTCCGAAATTAAATCTCTAATACCAGCGGCATTTATCAGCAGGGCTCCCACTCGTTTTGGTTCAAAGCAACATAGCTTCGCCTTAGATATAACCAGATGTAGAACTAACCATTTTAAATCTTCATTTTTTCCTAGAGTCACTTTCTGTGGAATCAAATAGATTCGTCGGTCTTTCCTGCAATATTTAATTTACAGGTGTTCAAAAAGAACCTACATGCCTACTTAAAGAAGAAAGCAAACCGAGAAGATTAAATATTGTTTTATATTTACTTGTACTGTTTTCTCCGTCAGGGTTTTATGTTGTTGTCCCTGACCATAATGCATTGATAAAATTGGTTTTAAATTGTCGGTCGTTGTATTTTCGTGAGCGTTATTCACCTTAAAATCAAAATCAATGCATTACAGAAATTTGAGAAAATAAATTGAAACCGGCTACATACGTGATGAATGTAATGTTTATTGTAAATTACATTCATTCAGTCCTTAAATTAATTTTAATAAAGGATTTTAGCCCACCATATTGCCGTGGCATAAGCCATTAAGGGAATTATCGCTAGGCAATGTGTTAATCTAAAAAATAAAAAATAAAAAAATGATGTAGTATCGAAAAGTTTCGATCAGACGAACACTAGCAATACGACAACAGCGATTAATCAAGGAAACGTGCGAGTTAAGCTGCCGGACGTCAAATTGAAGATATTTGACGGAAGCTGGGACAAATGGATCCAGTTTAATAACTATTGTTAACCATTGGTGTATCGTCGAGAAAATCTTGATGGAGAACAAAAGTACACATACCTCCAAGGTGTACTCGAAGGAGATGTGAAGCTTATTCAGAATATAACACTCTGGCGAATTGAAAGGTCTGAAGCAACTTGTAGATCAGTGGGACATGATTCGTGTTTGGATCCAGAATCCATAAAAGCGTAGGAGTTTCAATTGGGATCGACCGGATTTCCAAAATTTGAGAGTACTGAGTCATAGCATAAATCATAACATAATCCGAACACTTCCCGGTCATTCTTTACTAATACGCACACGTACAAAAACAACAAACAAAATCAAACTAGAATGCGAGTCTAGGGTTTGCAAGCTGTGTAAGAAAAAACACAACACGTTGTTGCACACGTTTTTCGACAAACCGGTGACGTCACAAATTCCATCCATGGCAACAAAACGGCCGACGGGTTCATTTACGTCGATAACTAATGATCAAGTGATTTTGTCCACTGCGATCGTGCTATTCAAGGATGTGCGAGACCTCTACCACAATGGTAGAGTTTTATTAGAGTTTCAGCGTCGCAATCTAATTGTATAACGATCGGACTGGCCAATCAATTGAAATTGCAGACACAATTCGTGGCGAGTAGAATTTCGGATCTAGACGAAATAAGCACCTCAACCAAATTCAATTTTCATTAGTCGTACCGCAAAAACGATCAAGCTTGAGGTTGGCATACCAACTGATATTCAGCTTGCTGATCCAGAATTCATAATACTGAGAAAAATTGATGCTCTTACCGAGCAATTGGCGCAGTGGTTAAAGCTGCGGTGTTTGGGACGGGAGGTACCGGGTTCGAATCCCAACGGGGGAGGGTTGCAAAAGGGTTTTTTCATCACTTGATTACGATCGGTGATGACGATGAACACAACTATGACCCCCCGTTGGAGTGCAGCATTCATGGGCCGAACCATCGTCCATACCAGTACAGGCTGGCTGGAGCAATGCAATGTGCAGATGGATATCTGAAAACGCGAACCTGTATTCGCGCGTCCTCAATTTGGCTAGTTATGGCGTAAAGTAGGACGTTAATTAACCTTGAAAGAGTTGGGAGAGCTTCGGCCCCAAAACAGATTGCATAGAAATAAACAAACAAACAAACAAACAAACAAAATTGATGCTCTATCATCAGTGGTGAGCTATTTCTGCAATGTATCAAGGATGGTCGAATAGCATTACAAGACCAATAAGTATTGCAAAATTTTTTTAACAAATCACCAAAACTTTGCTGTCCTGAATGATACAGCGAACGATAAAAATGAGCTAAATGAATCATTAAGGCTGAGCTCAAAACCCAATATACGATATTTATGAACAAATACATCCAGATGCAACACATGAGTCAACTAACGAATGACATTTATGTAAATACCACACTGTAAATACACACGGTAAATACCACAATTGTGGATGCTCCAGCTATAGATTGGGATGATCCATAACCCCAAGTGCATCAACTAGCCCAGGTATTTGACGTGCAAAACATCAGCTGATTTTACCAAAGAACAACCACATTACCGTTCTCATTTTTCAGTTTTATCACGAAATCAACTTGCATTGTGGCTCACAAGCTCTTTTAAATCAGATTCGTCAACAATTTTGGCCTGTGCTCTCAACTTGAGAGCCAAATATTTACATCATTCTTAATTGTACTCAATGCTTACAAATATTTCCAACGACAGGCAAACAATTGATATGTCGCAGTTTTTGTTTGTTTTAGTATGAAGACATTACACCTTGAAGTTGTTAGTAGTTTAACGACCGATGGGTTTTTGTCCGCGTTCGAATGGTTCGTAGCACGACGCGGTAAACCGAAGACAATTAGTAGTGACAATGGGAGTTTTCTGGGTGCCACCAATGAAATAAAGGATATCCAGCAGTTTTGCATCAGTGCTTCAAATGAGATTTCTTAATATTGCAGTAATGAAGACATTGAATGGAAGTTTATTCCGCCTCGTTCTTCTCATTTCGGAATGTTATGGGAGGTGGGAGTGAAGTCATTTAAAACACATTTTAAAAAGTCGGCAGCAGCTCATCAGGTCATGACATTCGAGAAGTTTTCAACGTTGGCGGCTCAAATCGAGGCTTGTTTCTATTCCAGAACTATTACAGCTCTATTCGACGATCCAGCAGATCATGAAGCCCTTACACTAGGACCTTTCCTGATCGGAAGACCCATAACAGCAGTTCCTATGAAAGGAATAAATCAAGCCCAGTTATAAACCGACTTAAACACCGGCGCAAGGTGAATCACATGTCGCAGGCTTTTTGGAGGAGATGGTCCAGGGAGTATCTACACACCCTTCAACAAAGAAGTAAATGGTATACCAATCTAAATCAAACTTGGAAGTCAATGATCTCGTATTGGTGAAACAAGAGGATCTACCCAGTACACGATGGTTCACCGGTAGAGTAGATGAAGTTAATCTTGGGCAAGACGGCATGGTAAGAGTTGCAAATGTTTCAACTAAAAACAGGTCCATTAAGCGAAGCATTCACAAACTGTGTCCGTTCCCAAAGAGTGGCGCTACTAGAGCTCACTTGAATCCAAAGGACATCAATGCGGACCGGAATGTTCGAGCCTAATTTAGTGGTAAAACAAATTTATTAAACATTGCAAATCAATTGAATTAACCGTTTTATGATCAATACCAAAGTTCAAGGTCATAACATGATTTTTGAAAAATCAAGCGATACAACTATATTTGCATTAAGTTAAACAGTTAAAAGATCCCATTCCTAATACGTTAATTTATATAAGTGACTCAACTTCGATCGCATCCATATTTAAAGGTCGTAAAAATTCTTAGAAATCGTCTTTTTACGCTAATTAGAATTGATTGCCATCCTCCCCGCACAAAACCAAAAATTAACTAATAAACAAATACCAATTTAAACATTTCCATAATATATTTGCATAAAACACCAACTGAATCATCCGCTAATATATAAACCGCCGCAGAAATTATAAATGTAAACTGTTTCGTGGTTTTGTTTTGTTTTTTTATTTTTGCTGCGTTGTGCCAAGTCAATCCACTTAATATATTACCTATCATTCAATTTCGGAGTCATCAATTAGGTAAATAAAAAAACAATCATATATGGTGAAATCTTTATCAATCAACATCTTTCTTAAGAATTTTTTGTTTAAGATTAGAAATTAAAAAAAAAAAAAAAGAAGAAGAAGAAAAAGTTATAAATATGAAAATGACATAAGAATCTGGTTTTGACAGGATTTTCGTTTAACAAATTTATCATTTTAATTTATTGTCGAATTATGAAAATATCAAACGTCACAATATCTTATATGTATACATAAGTATTCATACGTAAATGCAAATTGCCGATAAGATGATATATCTGTTAAGGTGTGTCATTCATATTGTATTTTTTTTTTTTTTTTTACAATATAGAATTTGGAAGGGATAGAAGGTCGTTTCAAATTTATGTCAAGATAATAGATATAGGAAAATATGTTAGCTGACATTCTAGAAGGTTCTAATGTGCTGTATATAATTTTTATATATCTTTTCGTAAATTTAAAACTATTACTTTTTTATTACAGCTGACTCGTATCATGGAAATACAATATTGGTGCCATAATTTATTTTCAAGCATATCTTCTATGATGTTCGTTGTATTGATTTTGACTGAATTTGAACTATCATTAAAAATATCCAATTATCAGGTTTATAACTCTTTTGCTACCTCATCTTACAGCAAATCATTAGAATCTGATTCAACAAGTTGGCAGATTTCTTTTGCAGCCTTACGTAAGTTGGAGCGTAAATTTAAGAGGGGTTCCCAATCGTTTTTGATTTAGCATAGTTGATTTATAATAAATCCTGGTTTAGAGAATCATTCCATGTGACACAAGGACAACTTAGAATATGAGATGATCCACGTGGGTTTATAAGTCCCCAATAGTTAATTCTTTGAACATTAATGCGTTTGGTAATGGTCTTAATGGTCTAATGCTGGATTCGACCAATTTCCGTAAGAAGAACTGTTCATATCTTCTTAAACATCGACAATTTGTGTACGTTAGAGCAACAGTTTTCCAACTATATGTTATTAAACTGACAATTAACAGACCCTTACGACAACAAGGGCATGAGTACCTTGACGACACCAAGGGCATGTCGACAACGAGTGAGGATAGTAAGGGGTGACTCGAACGTCTAATAACTGCCGAGATAATGCATTTATTCCACAGTAGTGAAGGATAACTTCAGCTAAAATGATATTCGGTGGAAGGCAAGATAATGGGTCTGGATCCCTTATAAATGTAATATATTTAAGTGAATTTATTTTTAACCCTACGACATCAAAACACTTCACTAGTTCTAGGAGAATAGATAAGCACAACATCATCAGCATAAGGCAAAATGAGAGGAAGCTGCAATGTTTCACATTGATTTAGTCTAAGCTTCGAAAATTGATCAACTACTGTTTTCAACACTTCATTTAAAATAAAGTTTAAAACCATTGGAGAAATGGGACATCTTTGCTTAACCCCTTCGCACCCGGGCAGGACAGATGTGTTACTACTTAATAGTGATGCACTGCCAAAACAGGTTTTGATGATACGATTAATCAACCAGAAGGGTAAGTACTGCTGCAAGCATTCAATTACAACCAATAACCTGACGGTATTAAAAGCCCTCGTCAAATTAATAGAGAAAACGGAAACCTTATTTCCGGCACGCCACTCTTTGGGCAAATCGGCTGAACGAATAAAAGCGGCTTGATAGGTTGGTGGCAGATTTAAGTAATCGTCTAATCTATCTAAAAGGACCTTAACATAGATTTTATATCCCACATTACATAATGTTATGCGACGACATTGGGATGTTTGGGAGGTTTTACTTTAGGAATGGGTACTTGGATAGTATCAACCCACTCAGATGGAGGCACATTCTTTATCCAAGCTATCTTAAAGACTGTGTGAAGCGCATTGAGTATATTGTCGGGAACATTTTTGAATAGCTCAATAGGTACCCCATCAGGTCTGGGAGCAGTTCCGGAACGAATATATTTGATGGCAAAATGAATTTCTTCCTTAGTGAAAGGAGGTCCAGACCAATTACCTTCAGATTTGTGAAGATCACTAGTCCAAGAAAAATGAGGATGTAGTGCGCACATTTTTACTGCTAGCCCGCTTAAACTGTTTGAAAAAGGAATAAGTTTTACGCATTCGTTCAGATGGCTGAACGCTAGTCAGATTACTAAAGAATTGGTGACACTCTAATGATCTATATGAGTGGAATATGCATCATACAACCTCCTTCTAGGGTTTTTTAGGCTAGTGTTAGCAAAGGGATCAAGAAGGTGGGACTTTTGCTAAGTTAGGCCCGCCTACGATTAAGTGTCAGTAGAATTTTGGTAGTTAATGATCGTTGTGAAGCAATTTTGATCAATGAAAAAGAACACCATTGCTGGTTTCTGAAATAGCACTGTCATATAGGTGGTTGATAGAATAGTTTTAAAGAGATCGCGGATTTCTTCATTTTTCAATAACAAAAAATTTAATGATTTATAACTGTAAACGGTCGTCTTTGATGGTGAGGGAGGCCTTAAGAGACAAAAAGTCATTTTCCTTCGATTAATACAGTAAATCCAGAGCAATCGATGATCGCTTAAGGATCTAAAAAATGGAACGATCCTAACAGATCTGATGAAAATAAATCGGTTATAATTGCGGGTTAAAATATAGTCCAATTGAGAAACCACGACCATTTGTCCAAGTTGTAAGATTTCGCCGACGCTCATTGATCGCGTATTAAAATCACCAAGTAAAACAATATCACGAGATGACAGGCAGCGATCAATTATTGAAGATAAAGCGGAGGAAATTTTGGAAGATTGCTGCGGATTAAATTGAGAGGTGTAGGGGGAGACATACACGGATATGTAAAGAATTTCACCGTCAGTTACTTTACTGAGAAGTGTAATTATAGCACCAAAATACTTCTTTAGTTGCTTAAATTGAATGGGAGCATGTCTCAAAACACCTTGTGTAATTCAGATTAGAACAGGTACTCATGTTTGTCTCTTGGACCACATATGGAAATTTTCTAGTCTGAATACTGGCTGCCGGGAAACCCGACCAGTTCTGTCATTACTGTCATACCTTTTCTTCCCCTACCCAACAAAAAAATTGACTAACTATTGGCCACTCTTTTGACTTCCAAATTGATGAGGCGGTATTAGATTCCTTTCAAATAGTATAGGCTTTATTCATTTTGATTGGAGAGTACTGGAAGCTAAATATCAGCTAAATTCCAATACTAAAGAATTTGTTGTTCTTCTCCTTTCGCAGTAAGTGCTTTCAAAATTGCATCAATTAAATCATAAATTGGTGGTTTTTTTTCTACTTAGGTTATGTTAAGCCTTCGTAGTGTTACAGAATATGGTATTTCTCCATTATCCTCCTTACTTATTAGGTTTATATTATCTTCCGATTATTGTTGTACGGTGGGTTTACATTTAGAGGTAAACAACAGTGTCGTCATCTCCTCGAACGTTAATGCGGATTTACCCAATAATTCTTGTATTGCTGACAGCTAAATCCTTAAACATGTTGAACGAGCTACTGAAATACGTCAAGTATTTGCATGAAAATCCCATTTATATTAATCCTACTCGACACAAATCATCGAAATTATTATAAATAAGATTTTATTAAATTTATTTAACCTACAAATTCGATCGAATTCACCGTTTTATGCCAAATACACCCCAAATGCACTTATCTGCAATGATATAATAACGTTAAAGCATGATGTTTCTGAGATAGCATTATAGGAAATTTGTTACGATGCGGCAGTCAAGAGTAAGACAATCGTCCGCCGACACGAACTAGTCCTAAATTATCAACCGATGGATTAAATTCTTACTTTCTAACTTTCGTGCCCTTATTAGACATAGTTCTTTGGCTTTTTTGTATTGTATCGTAGTAGAATAAGTAATAACCATGACACTTATCGATAAATCGACAACATATTGTGCTCTTAATCTTGTGATATTTTCAATATATGATTGTCGCCTTATTCCATATTTATATGCATATATGTTGTATGTTCTCTTCTGTTCTAAATTGGTTGGCATTACTTTTTGGCCAGGAATGTTTTGATTTAGTGAGCCATGAAGGACAATTCCACCATAGCTGCTTTGCTAGAAAATTAACTGCCGACGTTCCTCATAACGGAAGATCAGCTGGATTACTTTTTGAAGGAACATTTCTTTACTTTTTAAAAGGTAGTACATCAAGTATTCTCGATGTTCTATTATGACGTAATTCCATTTTCTAGAAACTTCGATTAACCAACTTAGCACAATGTTAGAGTCAGACGAAACAAATATCTTCGTATTTTAAATTTTCAGGGCATCACAAATTGCCTTAAAAAATTTTGCAAGAAGTGAGGCTCCACGTAATTCCAAAGGTGGTAACGATATTTGTTTCAGTGGTGATCCAAGATTCTTGCATAGCTGAAAGGTTTTTAATGTTTGAAAATCTACGCGGAATTGATATTTTTCCTAAGTATTTGAGGGATTCTCTAAGCATAATCGACTTCTTAGTAATATTATGACGTAAATTTTGATCCCAATGAAGATACAGAAGCCAAAGCGATTGGAATAAAATTTTAAGACGGACAACACAAGTCTTATTTTAAAATCAGTGCGTTTTAGGCCGTGTCAGAGTCTGACAACAAATCATCGACATAAAAGTTTAAAATAATTATGCTGGCGGCTTGCAAATAATCTGTTAAAAGTTCAAATGCGGTTTGATGAAGTGAGCTAAGAATACAAAACGGGAAAGACCATATACTTGACTGTATTTAAAGAAAAGGCCCATTGTTGGTGTGTCTGATGGAAACGAATGATCGCAAAAAAACTCGAAATAATATTTGCACATTAATATTCATACATTGTATGTGGGAAAAACATTCTGATCGCAAGTCTACCCCTAAATGTTTTTAAAGGTTTGACCCTGTGATATGTTAGTAGTGATTGCGAAAGTAAGTTTAAATGCAAATTGTGTCCTTTTAAAATGAAAAGGCAAATCTGTAGTATCATTGGAATGCGAGGTATAAATGCTAGTTCTTCAACTGTTGGTCTTGTGAGAATAATGTTTTCAAGTAGGTTATTGCGCTTTAATTTTACCTGCAATCTGATGCCATTACACATGTTGGGTAGATTTAGGTTACGCTCAGCAATATGATCGGAGTTTTTATTAATATTATGTTAAAGCCCGCGGGACAGAATTTACATTTCGGAATTTTCCATCTCCATTTCGGAATTTTCCAACAGATCTACCCTTAGTTAGTAGCATGTTACTAAGAAAAATCTTTCCTGTTCCACCAGGAGCATCCACGAAAAATATTTTAACTCGATTGTGGTAAAGGTCAGCGATGGTTTTATCGAAGACTCGTTTTTTTTGGTTTCGCCGTATAAAATTTTATCTCTCGGAGATCATTTTCGCCATCATGTCGACACAATACTGGTTAGTTGAGTTTGGATTATCTTGTTGCGTACTCGACCGGATCGTACGAGCAATATGCAGGACGATGTTTATTGGTTCCTTATTCTCATCTACCATAGAAGTACAGCCACTTTGTATGTAATAGGAGCATAAATCTACCGCTGAGTTGGTTTACTGGTGCTCGGTCAGGATATGAATCACTAACTGAAAGTCATCTGTTCCTCCTCTGGATCTATTTTCAAGATTGTATTTGGTGCTTTGGACCACTCTTTTGACGCTTGGTATAGTGTTTGAGCGAAGTGATAGTTGATCATCGTCCTTTCCTCACTATTGATTGCTAAATCGTGTCAAGATTACTGACCTATATTCTTAGATAAGTCTGTTGGATTTGCTAACAACTGGGGGCGCGTGAATACAAATAAAAAGCAGATAATCGTCGATAAGCAGGTTTGATGATTATTGACTGCTTCTAGTTTCCAAATAAACTTTTTCATCTAGGGCTTAGGAAAAAATCTATTGCCAAGGTTGCTGAAGTCATTTTAACTGTAAAGCTCTTCACTTTTTGACATAGAATTTTATGAATAGCAAAGAGTTCCAAACGATACTCTTTCAGGGCTAATATAGTGCCTTCAAACGTTCCAAGTACCAATCCTACACCGCGTGTTCTTGATCATAAGTGCGGCGGTCCAGTTTAATTTTAGCGGTATTCAAATTTTTTTCTGTTGAAATTTTTAAGCCGCATGGATGCTGTAGTGGAATTCTAAGAACATCATATATGTGATATGATATTCCAACCATACAGAAAAGATATCTTAGTTTTTGTCAACATTTTGACTCATCATTTTATGAATCGAAATTATCAATTCAAATCATATCAAGATGATATCATTTAAAGATATTATCAATTCTCAAAAATAATAACGTGCACCAAAAACATCGCGATTTTGTTGTTGTTTCATTTCTCCTAATCGCCAAACAAACAAAATATTTTCGCGATGATGATGATGAAATTTTTATTTTTAAATATAAGATCTTTCATTTATTTATCGATCTGGTGATCTGGGGAATTACTTTATCGCATATATCTATATATGGTCGAGAAAATTTTGAAAAATTTAACAATCACCTGATAATGAATTGATCTCGTTTTGTATTTATATTAAAAATTATACAATTTTACACGTTATCGCTGGCGACTTTGATGATAATGTGTTAAAGAATGTCTATATGTATAATGTGATCAACAACATTCAAGAAGTTGCAATAAATAGTTGGTCTAAAGGATTGTTATAATATGATCAAGGCGATGATTGGAAGTTAAAATTGGACTTTTAACCAGGATTTCCTGTTCGCGCATATAAAATATCTGAATATATAAAAAACAAGCTATCACAAATTTATCACATATAAACATCCGCCGTTGTTGTATTATTCGTAGAGATCGAGTTATTTTTTAATTGTAGGCGGAATATCTTGGCTAACAAAATACTAACTTGAATTTCTAGTATATCGAAAGCAAAGAGCGATGCGCAAATTAAATAGATTGATTAGAGTTGGTCAATATGAATATACGATTGAATCATACGTTTGCCATGCTGTGCTGACAATACGATTAATAGATCATATATTCATTTTGCATGCTGTGCTGTTTTTGTATTATACGGGATTATATATCATAATCACTTTACGGATTTTATGGCCTCACTCCTTTTAATTTTTTAATTTATCTTAGAACAAAGTAGAATTTTTAATTGAAATCATGCTAATCTGATGCATTAGTCAAAATATTGATTTATTAAAATAGCATCGGGAAAAAATTGTTGCTTATGTCATTAAACTAACACGATCTATTGTAAGATGTCGCCATCAAAAACTGAGATCGATTATTTAGGAACCAAATTACTTGCAATGAGGAGACAGTGTATAGTGATCCCACCACATATCTTAAAGTTCAATAACTCGATTGAACTAAATCATTAAATAACTATATAGTTATTCAATGGTTGAGTTTAAAATGCTCCCACTTCTTATAGATCATGTTTTTCGAAAGAGGCGCCACGATTAAAGTATTTAGTATACCATGTTATTTGCAAGAGGCAGCACAATCAAAGTATGTAGTATGGAATGTTCTCCGAAAGAGGCAGCACGATCAAAGTATATATTTATTTTTTTTATATTGTAAATTAAGAAAGAAAAACACAAAACCTACTAAAAAAAAAATGTAATTTTTTAAAGCAATAGATTGTTTGTATGAAAATAATAGTCGGCCATGATTTTTTCTTATTTTAAATTATTTTGTTGTTGTTCGAGATAATTCCAACAGGAAAGATGTTCGTTGCTTATTGTATTTCTGTACAATTTGAAATTATTCGCAAACTATTGAGAACTGGACATAGATCTGGCGGGTGAAATTGGAAGTTTATAGTGCACAATAGCTACATTTTAAATGTATTGATTTAACAGATATATAAACACTTCAAAACACGTAAGATCAAAAGCTCTACTATCGTGATATTTTATAAAAATCGATCAAAAGTTTAAGAAATTTTATGTAAACAAACGTCAATTAAAGATGTGTTGTAATAATATTAAAATATTCAATAGATTGTGCAATTGAAGCATTAACAATTTAAATGTATTTTAATTTAAAATTATTTATATATTATTTTAAAATAAAATATTGAGCTATTTATGAACATTTGCTTGACGCTCTCGAAACAAACTTCGAATGTCGCATTTTCATATACTATCTGCTTATTATTTTGGATTCTAGATGTCCTTCCACAAACTTTACCAGTTCTCAATAATCACAAATATATTGTTTATATTAAACACTTTGACTGACATCTATCGGCATAATCATTAGTGCATGCGTATAAAACATACCATTTTCCATAAGATGGCAGCATTTTCGTTTGTAGGATAATCTTGACAGTCCAACATGATATATTGATCAAGTTAACTTAATGATCAATGAATTTTATAATATAATTAAATTGATCCATCATGTTTTGAATTTTTCAAAACATGTTATATTATGTCGAAAACGTGGTTTGAACTTCACTTCGTAATGATTACATATGAACTCTAAATTTGCACGTTTGCCATTGTTGATTCCATTTTTTTTGCTGGGGTGTGTGGAGATATTCCCTGGGAAAACATCTTCAATATCTTTGCAGAGATTTTTGTATATTCTGCCATCGACCAAGCCGGTCTTGTATTTCCAGTAAATTTTTAATGGGTATCGATCCTATCGGCCCCGTAAATAAGAAATGTGCAGGAGTCAATGGCAATTTACCATTTGGGTCGATGAAAAGTGATGTTAATGGGCGTGAATTAAGAAAAGCTTCAAATTCAAAATTCCTCTTAACTTACGGCGAATTTACGGCGAACGAGTATGAAAAAGATGACCATGCTGCAAAAAAACGAACGTAATTTGGTCCAGTTAATTAAAAAAATTTGGAACTACTGATATCAAGTACAAGAAATAGGTAATAGCGACGGTCCAACAAGGACATTACCATCAGCTGATTAAATGAAACCGCGGTGTTCTTCATTCGGATGGAAAATATATTACCAGGTCTTTTCTGAGGAAGTCAGGAAAGACCTGGTAATATATGAGAATTTGAGAATATGAGAACATGCAAAAATTCGAGGGAAACGAAATCAAACCAATCGAAACATCAACAGGAATTTGACCATTGCCAAGCGCCAACTCATCTGCAGCTGTCGATCTCGGAATGGCAGGTATAAGCGTTTGACGAAAATCACTGGTCAACAGAATCATCAATCGACCGAAACGTTTTAAGTCACTTCGTAAATCCTTCATCGTTCGATTGAATGCTTCCAATGATCATTTGAGTGCCATTGTGCATTCATCCCAGATGGTGTTTCTGCATTCTTGCAATACCTTGGCTATCACCGAGCTTCTTTGCAATATGAGCACATTTCGACAAATAGCTGCCGCACTTAAGCACACACATGTCTTTGATCATGATCAAAGCTTCGTTGCGTATCTCGTTGTTCATTGCATGCTCAAAATTCAATGATCATCACAATACCAAAATATATATCGTCAGCCATCTCGTCCTTGTATTTGTTCAACAATTCTAATGCATTCGATGGATGACACGTCGTTATGATGATCGTCCAACTATATATACTCTGTAATACGAAGCGATTCGAACGAAGTAGGAACACGAACATGGAAAAAAAGCAAACGAAGATTGAAGCATTCGTATTGTTGTAGATGAATGGTGTACACACGGCCAAGCTCATCTTTCGAATACACATCGACCTTTCTTTTGTCGTTGAAACTTCTTTGTCGACTGGTTATTTGGATAGCAATGCAAGTACAATCGACACCTCAATAACTAACCGGTCAGTGGATTAACCATCTTTATCTGTAAGTGGTAGCCATCCTCTTCATGACAAAACATCAATGTATATGATCGATGTGTCTCGTACAAACGCTGCTTGATCACAATATCACGCGATTCCACATTTTCGCCAACAATCACGACTGCGAATTGTTTGAGAGTGGGAGCATTGTACTGACGTATACATGGCCTTCAGTTTGTCTTTTGTCTGCTCCGTTGGTTATTTTGTGACCATCGAAATGCATTGCCTCCAATGCAGTTTTCAACAAACAAACCAGCGCATTATGTTCATGCAAAAGTAATTGAAGTTCTCCGATTATCTCTCATTTTGACGCATTGAAAGGCGGAACACGATAACTTAATTTAAATTCGGAATTTCCAACGAAATAAATTTGAAGGAACTTAGGTTCTTTACTCGCGAAGTCAAAACCGGCAATTTAATTTTGCCACCAGCACAATCGGACGATCTTTGTAAGCGATTGTAGAGTTATAATTGAAAGCAGCGCGATATTAGTCGACATCCACCGCACTTCTTCGTCGAATTACGTTTTGTCGAACCTGAGCTGGTGCCCGTGCAAACTTGTCCGATAAGAGACGTGTTGTTAGTTTAATTTTTTGCATTGCTCTTGCGTCTCATTCTCCCGGACATCGTGCATTCTTTATAAATTACGTTTTTTTCGTCCTAGGTTCGATCATCTGATAGCCGGTATATTAATCAAAAATTAATTCCAAAAAATTACAATGATTCATTTGACTAATTTACTTTGAAGCCATTAACCCACAAAAATGAACTTACCGATCGAATCAATCTCAATCCCGCATATCCAATTTGATAACCGCACTTGCCACATACAAATAAATTTTGTGGGAAAAATTATCGAAATCGTAGAAATCACGCCGATTTTCATATGATTGGAATAATGGTACCGTCTATGGATGCAATGCACACAATTCGGATATCGTAAAACAGTGAATTAATAATCAAATTACCAATTTAATAGCAGCAAAAAAATAACACGACACAATAGAAAATGACAATGCGAAAAGGACACCTTTTAAATTGCAAAACGCTTAAGTCAACGTACAATGCCATCTACTGGGTTGCGGCAGTAATGATCACACCTCAGCGCCATCTCTTACTTATCTCGTTAATTTTGTTTTTTTACAATTTATTTCACGATTTTCTGAGACTTTTCAAGCTTTGCATCGACTTTTCATGCTTTACAGCGTCCAAAATCATCAAAACATGCAAAAAATTCAAAATGTCGTAGAAAAAAAAAATCAATTTTCTTCGGGTTTTTCAAGAAGTTTTCGAGTTTACACTCAGATTTTCCAATTTTTGTCTTCTAAAAAAACACCTGGATAGATTTTCCCAAAATGCTCTTTCGTAAAAACCATCTCCTGGCAATTTCAAACACAACAAAAATAGATTGTGCCAAAACGGTTCAGCTGATTTATAGATTAAGTATTTCTGAAGCCGTAAACAGGTCATCTTCTTCATTTATATCTGATCTTATGTGTGTTTTAGAACCATCACAGTTATAGGAGGGCTGGTTTTGTTTGAGCAAAAATTTTTCCATAAATTAATCATTTGATGAATTAGCTGTATGAAGTTTGAGCAACTGTATTTTATTTAGACTAAAATCAGATCGCTTCCACTGTAATTAAACTTCTCAACTCGATTACTGAGTTCTAGGAAGTTAGGCAAACTCCTTCCTTTATTTATTAAATATATCATCCTCTTTTGAAACCTTTTTTGTAACTATAGCTCGATTGCGTCCATTACAATTTGCAGATTTAATATGTGGTTCAATTACATATGTAAGATTAGAGTCCTTGTCTGCAGATGATGACGTGAGATTTGTTGTGTTGACATTGCGTCAAGCTTATTGATTTTCTATACGAGTTTGTAGAGTCACCGAATTGTACCGTACCTGCAGACCTAGACTATTTGACCAGGATAGAAATATTCTTATTAATATCGAAGCGGTACTCGCCACTTAATTCAATCTCGTGAGATGTATTTAGAGGACCCATCCTACGAAGGATTCAAATTAGCCATACAGAGGCTAAAACCGTTCTCCTCAGGTTGATTGTATATTTTCCGAGGTTTTTAAATTAAGAAGGAACACCTCTTGACCTTAGTTGCAGACCTTATTTTTTTTCAAATTTATCATTGTGTAGTATTGCCTGATGAATGCGAAGTGGCTGATGTCTGCGCTATCCTTAAGAAAGGCGATCAATCTAAATGCGAAAACTAACGCAGGATAGCTTTTATAACACATTACTCCTCTGGTGGAGTAAATTGCAGGCGACTAAAAAGGATTTTTTCGAATCGGTCAGTCACTGATCAAATTTTTTCCGAAAATTGATGAGGATCAGTCTTTGAGGATGATTCTATAAATAATTACAAAACATTTCGTGATATACACCAAACGTTCCTTGATTTTCAGCAAGCAAATGACTTAGAAGCCGTCACAGATAATTCCAGAGAAAATATTATAACCTCAATTGTGGAGATGAATTCTTTTCTCACTTATGTTTATTCAACAACACATCCACATAAATGAAAGTGTTCGTTGAATCTACTTATCGTCTTCTAATTTCCAAGGTTACGTTACGCAACATATATGACAATTTAAATTTTTTACATGTTTACAGGGTAAGCGACATAAAATTAGACAAATGAAGAATCGTAAAAGCAACTGATTTGGTTTTACGCGGGAAAATATGTTGCTGTAATTTAATAACGATCTAATGGGACGTTCAAGGTTATTTGAATTTCGTTTTAGTATCTTAAGTAAATCCCAAAATTTTTTGGTACAAAACCTAATTCTGCTGCATAAATTATCGACATTGTTTCACTTTAAGTTCCTTACCCTGTATATGTTACGTTGATATATTATTATACTATGATGCTACTTCTGAAATATATAAAAGACGAGGTAATATATATGTCGGACTATTTATATTCTGGCAACGTAATGTCTGACATATTAAGTAAACACTAAACATTACCTCAAATAAAAACGTAATAATATTGAATTGAGGTAATACTCACATGATGAAAGATGTGTGTTGAATGTCAATAAGCATAGTTTATATAAACGACGGTTATAGATTTTGGTGTAGAAAAATCGCGAATTTTTTTTTAAAATTTTTATTGATCGATTGTTTAATTATAGACGTTTTATGTCATTAGTCGTTCAGCCTTATGGAATATTTTTTGTAGTGGATCGTTCGTGTGTGGTCAACAGCTGCGCAATTTATATTTCATCGTAATATATAATCAGCAATTATTTTTAAGTGTACAACATGTCAGATTATGAAGAGTTTAAGTAGATAATTTATCGGTATAGATCATCGATCGAATACGATAATTTCGACTGTGAGCTCAACGGTTCTTACAGTTTAGTTAGTATGCCATCAACAAGCAGGATGCAGCGGTTTTGAGCACATCTTTATAAAGTTGGACAGTCATAAGATACAAGGGTCTTCATAATTTTTATTTTTTATTTTATGATATTATGATCTGTGAACTGAGATTTAATGCGTATCGCCAATTTGACATATACGATTTCTTGAAATCAAGGAGTTGTTCATCATTAGCAAAAAACTTAAAGAATTATATGGGGAATGTACTGATGTAGACAATCTGAAACTTTGATTGATTGATTGGTTGATTAGAATGTATGGCCAAGGACGAACCAGGAGCTCCTGGAATGCCGGGCACCACCATACACCTGTGTTACTTATAACAAAACCAAAGAAGTGGAAGGAATGTTATAGTTATAACAGACTCGACCCTGTTACTGACAACTAAGCGACCGATAATTATTTTTTTGTGGTGTAGGAAAATAAAAGGTAAGTTGGTAATGACATAATTGGTTTTGTTTCCCGGTTCAACAATTTTACGGAACTGCTCTGCATTCTGACGTCTCTTATCATTGCAACGCGTTCTAAATATTACACTACGTGTAATACATTACGTGAAAGTATATCCGAATATGTTGTCGAATTAAAAAAAAAATGTCGTCCAACTGCAATTTTGATACATTTTTTTATGATGACGCGAAAAGAGGTCGGCTTGTTAGCGGAATATCACGTTCAAAAAACAGGTACCATAGACGCGGCCATTTTAATAAACACAAGTATGATAATTGTTCCGCTAAAGATTGGACATGTTTTTATGTGGTCATACGTCTCTTGTTTGTCAGTCGACGAAGTCAAACAGTAACTGTCCATCACGTCATAGTTCTTTTACAAAATTGAATCATGTTGGTCAGTCTAGTCCGTCATGAGGAAAAAGATTTTGATCATATGACACTTAAACACCTCTAAAATATTGGATCAATGGGTATCGAGCAACCACTATATCTAAATGTCATCATTAAAGATCATCAGATTAAAATGGAAGTGGACACGGGAGCAGCATTTTCAGTCTTTCCCAAAGATATTTATAATTTTTTATTTTCAGGCGACGTCTAGTGCCTAGTGGATTTTATCTTCAAGTGATTACCGGAGATTCAGTAGAAGTTATGGGAAAAATCGTCTAGTAATCTATTTAATCAGTCAATCAACCTATGTCCATGTTTAGTAGAGTAACACGCCAGCCTAATCAGTCAAACAAGTCAACAGTTCACTGATAGTCCTTTAA
This sequence comes from Tipula confusa, assembly GCA_963556175.1. Classification (NCBI taxonomy): domain Eukaryota; kingdom Metazoa; phylum Arthropoda; class Insecta; order Diptera; family Tipulidae; genus Tipula; species Tipula confusa. The sequence goes on from OY744477.1 coordinate 96,182,065, forward strand.
AATGATTAAAGTCAATCAAAGTGTGAGAAAAAAGAAAATGTAGGTCATCCGCAAAGATTTATTGAAGGTCTTCATTGATATGTTAAAATCGAAATACCCGAATATATTCAAAATAGATGGGACAGGTTGTATTAAAGATTTTGTTGCTGATATAAAAGTCAAAAAGAATTGTACTCCAATTTGTTATAAGTATTACGAAGTACCCTTTGCTATAAAGGACAAAGTCCACAAAGAAATTAATCGATTAGTGGTTAATGGGAATATAATTCCAGTCATGTTTAGTCAATGGGCCAGCCCCATAATATGTGTCCCAAAAAAGAATGGAGAGGTCCGTATTTATTGTGATTTTAGAGTGTCTGTCAATAAAGTTCTCAAAACGGATAAATATCCACTACCAAAAATGGAAAATATTTTTGCAAAACTGGCAGGATCAACAATTTTTTATGCTTTAGATTTAGTGGGGCATATCAACAAGTGGGGCATATTCCAGGTGTATCATGTTATCTTGATGATATGCTAATTGAAGCACCTGATTTTGAGTCATGTGCTAAAATGTTAGAAAAGGTTTGTTTATGTCTTTCAGATTTCAATATTGATTGATTGATTGATTGATTGATTGATTGATTTTGAATGTACTGCCAAGCATTAAGCAGGATATCCCGGAAAGCGCCGGGCCCACAGTACACCCGTTTTTACATTTACTTGGAAGGATATGGAAGGATACTAGTTAAATTATTGAGATCGACCCGGTTACAGACACCTTGGCGGCCAATAGTTAGTAAATTTTTGTGGGTTAGGGAAAGGAAAAGTATGTTAGTTATGACATAATTGGTCCGATTTCCCGGTAGCCAATATTCAAACTACTGTTAGTGTAAGACAATCACATTTTTGTTGTACTGCTCTGCATTCTGCCATCTCTTATCAGCAACTCCAGTATGCCGCCAATCTTCTGTAATCTGTAATGGTACCCTGAAAACAGAATCTATTAATTAACTAATTGGTCTTAGCCGTAGGCTGTAATAAATTGAATTAATTTTTAATCTGAAATTACAAATTCATTAATTCTTAATATAATAACATAATTATATAATAATATAATTCCTAATATGCTGTAATAAATTGGGTTAGTTTTTGCCTGAAATTTACAATTAATTAATTTTTTTACATTTATAAAAATATGAAAATAAAATAATATAAATTAGATTTTATAAATTTGATTAAATATTACAAATCAATTGGATTAACCGCTTTACGACCAATACGTCATATAATCACTGAAAATCTAATTTATACATCTTATAAATATAAATATACCTTATAATATAATAAGAAAATAATATAATAATATAGTTATAATAATACAGGTAAAGTATAAACTGCCTCAACAATTTGGTGATGAACCAAATTTAGAAATTTAAAATCCTAAAATGCCTAAAAGGAGGGGGCGTAAAAGAAATAAAATTCCTAAGGAAGGCTACGCTTGTGCAAAGAGACCCTCTGAGTACAGGAAAATCTGTTCTAAGTGAGAAACAGTAAGTAAGAGAAATAAAAATTAGTGTCAAAACTGTACACAGACGACTTTGTGAAGCGAATGTAAAAAGAACCCATTTATAAGCCAGAAGAATAATAAAAAATAAAAAATTAAAAAAAAAAAAGAATAAAAATAAAAAAACCGGCTAAACTTTGCTCGTACCTATTTAGCGAAACCTGCTGAGGTCTGTCGGATAATATTATGAAACAACGAATCATTCTTTTCTTTAGATGGAAGCTACGGAAAGAAATATTTTTTATTCGACTTTCGTAACATAACAATGCCAACTCGGCACAGCGGAGAAGGCGAAGTAATAGTTTGGGGTGTTTTAGCTATAATGACATAGGAGATCTCACAGTGCTGCCGGGAAAAGTTACTTCAAGCACATAATTAGTGGCCCTTAATGAATATGCAATGGTTTCCGGGTGTAAATTGATAAGTTAATACATTTTTTTTTCATGTAACGGCTGGTGGCTATTTGCAATTTAATATCAATTCATCAAACATGATACTCCAGCCAATAATTTATAAACCACAAAATTCAGCCACCAATCACAATCAAAATATTGTCCTACTACTATATCGATACCTCGGGCCAACTGCCCATCCTCAAGACCCCCTAATTATCAGAAAGAAAATAAAAAACAAAAGTTATACAGACCAAGAAAAAAAACCCAACTTTAACATATAAAACACGAAACAAACAAAACCCACATAAAAAACTGTATATAAATACAAATAACACAAAATATAGTTATGCAGAACTAAAAAACACACTAAAAACAAACAAATATAATTAACATAAGTTGTACCGAGACGTCCGCACATGAATAAAAGACCACTCTCCCAAAAAACAAGCCAAAAACCACGCCACAATCCCAAGTATACAATGAAACAAAAAACCCATACAAAATCACACGAACACAAATAGACACACCAACACTGCCAACAAATGGATCACAAAAAATAAACAACAATGCCCCGTACTCACACACACACAAACACACATACACACACACACACACACACACACACACACACACACACACACACACACACACACACACACACACACACACACACACACACACACACACACACACACACACACACACATACATACATACACAAACACACACACATACACAAACACACACACACACACACACACACCAATGCAAAACTACAATGACACGATTATACACTTCATGACCCATACAACACTATACCTCAATCATCCAAAACACTGCACATACCCTATACAAACGAAAACACATGAACAATGCAGCTGCACTAAAAAAGTTCCGACCGTTATTGATATATACCACTAATAGCTTATCAATAATAGTCAGAACCCTCCCAGCATAACAGCACTGCCCACGTGTTCCCGCCTAAACCACACATGTACAATATTTTAGATAACCGAAACAATACTATATAGGTCACAAAACTTATGATAACGTCACTATGGCCCCGCACCGTCGTATTTATGAAGACAAGATACCGTCATCCATCCTTCACGATCCACCCGCTAGCAATGCCGATGTACACCACATATCTACGCTCATATGATCCTGCATCAATCCTTCACCCCGCTATACACTCAAAATTACGGCGCGAATTCTTAACTTGTTTTCCCGAAGTAAACAATCTTTCCATTCATATGCAGACATCTCAATGCAACCGATGCCAACTACCATTATCTACCCTTGTGATGCATAAAACAAATCAACTATTTCCTAATACGTCGTCTGCATAACCACACATTGTGCCATCCACACTCACATACAACCCCCCATGTAAGTTTTATCCATCCAATGTTCCATACATCAAGCTAAGTCTTCCATTCTAGTCTGTGCAACCTCTACTCTCCCTCCTCCCTATAACCAGCAAAAAATCCTGAAGATAGGCAGCTAGCCCGAAACATCGATAGAATTACAAAACAAAACCTTGATTATGATTCGTAACCAAAATATACTGTCCATAAACCATTGGCCGGAACAACACGTTCAATGTACTAACATTAAATCGCAAATTGATAAGAACACACTTATTACAGCAAAATAATCCTCCAATCTACAAAAGTAAATTTATAACTAAATTTATTGAACATTTGGGTCAAGCAACTATAAATATCCGATCTTTATCCTTTAGAGAATCTATGGCATTGCATAAAAACTAACAACAACTTCAACAATATTGCAAAGATGCTACGCAACAAAATCATTCAATCTTATTGACTACCCTGTCACCTATATTCCAATTTTTATATTTTGTGACTTAGAAATCGTGCATCTCTTTAGAAGGAAGCAACGGAAAATATTATTTTTATTCGACACCTCAATAAAGAAAGTTTTGTAATATAACAGTGCTAATTCGGCACAGTAGAAGAGGCAAAGTAACGGCTTGAGAGTGTTTTAGCTAAAATGACATAGTAGATCTCACAATGCTGAACGAAAAAGTTACTTCAAGCACATATTTGGAGGCCCTTAATGAATATGCAGTAGTTTTCGGATGTAAAATGATAAGAACTCCAATCCACAAAAGTAAATTTATAAATTAATTTCCTAAAGATGTGGAACAAAAAACTTTAGACTGGCCACCACAAATCGCTGAACTTAATCCTATAGAGAATCTATGGCATTACATTAAACAAAAATAACAACAACTATTGAAACAACGCACAATGCAAATGTTTAACGAAATAAAACTCATTTGTGATGAAATCCTTAACCAAATTGTAGAAAACCTGATCCAATCCATGCAGTATTACCTTGAAGTTGTTAATAACAACGGTGGCAGTACCTCCTACTGAGTTTACGGGGAAAAGTGAATAAATTTGGATTAGTTTTGTAATTTTTAGTCAACTTTATCATGAGGTACAAAGAATCACGAACTACAAAGACTCCCAATCCTCCGTCTCACCAAATGAAAAATCAACAACTAACCATGACTATACAAAAAAAAAAAAAAAAAATTGTCCCTGTAGTTGTTCCATCAAGCTCATATTCCTAATGACAACTTCCACAGAACAAACCACACCATCTCTGCTCGATACAAATAATAATCACAACCACGACTGTATTTGTGTTACCATACATGATTTTTTTTTTTTTTTTTTTTTTTTTTTTTTTTATCAATAAAATTAACGTTTTTCTACAAATTAAAAAAAATTAATAAAATATTATTAAACATTTTATTTTACAATTTTATCAATGCATCGACGACGCAACTTGGTAATCACCCGTTAAATGAAGCGCATCAACAAAATAAAATCAAAATAACAAAAACAAAAACCTCAACAAATATAATAACGAAATATAAATTACATGCAAGGTCAGAGAATTAAATAAAAATTTTTTCTTCTGATGAGATGTATGTACAATTTTTAACAATACAAATAATATTATCATATACTAATACAATTTATACATTAAAACAAAAACGGCTGATCTGTATATATATATGTATATATATATTTTTGATTTCTATTTATGTTTTCTCCTTCGTTCTCTATCGTTATCCGTTTTTTTCAGAGAAATTTCTATTGTAACTATTTATTTAATATAAAAAAAAATCACCAACGGTACTTATGTACCTACACCAATTTACTTAGAAATAAAAATAAAAAATGCACATTAAAAATGATGCACTGATACCTGATCTCTGGGAAAACGACAGAGTACAAGTTCCAATTTAGCACTTCAAAACCACACACGCACAAAGCTACTCAAACTAAAACACAAAAAAAAACACAAAAACAACACAACAAAAACAAAAGAAATATAAATGAAAAATTTAATTTTAAAATTGAGGAGATCGGAAAAAACACGTCCGATCTCTTCAACGATCATCGATCGACCCGCTATGTCTTTCAGATTTCAATATAAACAAAAATCCAGATAAGTGTGTCTATTTTAGAAGATCTGTATCATATTTGGATCATGTTCTATCTGAAAAGAGAATCAGTCCTAATCCTGACAAAATGAAGATATAACACAACTAAAATCTTATCTTGGTCTTTTAAGTTTTTATTATACAAACCAAACTAAACTTGATTTGTTAAAACCGACGAGTGTTGATGTCGTGGTCAGAGAACAGAACGAGAAAAGACTGAAGCCGAAGTTTGAGAGTGATGGTAGAGTTTTGTTTAAAAATTTTATTCCAACATCGATTATAAAATGGATACCAGGGCGAACCGTGGAAATAAGTCCATCAGGAATCAAATTAAAGATTTATTACGTCCAGGTACATCACTGAGACCTGCGTTTGAAAGTACATCAATTTCGACCTCCGAAGAAAATGCTAATGAAAAAGATAATTCACAACCTTTGAGACGCTCCACCAGGGAAAGGTCCTCCCGACCGTTTAACATATCGTTAAGTAATATAAATTTAAGGGGAACCGGTAGAAACTGGATATTTTACAACTGGCTTTGACGAAACAGGATAATTCAAAATTGGATATTTCAAAACGAGATAAGGTACAAAACGAGATATGGTACAAAACTGGATATTTCAAAACAGGATATTTCGATATGTAATTTAAACTTAAAATATTTTTTAGGAAAGTTTTGGAATATGGCCAATTAGGAAGGAACTCGGCGAGCTCTTAACCGATTATGACCAAATTCAATACGTAGGATGAAAATGGGATTCGAAATAATTTTTTGGGAAAGTTCTGGAATATGGCCAATTAGGGAGGAACTCTGTGAGTTCTTAACCGATTATGATGAAATTCTATATGCAGGATGGGAATGAGATTTAAAAATGATTTACCAGTCGACTTATCAATCAGCCATCATTCAACTGTCATCTTTATATAAGTTCTCTAAAAACCAAATCTATTGATGAACTAATTTCTTTAAGCCGTATACTGTAACAGATGGCATTAGTTTTCACCTGTAAATTACAAATTTATTACTTCACCTTGATGCTGCTAAAATTTATTAAGTGTACTATTGATTTGACAAAAAACGTTTAAATTAATACAAATTAGATTTTAAATCAATTGAATTACCCGTTGTTAATACGTCCTCTGATGTAGGCAATCTGAAACTGTATTTAAATTGAATGTGTTGACGGCTTTTGCCGGAACGGTAGACATATTGTGATCATTAGTGGATCGATTGAAAAAGGGTCCCTGGTAGAATAATGGCAAATTTAAATTCTGATCAATTGACTTCCATTTAGTGAGTTATATCGGGTTTTTAAGCGTTACTTCTTGAAGACTGCTGCTAATGTCGCTTGGTATTGATCTCTAACTTTTTCGTCTTGCTATAAAGCAAGATTTAATGACCGCGGTTGCATTGGGTTCACTCCCCAAGATTAAGATTATGACCGAACAGTGTGGTTTAATTTTTGTGGATGGTAATTCCTACTCCTTTTCGCGAGTCTTCAGATATTTAGTGAGGTGCTAGGGACATCTTAAAAAAACAGGCACCTGAGCTCATATTGGTTTCTTGAATGCTACATATTGTAAAATATTATCGATTATTTCGCGTTTTATCGCTATTGAAACCACGCACATTTCATGTATCAAAATGTGCCAAAAGTGGGTCTGTTTGATGTAATTGATTGCTACAATCTGCAATTGAAAATGCAATCAAGAAAATTTATAGTTTCTGTCAAAGATTCCCGAGAGTATGTTAAATATGCGCATTTATGTAAAATAACACTAATATATAAGTCACAAGTTTGTGTTTAAGTTTTGGAGGTATGGTTTTCACACCAGAGCACTTATTAAATATCACCAAGAAACTGATAAAAAATGATGATGCCACTTAAAAATATGACACCCGTTTTTTAAATTTCAGTATATTTCACAATATTGCGATCTAGTTTTAGATTATTTTGCATAATATTGCGAAATTAAATATAGTTTAGAGAATCTATAGTAAATTTAGAAAATCGATTAACTACCAATCAGTTTTTACACTTGCATAGTAGCATTACGTTTCCACAATGTACTATTTGGACGTCCGGAACCAAAGGCCTCGGAAATTCTGAGCATTTTCTGAAGTTCTAAGTCCTTAAATGCGCTATTCGCAATGAAACACGAGAGTTACAAATGGACATAAAAAACCTTTCTAGATGTATGGATGATTTATTTCTCCTCGCTTCTAAATAGACAGACTCTGCCTACCACCAACATACGATTAAGAGCGGGACGTAATAGCGCGAATGAAAAATTAGCGGCACCCAGTAAAGAAGGTGTTTGCAATGAAATGCTCAAATATGGCGACAATTTGTAGCGACAATTTGGTCAAAATAAAATATCCCAATTTGATCAAAATAAAATAAAATATAGGAGTGGAAGACTGCCCACTACACAAAAAAGAAGATCAGTTGAACTGCAATAACTACTGCGACATAGCTTTGTTGAACACAGACTACATGGTTTTGGCCAACGTATTCACGATAAAGTTATCAAACATACAGCGAGAGGATCTTGGATGATTATTGATTATCAATGCGGTAATTTAAACAGATCAAGGACTGATCAAACTTTCACTCTGAGGATGGACCTAGAGAAGTGTTACGAAAAGGACTATCCCTGTACATAGTCTATTCGTAGATTTCCAGCAGGAGTACGACATCATTAAGAGGAACGCATTATGGTCAAAAACCGTAAATATATGTGCAAACTTTTTGAAGTTAAAATTTCGGATGCCTTCGAGATAGCACCTGGAATGCGGCTAGGAGACCCAATAGCTCAAATTATCTTCAACCTATCATTAGAATATGTCATCCGTCAGCTCAATATAGCCCAACGCAGCTGTCTATATTACTAATCAATCCAGCTATTAGCATACGCTGACGATATTTGCATTCTGGGTCGCTGAAAGAAGTTCTTCTCCCCATCCCCTTGGAAGAGAGGGTGAATGAGTTCAAATAGCTGAGATCAATGATCACTGAGCAAAACTCCTTTTCTGTATACATTTCATCGAGGATTACAGCAGGCTTCCGAGCATTTTACGCCAATATTAAAGTTTTCAAGTCTCCCCATATATCACGCAAAGTAGAGCTGGACATCTATAAAGCGCTGATAAGAGTAGTGATCACCTTTGGTTGTGAGTGCGTCACCGTGACTGGCGTTCTCTTGTGACGGATCACAAAATTTGGGGAATCATCGTTGAAGCGGCCAAAGCTCTTCATTGGATGTAGCGGAAGAAGAAGAAACTGTCCATTAATTGGGCCATCATAGTTTATGCAACGCCGTTTCCCCATTAGTGGTAGCCGAAAGTGTATCCACGACCACATTATCTTTGCCTTGTACATGTTTAATGTCCATCGTAAACTGGCTAATAAAGTCCAAGTGTCTAGACTGCATTGGATTATGCTCAATTTTCGAATTAATTGCTGTTGTCAGAGGCTTGTTATCGGTGTAAATATAGGAAAATCCCGACCTTCGATGAAATATCGAAAATGCTGAGAGTTGCTTTCTAAAGAATCCCAAAGGTTCCAAACCATTATTATTGTGTTGCTTTGTGTATTAGATGTGCATGCCAGTTGCAATGCTGAACTTACCATCGCAAAGTGAATGTGCCAATAATGCGATATTCGCTAATTCACTCTTGACCTTTAAAAATGCTGTATTGCATTATTCAGACCAAGTAAAATTCTTGGGTATTTTGGGCTTAGTATTAAGCATTGCTGGTAAAATGTTGAATTGGGGTAAAATGTCAGCGACTTTAGGTAGGAATCGTTGATAATAATTAACCATACCGATAAAACGTTGAATATGTTTAATTGAGGTTGGTGTTGGGAATTCCATAATGGTATTAATTCGTTCAAAAGAAGGCAGAATATCCTTAGGTGTAATTGTGTGACTGAGGGAATATAGTGAAGTATCGCAAAATATGCATTACGAACAACTCAGACCACTTACTAAAGAGTTGTTTCAAATGGTATTTGTATTGTTCCTCAGACTTAGATGCCTCTAAAATGTCGTCAATATAAACTAACACAAAATCGAAACCTCTAACGATTTGGTTCATAAAATGTTGAAATGTTTGTGCGGCATTACGTAAACCAAACGGCATTCGGGTAAACTCAAACAAACCGAATGGAGTCATAAATGCCGTCTTGGGGACATCTTTCGGTGCAACCGGAATATATGATACTCTCTGACAAGATCGGTATCGTTACTGCATTTTGTCGTCGATAAAATACCTGCATGGTCCCCAATCATCATCTTTTTTATTTTTCTTCATTAAACGAAGAGGGAAAGACACATGGGAAGAATATTGCCGACAAATGCCTAATCCTACCATGTGTAGAATAGAATCTTGTTTGCGTGATCTCGACACTGGCAATTAATAGCTTTCAGTGACGATATGATGAACCACGTTAAGCTTTACTGTTGCGCTATAATTAGGCTCAGAATTCAGTGAAGGGAACTGTTTTACTAAAGTTCTATAACCATTGTCGAGTACAAAATGGATCGGGCTCAACAAGGAGATTCTGACCAATGTGGCATTAGTGAATAGATGACTAGCTAAATCCATCAGCCGTTTGCGTTGTAAATCGATAGGCAAACAAAGTCCAATTATCGGACGTCTTACATCAGCCAAAATAAATGTGTGTTTAAAATAACGCATAAGTCCGAGATCAATCTCCAGCAACTTAGTGCCGTAAGTATATCGATTGTTGTGAACGAACATAATGCACCTATGTGTTTTGTTTTTGAAATTAGTATGTTAAAAACACATACCACCTCTCGGTTTTTGGTACGACCTTTAATTAAAGTTACATTTTTTTTTATTTACCTCGAAATCCGGAGTTTGAGGGCAACCTACGTCCTCGTGATTGTATTTAATCTGCCGGAGTTATCTTCTCTTCCTTTGTTCAATCTCTCACGGGACTGTGAATGTTGTGTTATATTGATGATCGAAGCGCTGGCTAATATGACATCCTGCCAAGTATGCTTAATCTTTCGATTTAAAATTATCGGGTTGAGCGGCCATAGCGCTGTGAATAACCTCCGGCATCTTTCTTGCCCATAGCGTACGGATGATTTTATCTTCGTAACACTAATTCCGGCCAGCGATTGAATATGTGTCAAAGCTTCCGATGGCCGCTTATTGCCGAAAACGCGACCTGTTAAAAGTGCTTCGCGTTGTTCTGCATCGGAAGATGCAAAAAGCTGGATGAGAGCCGTTTTGATAATATGATAGTGATTCTCAGATGAAGGGTTATCCATGATATCAGAAATGGTTTCACAAATGTCCTACGAAAGACTAACGATTGTATGGGAATATTTGTCTAGATCTTTTTTCACTCCCCGCCAGCCAAATTGTATTTTTGCCAGCTGAAACCACCTCCCTTGAAGTTAGCTCGCCAAAAGATTATAACATTTTGTTATAATTTGCACACTTTCGTAAATCATGAAATTTTGCTTAAATGGGCGACTCGTGATATTTAATGAATAGCAGTCGTGCCGTTATAAACATGGTTAATTTCGAAATGATTTACATCAGCCGCTACAAATATTTATGCTGATAATGGCGGCTTTTGGTTAAGGTAACAGTCATTCTTTTACGTTGAGAAATATGGATGTTGAAAAACGTCGAACAGGTAGCACCAAAGGTCGGCTCTTGTGTCTATGAGAAATATTAGGTTGTTTTGTTTGTCATGTAAGTGAAGGCGTTGACTTACATGAGGTTTGTTCATGTTGGTTGTTGTTGCAATTGTGCTGTCTAATCGTTTTTTGGAATGTTTTGGTGAGAAGAGGATGCAGAGTATTTGCAAGGTGGTGTGCAGTTGCGAGGTTTTCTAATATTTGCGTGATACCAGCACACACCTGGTATTAAGATATATTGTCTCGCATTATACTTCGAACCACTACGTGAGTGTGAACGTGAATGTATAAACTTGAACTAGATCGTGAGAGTTGGCAACCACGTGGTGCTCTTTGACTGTCCATGTTTATTATTGCCAACATCTTTTCGATATTAACTATTCGTGATTCTAATGACGATGAGTGAGGCGGTCGGTTTCTGACATCCTGGCTAGTACTAGGCGTGTTTAACACACTAGAACACGTATAGCAGAATCACATAAAAAAAACACACTGAAGAAATAAATATTTATAGAAAAAAACACGTGGTCCTTATAAATTCCACGGCATACATCACAAAATAGCAACGCACGTTAAGATCCTACTTAGCATAGTAGGGACCACGTGACACCGTTGGATCTCAAATACAAGGAAAGTCAACTGCAACGCACGTTATAGGATCCTACTTAGTATCGTAGGAACCACGTTACACCGTAAGATTACAAAGCGGGAGAAATGTACCACAGCACATGCTCTGACTCTGCAGCAACAATCACGTGCCAACCACGAAGGAAGATAATTAATAAATGGAGTATACCAGATTGACCAGATCCATGATGAAACATGTTCTGACTTTTATCCAACGCTAGTGAAAGTTCCGCAGGGAAGCGTAATGGGACCCATCCTATACCTAGGGAAGCTACAACGAATAAAACATTCATTGGCACATTAGCTGACGACACTGTAATTATGTCAGTAGACGAATCACAAACAATTGCAGTGTAAAATCTTCAACGAGCAATGAACAATAGTACTAAATGGACAATTGACTGAAAAATCATGCATAATGAGCTCAAATTTACGCTTCGACACAAAAACAACAGTCTACACATATACCTCAATGGGGTGCAAATACCGCAGGCTGGATCGGCAAAATACTTTGGTCTGCATTTAGATTCAAAGCTCAACTAAAAATATCACGTGAGACAAAAATCTTAACAGATACAATATGAATGTAAGGTGCTCAGCTGTGCGATGGAACTCATAAATTCAATATAGAGACATTATATACAACGCTGTCAAAACAAATTTCTTCGAAGATCACCAACGCGTATACCGATTTGTGACTAACAGAAAAATACACAATGATCTAGAAATACAATTGATAGACAACTGCTCGGTTCCAGATTCCAGATTTACGTTCAAAAATTTTTTATGTAGTGCAGTATCATATGTTTAAAAGTTAAGTTTTACCCTGAAGCTGTAAGCAGAATAAAAATGAAGTCAACACCTGGCACAGTTTGACTAAATTTCAATATTTTTACAGAATGATTCAAACAAAATCATACTTTTTTGTTGCATAAATCGAACCTTAACTGTATATATTTATTTCATCGTTTGGTACTTCGACTAATTTCACCAGTCAATTAAATGAAGATTTATAACCTTAATACATGACCCCCTAACGAATTTCGAAAAAATGCCATATCATCAAAAAAAAAAAAAACTTCCACCAAAGTTGTTATTGTCGCCAAAAAACCAAATTTATCATCATCATTTGAGTATATAATACATTGTCGCTTCTCGAGAATACTATAATTTGTTAATTTGAATAAATTATAATGTATTAGAAATATATAATAAAATTAAAAATTATGAACATCGTTGAATATATTGCCATAGGTCATCAACAAAATTCCTTAAAAATATAAAAAAAAACAGATTATTTATTTATTTTATTCATTTGTTAATTTGAAAAAAATAGAAAATATTTTATAATTTATTCATATTTATTAGCAGTATATATACCTAGTAACGATAATTCTTAATATAACATCCATGATCTTCACCAAAAAAAAATAATTGAAAATCCAAAAACAAACAAAATTTTTTTAAGCCGTCTTTAAGATAAACAACCACAAAAAAAAAAACAAAAAACAAGAAATAACTTGGCTTAGGTCAGGTTTTTGTTTTTGTATATAAATATTTAATGGATTTTTATTTATTTATATTTAAACGATCGGCCGAGTATATTATCCATAAAATATGATCACCAAACATATATATTATGTATATATATTGCAATATTAAGATCAAGATCACGCCATCATAAAAAAAAGATACGCGCAGTTTGTGGTGTCACCTTAACAAAAATATGTTATTTAGTTTTTTTTTTTTTTTTTTTTTGTAAATGTAAATGATCAAGTCACGATCAATTATTGAGTATGGTCAATGTCGATTGAAAAATTAAAAATTAAAAATTAAAAATGATAATGTAATTATTAAATTACATTTATATATATAGATGGAATAAAGGTTTCACACAAAAAACGTGATCGCTATTTTTTTATTTTTCATTTCAGTTATATATATATATTTTATAGATCGAATGTGATCATTTAACGATACAATAATGAAACAGATTTATGATTGTTGAACGCTAATTTTGATAGCAAATAATCAGTTTATATAATATTTTGGATTAATTTTTTTTGATCTAACGATCGTAGCAAATATCATAATAAATATCAAAACATTTATCACCAATCAAAATACAATTAACAAAAACGGGGTGCAATCACCAATTCATTAGAAATGTTAATTTGATAAATTTTACTTGATCATAAGCTTAAAAAATATTCAAACAAATAAAACAATACATACATCGTCTATTATCTACCCGAGAAAAAGGTTATCTACCCGAGAACTTCAGGACAATGCTATTCTAAAAAAAAAATTAAAGTAACACTTCTTCATACATAGTTATATAAAATAGATCTGATATTAAAGTAATAATTAGTCCAACAAAACTCCAATGTAAATCGATATCTAAAAATTTTCTATAAATCGAACATATTAAAATTGTATTCATTAATGTCCCCAAGCCGTTAGCCGTAATAAATTATATTTAGTTACAAGTTGAAAGTTCGTTAGGCTGTGTCCGAAACCCATGATAAATATTTGTGAATTGTTGACATTTATTTGAAAAATATTCCCCTGCATACCCAATTTTTTATTTCGCTGTCCGAAAAGTATAATAATTGATTGAAATATTTCCCCGCCTTATATGTTTTTGAATTCACTTTTTGCGAGGCTTTAAAACTATAAAGACAAATTACAAACCCTTTCGCGGACACGTCAGCATGTAAATAGGATACGTCGGCATTCGCCGATAGACTCTCCTAATTGAGTTTAAACTGTCAAATATATATGCATCCAATTACGATCCCAAAACATTAATCGGACAGAAATTATAGCATGTGTCATTGTGCGAGCATTTTCTAAAAAATTTCACGTGCACGCGAAAGAGTTAATTGTTTGTTGAAATTGTCATAGCAACGGAAAACTTTAAATTTTTAATTTGGCCTCAGCTCCAAATATTAGGAGACATTTCGCCAATAAGCCATTTTTTTATTTTTTTTAAACTATAAACTAGTATACTAACAGTTATAATAATAATACTGACAATAATATAGTAATAATAATAACAATAAAAATAATACTATAATAATAATAAAACATATAGTGATAAAATTAATAGTAATATTGTCAAAAATAAAATATAAATAATTATTAATATTTCGATTATTTATCCCAAAACTCATTCATTAACGCCCAACTGATTGGTTATTATAAATTCATATATTTCCTTGTATACATGTCCATCTGCTCTCATGCAATCAGTCAGACTGGTGTCATTTCGTAGGATATAGAATTTTGTAGCACTCCTGCTGTATTTGGTATAGTGGTATTTGTCGATAAACCGGTTAATTTAATTGATCTGTAATGTTAAATCGATTTTTTTTAAATCTAATTTATATTCATTTTAAGGTAGGCGATATTTTGCCCCTTGTGGTCTCAAGCTAAAAAAAATATCAAAAAAAAAGTTCGAGAAGAGTTGTGGCAGGTCTTAAAGCAGGGTAATAGCAATCGGACCTTTTGGTCTTTTGCCCGCAAAGTAAAGAAAAACTTCTTGAACAGTAGGAAATCATCAATACCACCTCTGAAATGGGGACTATGTTTTTTCTACAGCTCAAGAAACATCTAATCTCTTCGCCCGAAAATTTGCAGCAAACTCTAATTTACCTGATTCTAACTTAATACCCCCGATTATCTCTCTCGCCAGTTCATCGATGCGCCACATTACATTTAGATCTAGAGCTGTCGCTAAAGTCCTTGCAAACATTAACACCAACAAGTCAGCAGGTCCGGACTGTATTCCCCCAATTGTCCTCAAATATTGCTGTAAATCCCTGTCTAAGCTACTATCATGTCTGTTTCACCGATCTATGTCTTCTGTGCCAAAAAAAGGCAGTAAATCGGACCCTTCAACTAATCGCCCAATCGCTATCTTCTCGGTGCTTTCTAAAGTACTTAAGACCATAATCAAATTTCAGCTGATGAAATATTTGGAAGCTAATCATCTAATTTCTGATCGTCAATATGGTTTTCGTGGAGGGCGTTCAGCAGGTGATTTAATTAATGTTGTTACTGAACAATGGAACAGAAGCACTCATGAATCTGGTGAATCTCAAGTCATTACACTCGATATCTCAAAAGCATTTGATCGCGTGTGGCACAATGGTTTGCTGTGTAAATGGAGGGCAGTTGGCCTTCACGGTTCGTTAATTTTATGGATTGAGAATTTTCTTCTTTGTCGCAAAATCCAAGTGGTGGTGAATGGTGTGACTTCCGATCAACATCTTATAAACCCTGGTGTTTCTCAGGGATCCGTCCTTTCTCCAACCCTTTTTCTAACTTTCATCAATGATCTTCTATCAGCAACTCTCAATCCAATATACTCCTATGCTGATGACAGCTCACTTTCAACCTCTTACAGTTTACCTTCTTCTTCATCGCGAAACGATGTTCTCGCAGAAAGAATGACTATGAATGACCGCCTTACGCGAGATCTCAATTCCATTCTTAAATGGGGTGAAGCCAACAGAGTTGAATTTAATCCCAACAAATTTCAATCCTGTGTTTTTTCTGGACAAACTGATGGTTATTCAGTTCTTTTCTGACTGGTGAATCCAGCTTGGCTATATCTGACACATTTGAGATTCTCGGTTTAACTATATCAAAGGGAATATCTTGGGATGAACAAATAAAGCAGCGATTGGGGCAGCCAAATGTCTTGGATTTCTACGACGATGTAAGTTTTACTTTAATCCATCCAAAATACTTACAATACACAAGACCTACATAAGACCCAGGTTGGAGTATAATTCTCATATATTTGGGCTGGAGCACCTAAAACTTATTTAACTGCACTCGATCGGGCCCAAAACCGAGCATCTCGAATGATTGAAGACGTAAAATTATTATTTGATCTTGATTCTCTTTCCCATAGGCGTAATGTGGGAGCCTTATGCGTGTTTTACAAGTAATTTCATGGTCATTGTTCATCGAAACTTTATGAATTTATGCCTGGTTTGTCAAAGCCCGCGCGTAATTTAAGATGCCTGGTACACCGATACAATCTGGAAATAAAATTCGCGAAGACCAATAAATTTAAAAACTCATTTTTTGTTAGGAGTACGCGAATGTGGAATAAACTGAACGACGAGACGTTTCCCTTGGAATACAATTTACAGAGATTCAAATTTAATATCAAAAGTAAACAACTAGAAGACTTAAAACCTTATTCCTTTTATTCTTCTCTTAACTTTTTCCCTCCTAATCCTTCCTTTTACCTTTTGCAGTAGTGCTGTGTGTTTGTTGCTAAAACTTTTATAAAAAGGATATACATACCTATATGCTATTTCTTCCCATGTTTCACTCAAAAACATTACATCTACATCCACTTGGCTCAAATAATTAACAAGCCTCTCCTTTTATCGCTTGTATGCTTTGTATATTTATTGGCCTATCTCAATCTTCTCATTCTGTACATTCATTCTTCCATATAAAGATCTACTCATACTTACATACATTTAATTTTTGGACTGTTACTTTATAGATACTTGTATATATATATATATATATATATATATATATATATATATATATATATATATATATATATATATATATATATATATATATATATATATATATATATATATATATATATATATATATATATATATATATATATATATATTTATATATTGTGTGGCATTACCTCGCTACATTTGTTACAAGCCGGATTATTTGTGCATATTTTCTTGGTGTGTTCATATTTATGGCAGCTTGTGCATTTCATTGGATTTGGTATGTACGCATTTAATTGAATAAAACCCGCCTTTATTGTATCAGATATATATCTGAGCCTGCTACGCGATGAGTTTATCTTTTATTATAGAAAGTTTTGGTAAATATTTTAGCAACTGACCGTGCTAATTTGGATGTCTTCGATTTTATCAAGGAAATGTCAAAAATTTGTATTTACAAAAATATAAATCATCGGTTTCAGACACAGCCTTAGAGTCTTTGTGAATGAGTTAAAAACATGATAAAAATGAAAATTTTGACAGCTAAGTTTAAATATTTTTTTTTATTCACTACAACAAATAAATAAAAAATTTAACGAGGTACTCTATAAATTTTGGCAAGTGATTTTAAAAAATCATAACCTCACTTTTGACAAAACCACTGTGGTTAGTTATAAAATAAAAAAATTAAAATCATAGTTGGCGTATATGGTTTACCGTTGCTATTTATTTACTGCTGTCAAAATTTTAACTATTTCACACAGCATATTTTAATTTATTTTTAAAAAAAGTTACTCCAACGCTACAATTATACTGATAACAACAAATCGTATTAGTGAGCCATTACTGAGATACACTATACCTCATCTCTTTTATAATAAAAAAAAATTCTCTCGTAAATATATTTGCAAAATTATTAAGCAATCAAAACCATAAAAATTAATATTTCGTAAATATTTAGGCCGTGTACGAATCGGTTAAAAAGCCATGTTGAGTTATACAATCGTTGATCGACTTTAGTGTTGGTCTCCTCTTATTAACATTTTGGAATTCATATTTGATAAGAATTTACGAGTTAAATATTCATTCAGCTATTTACTTAGTTCTCTATATACCGAGCTGGTAATTGCACAGTGGAAGCACATCGAGATAAATAGCCATTATATTTTTATTAATCATAAATATTTTATGCATTATAACAATTGCGAAATTTTCTATTACTGAGTGAACAATTCTACAATAACTCGAAACAGAAAAAAAAGCAACGGTGACTAAAGTTCTAAAAGTGCAATACAGATTACCGCGTGCTAAACATAAATCATTACTTTATAATACAAACGTCGAATTGAAGTTTCAAGATAGCTGGCTCTCTTCAGCAGATTTGAAAAAATAGATGGGAGGCAACAAAAAGCAGCGCACTATAGGTTAGAATTAACCACACGTCTCTAGGAGCTAAAAAATAAATGGAGGAGTTCACTAATCGAGAGCTTCGCATCTTCACGAAGTATCCAGAAGAACAAAATGACCTTATAATTATGAAGAAAATTATTATACCGTAATCTTATCTTTAAATAGTTGGATTCACCGAAAAAATCTATAGATCAAGCGGTGATAAATCTTGCGGTGGTCATTCTCAAGTCAAGTTACCCAAAGACCAAGAAAAGAGGATATGCTAAATGACATTTCGACATGTTTTCTACCAATATGCAAGAATCTTTCAATCTTAGCTCTGCTCAAAAATTCCAATATTTAAAAGCTTCTTCGAAAGAGGCTGCCATGTTGTAACGATATATAACTGTCACTGAAGGCAGCTACATTGGAGCGCTGAATAAACTAAAAGAAAGGTATTACCGCAAGAAATACACCATCAATACTCTCATCATAACGTTTGTTGAACAGCCAGCAATCAACAATGCTGACACCAACAATATAAAGTGCTTAATAGAGACTACTGATGAAGTAATACGTGGGCTACATACCAAGGTAGCAGAAAAGAAAGATTCCTGGCTTAATAATATCGTTATGCAGAAACACTCGGCAGATATCGTTAATCTAGATTTTTCTGAATTTTTTAATTTCTTTGGTCGATCGTATAGACTAAAGTCCTTGATTGCAACAGTTAAACGAGTTAATTGAAAAAAAGTCACACAGCTTCAGAGTAATCATAAGTAGTAAGATTGCAAGGCAGCCATTAAATTACTCCCGAAGGAGAGGAAGGCTAGATAAATTATCTTTCATCGAAGGCTAGATAAATTATCCAAAGATCGTGATGTTTTGCTTTGTTGCCAATAGATTTCAAGCCTCGAACTGTTTCGTCTACGGCGTCATGAATACGTAGTATCGCCGGAGCATTGGGTTTATTAACATTAGCTTGACGAAAAAAGTTGTTTATGTATTCATTGACAATTGGTTTTTGTTTGTCATAGCGCTTTTTCAAATGATGGAAGGCTTCCAAATAGTTGGAATCATCAATGCAAAAATGACAAACTAATTTGTAGCGCGGGCCTCTCAATTTTCCAAGCAAGTAATTGAACTTTTGAGCAGGGGAAATTCCAGTATTTTCATGAACCGTCGATACGAATATATCGTAGAAAGAATGCCATTCTTTCAATGTTCCACAGAATAGGCTAGATTTGCCTAATAATTACACATAGGTTAAATTTGCCGATCTCTTATTCATAATTTTATAAGCTTCTTCTTTAAGGGGCAGTTTACACGTAGCAAGTGGAACTTCAATTATGTGCACCTTGCATGGGAAGATTCTGCAAGTGGTGCTTTGTCGCGCAAGCCCATCGGCTTTCATATTCCCAGTAATATTAAAATGCCCTGGAACCCATATTAAATGGATGTTGAACTGTTTAACCATCTCGTTAAGAAATGAAAGACCGCTTCGAGCTATAATACTGTTTGGGGTAATTTTATGACTATACGGAAGTCTAGTGAGCTAGTGCCGAAAACGCATTTCAAACTGTTGATGCTCACCTAACACTCAGAAAGTTTCTGAAACTTTGTTAAAGAATGTGTTTCTGATGAATCGTTAATTGTGCGACACTTCGTAGTCCAAATGACATTTGAGTAAACTCGCATAACCCAAATGAAATATAAATAATTGACGTCTTATGAATATCCTCAAGTGTGACTGGGATTAAATGATAAGCTTCGGACCAAGTTAATCTTCGAGAATATCTTGCACCCTTGTAAGTGCATGGAGAAATTTTGAATGTGGAGAATCGGATAACAATCAGGTACCACTACCATGTTCAACCTGCGGAAGTCCCCACATGGTCTCTAGTCTTGTTTTTGTCATAGCCCTCACAAGTAGCAAGCGAGTAATAGTTCATTAACAACTTTAATATCATGATACTGCGGTGATGCCGATTGTCGACATATACCCAGGTGGATCATGTGTTAGAATTCCGTTAATGCCACTTTGTGTCGGATCGGATGCAATCTTCTTGGTTTGCCGTACCCGTTGTCAATCAAGAAATTCTTGGGTGAAGGTGTGTTCGGCTGACAAAACTAAGTTCAACGTAAGTTTGTTGAATGTTGGTGGACTTGGCGTCGTTTCGATCCTGCTCTCTTTCTAGTAGAAGGCGTAGGAAATCGTGTTCGGCAGTTGATCGCTGGACTAGATGCTTGAAGTTCGAGTCTATGTTTAGTCTAGAATTGGGCCTTTCGAGTGTTTGAGCAAGTTGATTGGTGCTCGTACTACTGGTTGTAGTGTATCGGGGATGGCTAGTTTCCAGGTCATCCATCTCTGTTGTATCCATAAAAGAGCTTCCAATTTTTTTCCACCCAAAAGCATTGTTCGCTCGATTAGGACTTCTTTTAGGTCAAATCAATGACTAATCGAACTTGTAACTACTTTTTTCAAAATAATTTAGTGGTTTAATAAGAAAACCCCTCAAAATGTATGCTCGGTTCGATAAAATAATATAATCAAAATGTTAAAACTTCTATCGTTTTCACCATAATTTGTCCGCATATTTAACACCAAACTATTTGTCATCTACAACTCAAGTCAAGACCTTTGTTAAGTAAGACTAGATTTCCTATATTTAAGCCCGTATACAGTTTTTGTTGCGTATATTTAAAAAAAAATCAATTAAACGACTGCAACGACCATATGAATTAGGTCTTAAAAATTTAAACAAAATAATTAACTGTATAACAATAAAACTGGATATGATTGTGAACCAAAAAGTGGCCTAACAAAAACAAATGGCAGAAATGTATATAACAGTTAATGGAACTACAGTTAAGCTTAAAAATTACAACCAATGCATTAAAAATTCTATATAAAACCAATTTAATGGCACCGTAGTAGGAGCCTATTATAATATATCACAACAGAAACTATTTAAAACAGAGAATCAAAAGCAGTTACATTTCTGCACTATATTTAAGAAATGCGACAAAAATGAAATAGACCTCAAAAAGAGCGTTTGCGGAACACTTGTATGACAAAAACACCGTATATTTCTAAATTTCACATATAATAAACCATTTTTGACAAAATCTGGTTGTAAAAATTCACTCAACAATCACATGCAATATTTAAACTAAATTAAATAGTGACAATATATATGGAAATCATATAATTAAAACAAAATTAAGTAATTTTCTTTTTATTTTGAACAATTTTTTCGTGTACGTCACATTCATACCACCAACCAAACTATACTGATCGATCTACCTCAACTATTTGTTCATCTGTTTTAACAGTCACGTCAAAACTATATATTTATCAATTTATTGCAAGATAAAATTGAAAGAACAGACTACATTACACCGATTGATCGGATAAATAATGTGAACCATACGAATATAAATATTATGGATATCTGATTTTTGATTACATTCGCGATGACGTAATGGAAATTATCTGTCTCTGTCCAGCGCATTAATAAAATATTTTAATCCATTATGAAATTATCAGTTGCAAATAAAAATAAACTAATTTAAAATCAGGGCCGGACACCGCGTTATATAAATTTGATACAACTTAAAATTAAAAATTTAACCTCAAAATGTATTTAAATCTTTCAACAAAATGAAAGACTGATATTTTTTTTAGTATGAATTGTAAAAACGACGAACCCGATTTTAAGTGAGATATGAACAATTTTTTGGTTGAGTGACGGAAAGTTATATTTCGATGATGTACTAAGGATTTCGTTTTGGAATAATTTATTATGAAATTACCAACTAACTAATTTAAAATCGAGCACCTACAGCCGCTAAAACAAAAAACTTCTATTTACTTAGTAAGAATTTTTAAAGCGACGAACCCGATTTTATAAGTAAGGAATTTAAATGAAATGTACATTTTGTTCATAATCCATTAAAAAATTATCAGTTGACTAATTTAAAATCATAGCTGTACACCGTGCCATGAATTGAATATTATGAAATATTTAAATTAAAACTTAAATCTTTAACTATTGCAAATATGTTGTAGCTCTTAAACGAAAGACTGATATTTTTTTTAGTACGAATTGTAAAAGTGACGAACCCGATTTTTAAGTAAAAGAAATAATTTACTGATTTAAATAAAATTTTGAACTACCAAATAATCTAAACCTCGAAAAAAATATTTAATCTCCAAAAATGCATTTAAAACCATACAACTGATGCAATTATGTGATAATAAAAAACGAAAGACTGATATTTTTTTAGTATAAATTATAGAAACGACGAACCCGATTTTAAGTAAATGATTTAAAAAAAATTTGGCGCCATATAGGTTTAACGTTAATCGGACGGTGTTTTAAAGGTAATATATGGTTTTTTTATAACACATGACATTCTTATAAAAAAAACTAAGTCGTTTGGTTTCTGTCCTTGAATCAAATTATCTAGTTTTATATGCGCACTATGCGGTTCTTTACAATATACACGCATGCAGTTTTGTAAAACGTTGGATGAATCCAGTTACAATTTAAAATACTTGTCTGCTTTATTCTCTAGTAATATAATTAAAAATCACACATACATTTTAATGTACATTAACGACTTAAGATTCTTATATATATTTATACTTAACTATTTTTGTAGAATTTAAGTATGTTAAATGCTATAAATATAGCGAATCAGTACCTTCCGGGATTTTTTGTGTATTATAAACATACTTATATAGCCATCATATATATTAAATTCAAAGTGTTGTTTAAATGTTTTTTCGGTTCAGTGCCGTTATATAAATTTAAGCAAAACTATCTAATATCAATGATTTAATGGTGTTTTTAGGCGAAATATTTTTGCGCGCACCTACATACATTTTTATATTTTGTATTTTTCAAGAGACGAATTTATAAATGTAATTTTGAATATGCAAATTGTTTTATTTATCTGAAAATTGACTTTATGGCATACTTTTGTTTGTATATATATATTTGTTGATGTTTTTAAAGTGTATATCGAGGCGGGATAATGATCTCCAGACGGAAATACCAGTCGTTTAATAAATATAATCGTTATTAAAAATGTTCGGGAACTTTCTCTTAATTGAGCCATGTGCGTGCACAACAGTATAAATAGGTGACAACTTACAATATTCGTTTACAAAATTGGTGCGTTTTGGGAAGGAAACACTAAAAGAAGTAGTAATTAAGTCGCCATTCAATGTCATTAACATTTTTGGTGAACTGTCATTTGAGAGTGTGCCTATTGAAAATTCACAAACGGTCTCCTGAAAAAGCAGGATCAAATTCAGCATAAGCTTTAACTTATTTGCGAGAAAACCTGTTTTTTATACCGCACTATCTGGTCGGTAATAATTATAGTGAACGTAACTCAAGTGAACTCTACTTCAATAACAGTACACCTATAACCACTCCACGGGAAACAACCATTAATGCAAAAAACCATCAATGTAAATCAACAGAAAAAGAAACTTACATTTTATTACCAAAATGTAAATAAAATGTCTTCGAAATCCGACATGTTTCGTAATTTCGTTTTTAAGACATTATAATTTGTGAGACATCATTCAACAAAGAGATTCTGAGTTTTAAATTTTTTCCCGCCAATATGTAGTCTATAGAGGTGACCATACGACTGAAACTAATACTAAAGAATCTGGTGGTGGAGAACTAATAGCTGTTGACGGCTAATAATGTTACATTTGCAGATTGCAACCAAAATTTCGAAAAATATTTCGAGCATAAATACAAGACTTACATAAGTTGTATTAAGGACAAAATACTTTTGAAACTTCTTTTAGTCAAAACATGAAATTAATGGTTTTCCTGCGTATATGACACTTAACGATAAGAAATCATCCGATCCGCAATACTAAACATCATATTAAACATGTTGAATTTTTTAAATCTGTCTATAAACCCGAAGACGTTGATAAGTTTGAAGATTCACACCTCGCTAGTAAAGGCAATATATCTATTGAAATGCCAAATATAACATCACAATGTATATACATAAGACTATATAGAAACATTCGGAGATGGTTGCGGTCCAGACTAAATACCAGTTTCTTTTTTTAACGACCACACCAGTTTGGAATTACCTCTTTGCATGCTGTTCAATCAGTCGCTGAGATTGGAAGAATTTCCACAAAAATGGAAGATAACCGAAATTACACCATAGTTCAAAATCAGGGCAAGAAGTGGATGTATCATGTTATAGAGGTATAACGTTGATTTCATCTATACCAAAATTATTTGAACTTATATTATGTAATTCATTCAAAAAGGTGGTTCCTCGACATGTTTCGCCGTACCAACGTGGATTCATGCCAAAGAGATCAACAGCAACTAACCTAATTGAGTTTACTATAGCAATTCAATCAAAGTTATTGAAAGTCAAACACAAGTTGATGTGGTGTACATTGACTTTGCCAAAGCGTTTGACTCCATTAGCCATTGTAAAGCACTTCAACGGTTGTATTCATTTGGATCCTCAAATAATTTTATTGCATGTTGGCCCATGGATTTTTACTATTGTCAATAACGAGATCATGCAAAATATGAGCATACTAATGCAAATTATTATCAAAAACCAGAAATGACTCTCCTAAAAATAGCTCTATGGAATGCAAATGGCCTTTCACAACATAAATCTGAAATACAAACTTTCCTAACGATCAAAATACTGATATTATGCTTATATCAGAGATATAATTAGAGATATATCAGAGACGACTAAAATATTTTTTTAAATTAATGGCTATTGAGTTTATGACACCAATCTCCCTAGAAGAATGGTCTGGTAATTGTGTAATTTCAGACGTTTGCTACCTACCTAAACAAGCAATTAAAAAGCAGCAATTGCTAAACATTTACGATGGGGTTCGAGGCTGACTTCACCTAAAGGTAAACAACTTTATGAAGCAATTATCCAGGAAAATCTAGGTTTTTTATCAACATCCTACTTACTGGCACACAGATAGAAAGAAAATACCTGATCTTATAGACTTCTGTGTAACAAAAAGAATCGCCGCACCAATGCTCAAGTAAACAATTGCTATGACCTATCATCTCATCACTCTCTAATTATAGTCAAATTGAGTACCGATGCTTTAAAAATTGACCCACCTTCACGTCTAACAAGCAAATTCACTAAATGGGATAAATATAGAAATGTCATTGAACAGAACCGCCAACTGGGCATCCCTGTGTCCTCACCAGAAGATATTGAAGTAGCAACAAAAAATTTAACTCAAATAATGGGCTTCGCTGCAAAAAAGGCTACGGCGTTATTAGCTCTGAAAGAGTCAATAGGTCAACACCTAACATTCAGTAGTTAATTCAAGAAAAGCGAAAAATACGCCGGCAATGGCAGCACCAAAAGTATCCGCTTCTCAAAAAGAAATTAAATAAAGCTATTAAAGCTCTAAATGAGCTTTGGTAGAGGAAGCTGATCAAGGAATACAGAATTACCTGAGTGAATTCTCAGCAACGAAAAAAACGGATTACTCACTATGGAAAGCAACAAAAAATTAAAAAGGATCGAATCCACCTTCAAATCTACCAATCAGATAACTAGATGGCCACTGGGCCAGAAGTGACAGTGAAAGGGCTAATGTTTTCTTCAACCACTTAAAAAAAGTATTTACACCAAATGAGCAAAGCAGTGTTAGTATACTACCGGATTATAAAAAGGTTGATTATATCGTAAATCCTATAAAATTTAAGTGGGAAGTGTTAAAACTACTATTAAAAGTCTAAACCCAAAGAAAGCTCCAAGACATGATTTAATTACCGGAAAAATGATTAAAGCATTACCAGAAAAATACATAAAACTCTTAAGCAATATATTTAATGCAATAATGAGATGTGGATATCTCTCTAAAAAATGGAAAACGTCACTAATTATAATAATCCCGAAGCCTGGTAAGGAGGAAACGCAAGTCGCGTCATAAAAGCCAATAAGTCTTCTTCCGACAGTTTCAAAAATTTAAAAAAAAATGTTACTACAAAAATTAAAACCAATATTATGTTCAGAGCACTTTATACCAGACCACCAGTTTGGGTTTCGTGACCAGCATAGTACTGTAAACAGGTGCATAGAGTTGTAAACGCAGTTAAACTAGCTCTAGAAGAAAAAAAATACTGTTCCGCCGTTTTTCTGGATATTACACAAGCTTTTGACAAAGTGTGGCATGAGAGCCTGATATACAAAATAAAAACTCTGATCAGTTAAAGCAAAATGAAGCCATTACCGAACTAAATCTGATAAACGCAGGGTTTCCACAAGGAAGCGTATTGGGACCAGTGCTTTACTCGTTGTACACAGCTGATCTACCAACCACTGAAAAAGTAGTCACATCAACATTTGCTGATGACACTGCTATTATGTATTTACATAAAAATCCACAAACTGCATCAATAGAGCTATAAGATCACGTAAACAAAATTGAGGACTGGCAAAAAAGTAGGGCATAAAATCGAATGAAAACAAATCAGCGCACATAACGTTAACACTGAATAAACGAACATGCCCATTGGTTAAATTAAACAAAGTCACGATTCCTCAACAAACAAATGCCAAATACCTGGGTCTTCATCTTGATAGAAGATTGACTTGGTGAAAGCACATTGAAACAAAGTACTGGCTGATTGGGACAAGATCAAAACTGTCATTAGACTGCAAAGTTCTACTATACAAGGCGATCCTAATCCCCATTTGGGCATATGGAATTCAACTATGGGGCTCTACCAGCGCATCAAATTTATACATTTTACAACGTACACAATCATAAATACTACGTAGTATTACAAATTCTGCTTGGTATATTCGAAATGATAACATCCACAGAGACCTAGAGATTAAAACGGTAAAACAAATGATAAAAGCATACAGTTTGCAGTACCATTCAAAATTGGAAATTATCCTAATGAATTAGTAAGGGAACTACTAAGGCAACCAAAATACAGACGTCTTCGCAGAACAGACCCACTAGATTTAATGTAACTATAAACATCATTTAACCTTAGGCAAGCTAACTCATTTTTCAACAAATTAATTAATACGCATACCAATATAAGTATACTAACATAGTCTAGGGCTTATTATAAGATATATTCGATTATAAGTTTTGCACAGTTCTTGTTAGTTTCAGATAAAGAAAGATTCAATAATAAAGCCATTGGCAGTAATTAAAAAAAAATTAACGAAATCACTGAAGTGATTCAAGAAATCATAATGTTTGCTGACGATCTAAAAATATACAGAACTGTGCAAAACCTAAGTGACGCCGAAAAACTCCAAGAAAATGTTGACAATGTAACGAATTGTTGTGAGTCAAATCTTCTTTACTTTAACGTGAATAAGTGTAAGACTGCATCATTTCACCGAATAGTAAATCCTATTATAAAACAATATAGCATTAATGATATGCCACTACAGAAAGTATTTGAGATTAAAGATCTGTAGGTGTCATTTTCGTGGAGAATATAAGCAACAACAAACACATTAATCAATGCGTTGCTAGAGCTAATTCCATGTGGAGTTTTACTAAACGATGCACAAAAAATATTTACGATCTTGATACAATTAAGGTATTGTACTATCGCTTACGTCCGGTCATAGCTAAAATATGAGGTTATGGTTTGGTGTCCGTTTTATGATGCAAACATTAACAAGTTAGAGAGCATTCAGAAAAAATTTGTCTGCCACATAACTTGGAAAGACGGTTAGGAGTATGATAATAAATTACCGTACCATGAAAAAACCGCAACGATTATACCATCATATCGTAATGGATACAAAACCTACAACATAACAATTCTAGCAAACAGATGCGAGCTGTCAAAGTGTTCACTTGCTGGGAACCTTTTATTGGGTCTCATAGATGCACCACTATTACTGGAAAATATTAATATTAATGTACCCAGCAGAAACTTAAGGAGATAGAGTTCCGGCATGTAGATGTGCATAGAACTAACTATGGTACTAATGAACCGGTCAAGATGATGTGTAAAAGCTTTAACCATGTAGATCACCTGTTTGATTTCAATTTAAGCAAGGATAGTTTTAAACGAAGGATAGTTTGGAATAATAAACTTTGCTTCTTCCTGATTTATTTTTTTTTTTTTTTGATTTTTTTTTTTACTCCTTAATACTATATCAAACGACAAAAACAATTTTTTTATGATTTTTATTTAAATTTTTATTTTATATTATTATTATTATTATTTTTTTTTTTTTTATTCAAAACAAAAATTTGTTTAATGTTTGTAATTTATTATGTTAATAATTTTATTTTGTGATAACGTCAATTTTTCAATTTTAAGTTAAATTTGTAGACTTATTTAATCATAAATAAGGCAAAAGGTTCATGATGCCATGCTTCCAGCTTTTTGTTGGTTTTTTTCACCAACGTGAATATAATTCCATCATCACTCATATAATAACCAAATCTAACCGAAGCTAACGATTTCAATTTTTTTTTTACAATATTATACAATAATATTGTATTATATGCAACGCAGTACATACATAGATCATAACAAATAACTTAAAAATAATATTTAATATTTAAAAAAAGCATAACTAAAAACATAATTAAAGTTAGGAAAAGGAGAGGAAAAAAACAAGAAAATTAGGAAACAACAAACAGGATGATTCAATTTATGCCACTGGTTTCATCAAGTTAAATAAACTCGCAGCAGCTTTAACAGACGGAGGAAGACTAATCCAAAGCTTAACTCCATGGTCAAAGAAAGACCGCTGTCTCGTTTTAGACTTACAGGACTTTGGTAGATTTAAATTCAAAGTTCGTTTCGATAAACACAAATTAAGGTTTTCGTATAGATACATCGGGGTTCTCTTGTGAATCAGATCAAACATAAAACATAGTGCAGATAATTCTAAATATTTATTTAAAGTGATGTTAAATATTTGCACCAATTCGTTTCAAAAATATACGAATTAAAATCAACACGAATTAAAATCAACATTTAACTGTTTCAAACATTTTTTGGAACAGTTATGATATTCTGGGGCACGGTATGAAATTAAAGAACCCACTAGGGTTCGAATAATGTGTGACATTTTACATCACTTGAAATAAAATCCCGTATATTTTCCCACACAGATTATTTACGTGAGCAGGCCACTTTAATTTACTATCTATCCGCAAACTCAAACTTTTAACTTTTGTCATAGAAATCGATTTTTATATTATTGTTTACCAGCTGAACATTTCTTGCTTTCTATTCGAGAGAATTATAGCTTGGGATTTACTAGGGCTAATTTGCAGCTTGTTTAAAATTGTCCAATCGAAAACATTAGACAAAATAATATTTAGATTATCAATCATATTATCGATAGAGTCAAGATCTCCAAAAGAATATAATTGTAAGTCATCGGCATAGAGGTGATAGCAAGTATGATTTTTTGATGCAGATTTCATTTATGTATAGAGACAACAATATTGGCTCCAAAATCGAACCTTGGAGAACTCCAGATGAATATGATGTTATCTGAACCAATCGAGTTACAGCTAGATCACCATTTACAGCTTCGTCGGACTAAGAAATTTAATTTAAGTTTATCCTTTACAAAAGGATCAACATTAAGATAGTAGCTGAGCGACAACTAGGTCAAGGCCAGACAAACTTGATTGTTTAACTAAGGAAAGATTTAGGATTTCGGGTACAATAATCAAATCTTAAAACCCTTTTAAGTTTAACTTCGAACGTACATAAAATAGCCGCACCGTAGCCCTTTTGGCTATAGCATCTGCCAATTCGTCATCCAGTATTTGCACAAGTTGAGTACACGGGCAAGAAAAGATGAAGCATTTACCTGAGCAGACTATAGTATAAACGAGACTTTTTCCTTGATATCGGGGAGTTCATCCTCCGAACTAGACTTGCTCAAAAGATCGTAAAAATACATGTCCTTTCTAATTGTAGAGCTTGCCGCTGGATATTCATAATCTAGAGCTAATTGAAGAAAGCACTGAGTAGCTATATGAACAAAGCACGAGTTATACCGTTATGGATTTGGATTGAAATTTATTGAGTTTAGATTTATACACTCCATGATGGATGGCTCTCCAGTAACTTCAATTAACCGGACAGTTTTAAACTCTCAATTCCAATTTTGATTCTTTAGTAATTTTCTAATAAAATTAAGCACTAAACCAAAATCTATAGTATTGCACTTGCAATATCACAGATATTAAAATTGGAATCAGCCAAATCTATAATTGTTCGAATTGAAAAATGTTGATTTGGATCAAGACGAGATGACAGTTTGACCGAACTTTCTTTTGTGAAAGTTGTTGTTTTTTTACTATAGTGATTGTGAAATGAGGTTTCCCATTGATCCAAAATCCATAGGTATTCTGCACTGTTGTGCTTTGCCATGCACCTTTTCAATGTTCACTACAGCTGGTAGTAAGTGTCCAGTGGTTGTGGTATGTGCCATACGTACACTTGATAATTTTCTTGTACATATATATGTGTTGTTGCTGATCAGATGATGGTGTATGTGGTTGAGTTGCCGGTGATAGCTCATTTTGATTGTGTTTTTGAGAAATTGACGATATATTTTGTTTAAGGCTCACTTGATTGCTAGTTTCATTGTGCTCTTGCAGACAAGTAGTAAGCGTGGTTATCGTTGAGGCCAATGATTTTTCTGAGTCTATATTGATCATATTGCTCCTGATGATAAATGCTATGATGAGTGATGCTTTCCTTTGCAATAATGATGTATTTTGATCTGTAAAATTTTGCTTAAGTTATTTTGCTTTAAAATGAAGTGTCTGCGATCTGGAATCAAGGATTTAAATTTTTCACATTTATATATAATTGATGGTCGCTTTGACAACATTCGCACTTAATAATTTTATTATTCACTGTGGTTAAGAGTACATTGGTTGTATGGTGAATTTAAATCCTTTTGAATGAATGTACAGCAGCACGCGTGGCACTGGGTGATACGAAAGACTATAAAATAATATAAAGACATTGCATTGCGAATTGGTCGAATGTCCACAGCTAGGAGTCCACAAAAGTTGTATAGGGGTTCAGAAATTAATTTTTGAATCATATAGTGCAACCAACAAAATTATACCTAAAACAATCAAATATTGTAAACTCTCTCTCTCTCGTTGAGTTTCATTTTTCTTTATTGCACTTTATAAATTAACAATATAATATTAGTATACATAACTATATTTTGCTAGATTATTATAATATTTATACCACTACATTGATATTAATAATTTCGCTTTACCAAATTATATACGATTTTCATGTGCGCTCGATCGTTTTCTTTGTATAATTATGATACTGGTAAAGAATTTGTGATCTTCTTGCTATAAAAAAAATGTAACTTAAATTATAAAAACTATTTTAAACTATTATTTTATAGTTTAAGGTGTATCTGAAGTTTTATTTCTCAAATTTGGGAAAAGCAATAAATTAATATTTAAAACCAAGCTTTCAATTGACTAACCTTCTAAAGGACTATCATTCCATTCACATTTCCACTGGACAAATTAAATAGTATTAAAAATATTGAACCTAAAAACTTTGACGGTTGATATCTCAAAACTA
This sequence comes from Tipula confusa, assembly GCA_963556175.1. Taxonomy (NCBI): domain Eukaryota; kingdom Metazoa; phylum Arthropoda; class Insecta; order Diptera; family Tipulidae; genus Tipula; species Tipula confusa. Next base: position 96,214,341 of record OY744477.1, read on the forward strand.
TTAGTAAGTCAATTACAACCTTATTAATATAAGATCGCGTTATTGAAAGAGCACAGATCTTTAAAAGCACATAATTATTTAGAAAATTGTATAACACATAAAGGAACATCACCCCACATTTAGGCTTGGAATTGCAAATGAAATTAATAAAATTCCCTACTTCCAAAAACCAGGCTACGCCATATATATATATATATATATATATATATATATATATATATATATATATATATATATATATATATATATATATATATATATGTATATATATATATATATATATATATATATATATATATATATATATATATATATATATATATATATATATCTATATATATATATATATATATATATATATATATATATATATATATATATATATAGATATATATATATATATATATATATATATATATATATATATATATATATATATATATATATATATATATATATATATATATATATACAGTGGATTTCGTCTATAGCGACTACCGATATAACGACATTCCGGTTTTAGCGACGAAAAATTTTGGTCCCAAGCGATTAAGCATTATTTTAATATAGAAAGGTCCGTTTATAACGACCCGGCTATAACGACGATTTCGGATATAACGTACAATTTTTTTAAATTATTATAGGAATTCATTATAAATTCTTATTATTTTCGTGTGGCTTATTTCACTTATTAATTGTTTTTATCAAAAATATTGTTGTTATTAATATTTTCAATGAATTAATTAAAACAAGTAGTTTAGTTTTTATTATAGTGAAATTATTTTTATTTTATTATTTATTGTTCATAAATATATTTCGGAAATAAAATTTCCATCATCAGTATTGCTTACTTGATTGAGAATTAAATTTAATTTTTTCATGCTTATATACAAAATTTAGTCGTTGTATTTCAAAAATTGATCGTTGTAATATTAATGGGGTGTGGCTTATTGTCGTCGTTTTTTATTATTATATAACATCAGTTCGTATAATTTATTAGTCGTGGTATTAATTTTATTATTAAGTAGGTTTTTACTTTTTCGATTTTTGTATATTTCGAATTCTTCGACCCTGTTCATTTTATCGCCTTTCTTCATTTTGTACAGAATCTTTAGGTTTGTATCCATATCCATGTAGTTATGCTGGGTATCATTTATGTGGAGAGCAAATCTTGATTCGGTTCTTATTTTACCGATGTCTTTTATGTGTTCCTTAAATCTTTGTTTAAAGGATCTACCGGTTTGTCCTATGTAAAATGAAGGGCAATCTGAGCATGTCAGTTTATAAATTCCTGTGTCTAAACTTGTGTTACTGTCTGGTTTGACTAATTGTTCTAATTTCTGTTGGGTCTTATAAGCAACTTTATATCCAAAGTGCTTAAATATTTTTTGGACGTGATTTTGAAAAAAAAAAATCGGTTATAGCGACCAAAAATCCGTTTTTCTTTCTATTTCAGGGGAATCCCATGTTATTTTTATTGTTTGTGATTTTATTTTTAATTTTTAGTCAATCGCTGCATTTACACGTGAACTCACGTGTAGCTTAATTAGTGTTAAAATTTATGTGATAAATTATTTGGGACTAAGTTTTTTTTTTTAATTACATTCTAAATAAAATGTCAAAACGAAAATCTTATTCCATTGAAGAAAAGGCCAAAATGGTAATGCGTTTAGAAAATGGTGAATCAAATTCAGATTTAATTAAAGAATTCAATTTATCGCATTCTACTTTATCAACGATGTGGAAAAATCGAGACAAAATAAAACAACAATTCGAAATGAATTCTTTAAAAATCAAAAAAGTAAGAAAACCAGAACACGACGATATTGATAAACTATTGCTCGAATGGTTTATCAATTCACGAAATCAGCTTCCACTTTCCGGGCCAATTTTACAAGCAAAAGCTAATGAATTCGCTAAGAGAATTGGCAAGTCAAATTTTATTTGTAGTGACAGTTGGGTTTACCGTTTTCGTCAAAGACACAATATAGTGGTTGGTAAAATTTCGGGAGAAGCGGCGGCTGTTTCAAAAACTGATTGTGAAAATTGGCTCAACAATGTGTTTCCTAAAATACGTGAGGGATACCAAGATTCCGAAATATTTAACGCCGATGAGACCGGTTTATTTTTTAAACTTACTCCGCAAAACACACTTAAATTTAAAGGTGAAAAGTGCATTGGAGGAAAACTTTCTAAAGAAAGAATAACCCTTTTGGTTATTGCTAATATGGATGGAACGGACAAACGTAAATTATTGGTGATCGGTAAATCGCAAAAACCTAGGTGCTTCAAAAATATTAAATCATTACCTGTGATTTATGAAGCTAATGCTAAAGCTTGGATGACATCCGAAATTTTTAGAAAATATGTGATGCGATGGGAGTTAGAACTTAAACGAGAGAAGAAAAAAATTATTTTGTTAGTCGATAATTGCCCAGCTCATCCGAAAATCGAAAATTTGTCGTTCATAAAATTAGTTTTTCTACCTCCCAACACCACATCCGTTCTTCAGCCTGTTGATCAAGGTATCATAAAAAACATTAAAAGTAATTACAGAAAACTATTACTATTGAAAATGATGCAATCGCTGGAAATGAATGACACACCATTCAACGTGAATCTAACTAACGCAATTGAGATGGCAGCTACAGCTTGGAGAGAAGTTAAACCAGTGACAATCAAAAATTGTTTTAGACATGCTGGTTGGCTTACTACCTCAACTGAAGCACTACCAGATTTAGACGAGTTTGACGAAATGGATAATTTGCCATTGGTGGATTGGATTAAAGTTGTAAATAGCGAAAATGATAATGCTACTTGGACTGAATATATAAATATCGATAATGCTGTTACTACCGCTGCCAAACCATCTGATGACGATATTATAGAATGTGTACTTGGCACAGTCGATGCTACAACAATTAATGACGAGAACGATGTTGAAGTTATAGAAAATGATGAATTTCTGCCACCTTCTATTAATGAGACTATAACCGCAATTTCCACTGTAAAAAATTATTTATATTTCGGTGAAGCTGAAATTGACGAACAATCTGTTAAGTCTCTTTTAGCAATAGAAAGGCATGTCCAGAGGACTTACTTAGCAAATAAAAACTTCAAACAAACTGCGATTACTGATTTTTTTAATTCAGTTTAATTATTTTTGTTGTTCTAACTATAATTATATTATGTAAAATGTTTACTTTTTTTATCTTTTAGTGAAATATTATTTATCGTAATATTTTTTTTTTTTATGTAATGCTGTATAAACTATGTTGAATATATGTATGTATGTAATATGAATTTTAATTGAAACGTAATTAAAATGGATTAATTTAAACCAAAAACCAATTATTAGTTTATACATTATGTTAGAGTTAGCATTGCAGTTTGCTTCTTTACTAAAAGAAAAATTCGTATATAACGAAGTTCGGGTATAACGACGGAATATTACCGGTCCCTTGATTGTCGTTATAAGCGAAATCTACTGTATATATATATCTATATATAAAGCATGTGAAGTTATCCCAGTTTTTCATCCCAGAAAAAACTAAAACTTTCATCAGGCAATACTATCTCATCCCATCCCAGTTTTTTCTATATATACATACAAAATTAAAGAAATTAAATTAATTTTTTTTTATCTCTAACCAAGTCCATATAAAATGAAATCTAAAAGAGTCGTTCATCTAGGAATATGGTATTCTAAGTTATATTTATATTTTATTTTATATGGGCCCTTATAGAACATGACCGATTGCACGAATCGCACCATACGGCTAGTACTGACGACTTGGTCAGTGATAGTACATACTATTCTCAGTACAAAACATTAAAGTTTATTTCCGGCAAATCATATTCCTAGGAGAACGGCTCTTTTAGATTTCATTTTATATGGACTTGGTTAGAGATAAAAAAAAATTAATTTAATTTCTTTAATTTTGTATGTATATATAGAAAAAACTGGGATGGGATGAGATAGTATTGCCTGATGAAAGTTTTAGTTTTTTCTGGGATAAACAGTAGTTTGAATATTGGATACCGAGAAATCGGACCAATTAAGTCATAACTAACATACTTTTCCTTTCCCTAACCCACAAAAATTTACTAACTATTGGCCGCCAAGGTGTCTGTAACCGGGTCGATCTCAATAATTTAACTAGTATCCTTCCACATCCTTCCAAGTATATGTAAAAACGGGTGTACTGTGGGCCCAGCGCTTTCCGGGATATCCTGCTTAATGCTTGGCTGTACATTCAAAATCAATCAATCAATCAATCAATCTAAAGCTGTCGAGCAGGATTATATACTGGGCTTAATAATCCTTTTTAAAAGTTTAACACACAAATTTAATATGCGCATGGCAAATATACCAATGTACTTCTTATGAAGGAGTACTTCTTATAAATGAAGCTTTCTATAATTTTTTTGAGTTCGATAAATTTACAATAAAATTAAGATTTTATCATTCAATACGTACTCAGGGGGAAGAATAAAACATAAATGCAAATTTTTTAAAACAATTTATTTTGATTAAATAATTTCAAATTTTTACAGTAGTTTTACCAGTGTAAGTTTTATTGAGTTTTTAATATTTACTTTAATAATCCCATATAAAACTTTTGATTGTTGGAATATTTAGTTATATAAGATGTATGGTCACATTTTAAAGATTCTATATCTCTTAACACAGCATTGTTTTGCTGTTTGATCAAATAAGCGAAGTAATAGATATCAAAACATAAAGTTTCAATAGATTGTAAACAAATGTAAAAAATTTCTTCGTGGCTCACAAATAGTTGTACAAGGCCAAATATTGGTTCACCGATTAGAACTGTAACTTTTAACTTTTTTAATTGTATTATAAAAAAACAAGTTCGCACTCTTTTTGTGTCTGCATAATTCTGATTAATATTCCCGTAGGCTGCTAAAGGTTTCATAATTACAGACAAACGAAAAAATATTGCAACAAATGAATTTTCTTTATTATAACCAAATTATTTTTGTGTCGGTTGGGATAAACGAAATTCAGTTTTCTAAAATAATATGTAACTAATAATTATTATAGCAACATATTTATTTTTGCCGTAACTAATATATTTGTTGGAAGATTATTTAAGGATAGTTGTTACAACTAACATATTTTACCACTAGCTTTCAAACGAATCGGTTATTATTTAATTTTGCTTCAAATAATTTTCCTTTGTTGAAATAAATATTTTGTATCTAGAATAGAATTTCATTTATAGTAAATGAATTTTATTTGATACAAAAAATAGTTATTGAGGCAAACGAAATATATTTAATACAAGAGTGAGCCAACAAATTATTTTTCTCAGTGTATATATAGATATGTATATATATATATATATATATATATATATATATATATATATATATATATATATATATATATATATATATATGGTGAAAAATTCGTGAAATCAAAAATTTAATATATAGAACCGGAAGTCATGTTTTAATTTTATGATTTTTATGTTTTAAATGTGTAGTACAGTGTAAAAAAAAATTTTTTTAGAACTAAATTTTTTTTTATTGTTGCTGTTGCATAAGATACAGTTGGTCAAAAATTTTGACCAACTGTATTTTATTTAATGAAAATGCACAACCATTTAATGAAAATGGTTGTGCATTTATGTAAATATAAAGAAAACTAGTTGTCTGAAAAATTTAAAATAGGACTCATTTTAAAGATAAAAGAAAACGAATTAAGAAAATATTACAAAAATATTACCATCTTTTTAGTTTTTCATTTTCAAAATGGCCACCAAACTAGTTTTTATCAATTTTCTGAAAATTAGTATTTATTTTATTTTTATCTTTTTTACCATTTAATTCTATAAAATATATCAAAAAACAAGAACTCATGTCCTCGGAGTCTGGACATAATATAAATGAAATGCAATCTTGGTATTTCAATATCTCTCCATTTGCAATAGTCTTGGTTCCATAAATATATAATTTAACATTCTGGTATATTGGACAAAAACACACTGTATGCATTCCACTGAGTTCCACTCAGTGTGTTCCACTGTTGCACACAGTTTTTAGGACGGAGCAAGCAAAATTTGGAAAACCGAATTTGGTTTTACTCTCAACCGTGATGGCGAATCTTGTAACCCTCGTAGCATTCTTTTAATGCACTCTTCATTAAATATTTTTCAACTTTAACTTTTTCAATAGTTACGAAATCGTGTTTTCCAGGCATCATCCTATTGACTTCATCTTCGTTATAATTATCTGTTACTGATTGCTTTAGTGCACCGCTGATTCGTTTCCCAGCTTTAGGTACTTGAAGACTAAGTGAGCCGTCCGTGCGCTGAATATATTTAGCTCTACAAACTAAGTGTGCTGTGTTTTGAACTCCCGTTGAATTTGTTGTATGGTTAGTTACATTGGCAGTGTAGTCAGCAGCTGTATCTTATCACAGCTTTTCTCCAATTGTTTGAATTTGTTTTTCAGTTGCTCCATGAATTCATCATATAAATATGCCTTCTTTTCGTCCTCCATTGATTGATTCACAAGGAGCTCGATTCCAGGAATCAAAGATGATGATGTTGATGGTACTATTGCAGCTAATTCGATTAATTTTTGTTGTTGATGCTGTTGCCTGGTTCCTAGTTTACTAGCATATATGGGAGACCATCCAATTTCTGGAAATATCCCATTGATTTTTTAAGAACGCTCGCATTTTGTAATTGGCGCTCTTCACTATCACTTCTAATTGAACTTATTTCAGAATCTATTGTTAATGACAATTTCGGCGTAACTGCGGAACATGATGATAAACAGATTGGTGAAGTTTCTGTTTCAATTGTTCAACGTTTACAACTAATATTCAACTAGCAAGTTGAACAAATGATTAAATTTTCATTTGTTTTGATTGAAGGCGGCAGAAGATCCATAAGATTACTACTATTCATTTTTCGTAAATTTTTAGAACACTTCGAGTCAACAAAAGGTCAACAAAAATGTAAATTACATGTAATTTAAGTAATAAAAATTCTCTATATGATAAACTAAAACTTGAATTGATAAACTATATGATAAACTTCAAAATTTTAACACTTATTTATACCAAAAATTTAAAACTATATAAATCGATGAATAAACTTGTCAACTACAAAACTCCAACGAGAACTCACTTTTTAATAAAACCACAACAATTTTCACAAAATAAAAAATATATATTTTCCAAAAACTAAAAGATTTAATTAATATTGTAAATTCACTACTAGTTTCGATTTTAGAAAAAGCATCGACAGATGATTATTTGCAATTAAAGTTAAAAAGTTTAAAATTGTATATACAAAAATAGAGTAGGCCATGATGTTAAAGCGCGTTTTGCAAAAAAACAAAAAATAACTACAATTTTGTTTTTTGATATATTTTATAGAATTAAATGGTAATAATCATAAAAATAAAAAAAATTAAAAATAAAACTACTAATTTTCAGAAAATTGAGAAAAACTAGTTTGGTGGCCATTTTGAAAATGAAAAACTAAAAAGATGGTACTATTTTTGTAATATTTTCTTAATTCTTTTTCTTTTATCTTTAAAATGATTCCTATTTTATATTTTTCAAATAACAAGTTTTCTTAATATTTGCATAAATGCACGACCATTTTCAACAAATTTCAAAATTTTTGACCAACTGAATCTTATGCAACAACAGCAATAAAAAAAATCTAGTTCTAGAAATTTTTTTTACCCAGTACTACACATTGAAAACATAAAAATCACAAAATTAAAAGATGGCTTCCAAAAATTTCCGATTTCACGAATTTTTCACAATATATATATGTATATATATATGTATATATATATATATATATATATATATATATATATATATATATATATATATAAATATATATATTTATATATATATATATATATATATATATATATATATATATATATATATATATATATATATATATAGATATAGATATAGATATAGATATATATATATATATATATATATATATATATATATATATATATATATATATATATATATATATATATATATGGAGATTGTCCCCCAAATCTCCAATACAAGACCAAACAGTCAACAATAAATATTTTTTTATTACTCGCCAAAAATATTTATCTTTGCCAAACGAATTGAAATTCCTTTGTTGTTCAATAACATTGGAATAGATTGCGCATTATCAAAACGTCATCAAAATTAGAAGAGGCGTCGTTCGCAAAAACGCATCAAATCTTCTTAATTCGTTCATTCATAAATTTTAAGATTATATCACTAAATTTTAAGTGCTACATCGCGTAACCAATGTCAAGGATTTTTCAGTTCATGTTTTTGTATTTGATTTAACTTAAAGTTGTTGCTGTTGCGCTTAAGAAATAAAATATAACGAAAATGATGATGTTAATGATGAATATTATTTATAAATATCCGGTCGTATAACTTGGCGTCCAGTAAATCCTCATAAAATCTATAAACACATTAAAATCCTATTAAATATAAAGTATCGAGTGGTCCATCGCATACACATTTTTTTTTTTTTTGCATATTCATCCAAAATAATTATGCAATAGATCATCAATAAAATAAAATTAGTTTTTTATAACTTGTTCGTTCTTTGAACTTAAATTTATCCAACTCAAAAACATTTACTCAACATTGACTTTATTAATCTTTGATTTGTTAAGTTTAATGTCATTTATAAATTGTTTTAAACTCATCATCAACTTCAAATCGATTGATCATAATTATATTTTTGTAATGTTTGTGTCAGTTTATGAACACATCATCGCGTAAAGCATCAACATTGAAGATGAGACATGGTCAATTGATATGTCTAATGATAAATAAAAAGTTTTATTATTTTGTAAACAACTCAAGTCCATCATCAGCCATACATACAATACAAAAAAATTTTGCTGAATCGAATTAAGATTTTTGTGAATTACTTAATTTTTTTTAGTGTTTAAGGTTTGGTGGTTTGAAGTTGATTTATGGACGATACATAAATCTGTATAATAAACGAGTTATATAAGTATATGATTAAAATTTACTAAAAAAATTGAGCTATACGTGCTACGCGTTAAATAAATAGCAAAAAAAACCAATTTTTCAATTCATTTATATGTTGCCTGTCGTTCAATTAACATATATATGAAATTCAAATTTTTTACTATAGTAATTTGGGGAAAACTACTGGATGAATCATTTATATATATGAAACGCATATCGTGGCGACCTCAGTTAGATATAGTATTATCTATAGAGAAAATATTTTAACCCGGAAATCCAATACTGCGAATTCCTCCCAATCTGATAACTGATTGTACACTTTATTTTTTTTGTTTTCCTTTATTTTACAATCTATCTGCATAAAAGACATTCAGTAAATTTTGTGTCTTTTTACATTGTCATGATTAGAGTACTTTTATCCATTGATAAAATCTCACTTACATATAATTAGTATAAATTGATGCAACACATAAATTATACTATTATTGATTCGATACATTAAAAGTTTTAAAAATTAGAGTTTATAGTGTATCTAGGACCTAATTGGCAAATCATGAATTTTGTGGCGTTTCAATCTTTCTCTCGTCGTGGTAGTGAGAAGTTTGTTCACTAGTTCGTTTGGATGAATTGTCAATCTTGAGTGATACCTGGCACTGGAATTCCTAATTTCTTCCCGTATTGATGGGACCTGCAGGTCTCTGTGAATTATATCGTTTCTTAGAAGTTTAGATTGGAACCGCTGAAGAATGTCCAAATTTGAGTTGCTGGCCGTTCCCCACAGCTGTATACCATACGTCCAGATTGGTTTTATTATCATTGTATAAAGCAGTAGTTTATTTTCAATCGTTAAACTTGATTTTCTGCTTATGAGCCAATACATTTTTGACAGTTTTATTCCCAACTGCTTTCTTTTTGTCCATATATGTTTACGCCATGTTAGACGTTTGTCGAGGTGAATACCTAAATATTTTACATCATCAGTTTGAGGTATATTCTGGTTATTCATTTGTATAGGCAGACATGTTCCTCTTCGCATCGTGAAGATAACATGTTTAGACTTAGCTTCATTAACTTTAATTCGCCATTTTTTCATCCATACTTGAATACTGTTAATATTCTCCTGCAAAACTTCTGTCGCTTTGATGGGGTGTTCGTGTGATGAGAGCACTGCTGTGTCGTCTGCAAATGTTGCGACAGTTACTTGTTTACTTGTAGGTAAGTCTGCAGTATATAGGAGATATAATATCGGGCCAAGCACGCTACGCTGTGGTATTACAGATTTAATTGGACGGACATTTGTATAAACATCCTGATGTTTTATAATACAATACCTGTCATTTAAATACGTTGTTAATATTCTATAGAAGTCAAGAGGTAAGCATTGCTTTATTTTGTATTGTAATCCCACATGCCACACCTTATCAAAAGCTTGCGCTATGTCCATGAATACAGAAGAACAATATCTTTTTTCTTCCAGAGCTTCTTGAATTACTTGAACTATTCTATGTACTTGTTCAATTGTTGAGTGCTCTGGCCTAAATCCAAACTGATGGTCCGGAATCAGCTTCTTTTCCAGCAATATAGGCTTTAGGCGCTTAAGTAGTAGTTTTTCAAATAGCTTAGACATTATTGGTAGCAAGCTTATAGGTCTGTACGACGTTACTTCTTCTGAAGGCTTGCCTGGTTTTGGTATAAGTATTATTTGTGAAACCTTCCATTGTATTGGGAAGTATCCAGTTCTAAGTACTGCGTTGAATATATAGGTAAGAAATCGAATACCCTTATCTGGTAGTTCTTGCAAAACTTTTCCTGTGATAAGATCATATCCTGGCGCCTTCTCAGGATATAGCTCTCTCTGTATTGCAGTTTTTACTTCAAAGATAGAAAACTTCGTGATTGTATGATTCATTTGCAATGGTAATTCTAAATACATTTGAATGTTGTTGTTCTCTTCGTCCGTAGTTTCTAATGGGTATGGTTGAACTACTCTTTCGAAATGGTTTGCAAATACATCAGCCTTTTCTTCATTCTAACTCGCCCACTGACCGTTACTTTTACGTATTGGCGGAATATAATGTTGTGGTTGTTTCAGCTTCTTAGTCGCTTTCCACAGTGAATAATCCGTGTTTTCTGTTGGTGAGAGTCGCGACAAATATTCTTGAATTGGCTGATTTTTTTCATTGAGCAGCAGTTTCTTTAACTGTTTGACCGCCTTGTTTAACTTGCGTTTATCTTCTGCTAGTCTATATCGTTGCCATTGCTGTCTTAATTTTCTTTTGTCCTTAATCATATTCTTGACAATATTTGAACATTCTCCATTCTTTTCTTTCTCATTTTTTACTGGTGTGGACTTCCAAGCTGCCGACTGAATACATCCATTGAGATGTTCCACTGCTTGATCTATATCACACTCCGTCTTTAATTTGATTTTTGTGTTTAGATTCTCTGTTACCTTACATCTGAATTGGTTCCAGTCTGTTATTTTGTTGCTTAACATCGGTTGTTTCTGCATGTTCCTTATCTTTGTAGCCAGAGTGATTAAAACAGGGGAGTAGTCCGATGATAAGTCTAAACATGGCATTGCTTTAATGTAATTACTTGCGATTCCTTTGGTGATGCAGAAATCTTTGACATCTGGAATCTTTCTTCTATCACTAGGCCAGTAGGTAGGTTCACAGGTTGACACATGATTAAGCTTATTTTTTTGAATTGAATTAAGTAACGCTCGGCCTCTCGTTGTAGCCAATCTTGATCCCCACTCTTGGTGTTTTGCGTTATAATCACCCCCTGCTATAAAGCGATGACCCAAAGATGTATAAAAATGATCAAATTGTTCCATTTTTATTGCATGTTTTGGTGGGCAATAGATGGCCGAAATTGTTATAGGACCTAGCCAATCTTCTATTACCACAGTAGTTGCTTGTAGATACTCCTTCTCATACTTTTTTATTTCATGGTGTTTAATTATGTTTTTGATTATAACTGCAGTGGCACCATGTACTCTTCCATCATGGTGGTTTGTGTCATAAATGGTGTATCTTGGTATTTTGAGACAACTTATGCTGGTGTTATGCATTTCGAATATTAGCATGACATCAATTGTACACTTTATAACGGAGAAACTGAAACACGGACAGAAATCTACGATAATAGCATAATAACCGTATTCTTACAATAAATAAAATTACGAGGTTATTAAAATACTGTCTTTTCAGCTTTTGGCCACCTTAGTCAAAATAACTATACCTTAGGTCTAATATTTTAATAAAAGCCAAACAAAATGAAAAGAATTGTTATAGCTGATTTTAAAATTTTAAATAAATTTAGAAAGCTCCATTATATAAATTTGGGAACTTGCTTAGGAGACGCATGCGATGTTGTTCCAATTTTGAGCAATACATGGAGCTTAAAGATAAGCTCAAGCAATTTATTAAAATCTGCAAATTATGAAATTATGAAATTTTTAATTCAAACAACTAAGGCTACCTGCAAATTATAAAATTTGGCTAAAATCTTTATTCAAAAACTATAACTAACAAACGAAGAATGGTTTACATAAATTATACAAATTTTCCAAATCTAAAACTATGAAATTTTGAGAAACTAATGGACCATGATATCTATGATGTCTTTTCAAACTCTTAAAACTTTAAAAACTCTAGAACACCTAGCCTACCGAGCTCATGCAGATTCTGATTTTTGCCAAAATTTTAAAATCTTAAAAACCATTGAAAAAAACTAGGGACGCAATTTATGAAATTTTTCCAAAATTACAAATCCAGGAAAACTAAATTTTTAAAAACTAATAAACTCTTAAACCTTTAAAAACTCTAGAGAACCAATGAGTCATTGCAAATTACGAAATTTACCAAAAGTTTGAATTTTTAAAAAAATTTTAAATTTTGAAAATTTCTGGAAAACAAATGAGGGATAGCCAATGCCAAATTTAAAATCAAAAATTTAAAAACTCCGGATAAGAAACGATGATGGTTTGTCCATGCAAATTAACAAATTTTTCCAAAATCAAACATTTTAAACAATTTGAAAACTAACGGCCCAGATACGACATTTTGCCAAAATCCTACTATTTAAAAACTCTGAAAAACAAACGATGGGTTATCCATAAAATTTATAAAAATTTTCCATAATGTGAAATTTTGAAGTCTAATAGCCCATGCTATGTATGAAGCCTTTTTAAACTCTTAAACCTTTAAAAACTCTAGAAAACCAATGAACGAGCTCATTCAAATTCTGAAATTTTGCCAAAATTTTAAAATCATTTAAAATAAACTAAGGATGCATTTTATGAAATTTTTCGAAATTTGCAAATCCAGAAAAACTCTGGAACACAAATAACCCATTCAAATTCTGAAAATTTTGGAAAACTAATAAACTTTTATACCTTTAAAAACTCTAAAGAACCAATGAGGATAGTCATAGCAAATTACGAAATTTACCAAAAGTTTAAATCCTTAAAAACATGCAAATAATGAAATTTTTAAAAAATTGTAAATTTTGGAAATTTCTGGAAAACAAATGAAGGACAGAAAATGCCAAATTTCGAAATCAAAAATTTAAAAACTCTGGATAAGAAACGATGATGGTTTGCCCACGCAAATTAACAAAATTTTCCAAAATCAAATATTTTAAACAATTTGAAAACTAATGGCACAGGTACGACCTATTGCCAAAATCCTACTATTTAAAAACTCTGGAAAACAAACAATGGGTTATCCATAAAATTTATAAAAATTTTCTATAATATGAAAGTTTGAAATCTAACAGCCCATGCTATTTATGAAGCCTTTCCAAACTCTTAAATCTTTAAAAACTCTAGAAAACCAATGAAGGAGCTCATACAAATTTTGATATTTTTGCCAAAATTTTAAAATCATTGGAAATAAACTAGGGAATTTTTCGAAATTTGAGAATCCAGAAAAACTCTGGAAAACAAATAGCCCATTCAAATTCTGAGAATTTTGGAAAATTAATAAACTCTTATACCTTTAAAAACTCTAGAGAACCAATGAGGCTAGTCTAAGCAAATTACGAAATTTACCAAGGGTTTAAATTCTCAAAAACCAGCAAATTTTTTAAAAAAATTGTAAATTTGGGAAATTTCTGGATATTTCGTAATCAAAAACTCCGGATAAAAACGATGATGGTTTGCCCACGCAAATTAAAAAAATTTTCCAAAATGTGAAAATTTTTAAAATTTGAAAACTAATGGCCCAGGTAAAAGTAGGACTTTTTGCCAAAATCCTACTATTTAATAACTCTGGAAAACAAACGAGGGATAACCCTTAAATTTATAAAAATTTTCCGTAAAGTGAAATTGTATAATCTAATAGCTTTATAATCTAATCTAATATCTCGAAAACACACTAGAGATACATGCAAAATATGAAATTATTTCAAAATTTTTAATCCTGCAAAACTCTGGAATACAAATGAGGGATAGCCCGTGCAAATCACGAAATATTTCAAATTTTGAAAACCAAAATCAAAAACTCCAAAAAGAAACGATAATGGTTTACCGAAACAAATTATGAAATATTTCCAAAACCTGAAATTTTTTAAAATTCGAAAAACTAATATTTCTTTAAAATTCAAACTTTAAAATCTTTAAAAGCTCTAGAAAACCAATGAAGGACATATTCAAATTATGAAATTTGCTCAAAAATTGTAAATCCTAGAAAACTTTGCAGAATAAACCATGCAAATTAAAAAAATTTAAAAATCTGAAATTTTAAAAAAATTCAAAACTAATTGCCCATTTAAGAGCAAGAGCCCAAGCTAATTTTGAATTATTTCAAATTCTGAAGTTAAAAATCAAATCCTGAAAATGATGGTGTGTCCATGTAAACTTTAAATATTTCCAAAATCTGAAATTTTGAATTTTGAAAAACTAGTGACCCATGAAAATTATGATATCTTTCCAAACTCCGTGGTTGGGTTAGAAGATACTTATTTTTAAAGCGAACCTGTATTCGTGTGGCCTCGATTTAGTTCGTGACAGCATAAATTAAGATGTTAAACTAACCAAAAGAGTTGGGAGAGCTTCGGCTCAAAAAACATTGCACGAAATCTAAAATCTTTGCTTGATATAGTCAGCAGTAATTCTGGTCCAGCATGTAAATATTTAACGTGAAACTCGCTCACTAGTTTCTCATTGATAGCATAACTAGTAGGTTGAAATATCAGATATTTAACCTATATAAGCAATGAAATGGAGTGTTTGCGTAGCTAAATCGATTGCGGGAGCTGTACCGTAGGTTACAGTACATAAATGAAAATATTTAATTCTTGACTCGAGACTTTCATGCCAAAGAATCTTTTGGTAGTCTCTATCATTTGGGTTTGTAAGAATTTGTCAGTTACACATTCTAAAATATGCAATCTTTTTTAGGGCCGAAACTCCCAGCCAAATCGAGGAAGCACGAAGTTTGATTTAAATATCCATCTTCACATTGCATTGCGCCATAGAAAAACATAGTTGTGTTCATCGTCATCACCGATCGTAATCAAGCAGACAAATCTCTTTTTCTACCCTTACCCGTTAGGATTCAAACCCGGTACTTCCACTTATATTTACGAAATATTAAAAGTATTTCGGTTAAGCTGTCTTGAATAGTAGAGCCTTGTAAAAGATTTGAAGTTAATGATAGGCTTGTTTATAGTAGTTGACCTAGGAGGTACTTAAATGTCTGAGCGGGTTATAATAAAGTATTTTCAAGAACGGTTGAAATAGAAAGCTCATAGAAACCCCACCATTGCTTAAAGTTGCCGTCAAAAGTAGGCAATATTAACCTTAGTGGTGTAAAATCGAGCTGGTGTTCTGGTTTGAACGATGATGGCTTTCCCATTCAGATACGGAAAATATGGAACACATGGAACATATGGAAGATATGGAAGGTATGGAAGATATGGAAGATATGGAAGATAAGGAAGATATGGAAGATATGGAAGATATGGAAGATATGGAAGATATGGAAGAGATGGAAGATATGGAAGATATGGAAGATATGGAAGATATAGAAGATATGGAAGATATGGCAGATATGGAAGATATGGAAGATATGAAAGATTTGAAAGATATAGAAGATATGGAAGATATGGCAAATACGGAAGATATGGAAGATATGGAAGATAAAGAAGATATGGATGATATAGAAAATATGGAAAAAATAGAAGTAATGGTAGATATGGAAGATATGAAAGATAAGAAAGATATGGAAGATATGGAAAATATGGAAGCTATGGAAGGTATGAAAGATATGGAAGATATGGAAGATTTGGAAGTTATGGAAGATATGAAAGATATGGAAGATATGAAAAATATGGAAGATATTATGAAAGATATGGAAGTTATGGAAGATATAGTAGATATGGAAGATATGGTAGATATGGAGGATATGGAAGTTATGGAAGATATGGAAGTTATGGAAGATATAGAAGATATGAAAGATATGGAAGATATAGAAGATGGAAGTTATGGATGATATGGAAAATATGGAAGACATGGAAGATATGGAAGATATGGAAGATATGGAAGATATGGGAGATAGGAAGATATGGAATATATGGAAGGTATGGAAGATAGGGAAGATATGGAAGAGATGGACGATATGGAAGATATGGAATATATGATTTAAGTCAATATGAAATCATAAATACTACCCTAGCTTGATGAATCATTTTGGCTGCGAAGACGTACTAGTTTGATACTAAAGTAATTAACTTACTAATTGAAATTCTGAAAAATGCACTTGGAACCCTATAAATCCCAGATTTATTTTTAATTCCAAAAAAAAACATTATGCTGATATAGAAACGTAATTTGTGTGACAATTTATAAAAGTATATACCTATTTGTTACACTACAAATTGTGCTTCAACAGAATGTTAATTTACAAAGTTAAATCTAACACACATATACTCCTTGAGTGAAGAATTTTAGACCGTAATGAATAATGGCAACCTATATAATGGTGATAAATAAGGTATTAAAATTTAGTTGACGTTGTTTTGGATAAATTAGCCAACAGTTAAAATGTCTGCAACTAAATTTTCTATTTTTATTAATTAAATTTAATTATTTAATTGATTTATTCATTTTGCTGGTTCATTAGCGTTGAGTAAGCTGTCACTTACAACACCAGTTTTTTTTTATTTAGTTTTTAAACTAGACATGGAAAATGGTAAACCCTCTATTTATACAAAACAAATCCCGATACTTTAAAAAATCTCAATAAAGATGAGATATCGTTGAACTAAACTAAACGGTTGAGGTAATTTATATTCTACGCTCGTATCACTCACTGACATTGTACACGTATATTCATCGAAGACGGAACTTCTTTTGAAAAATTACCAAGATAACATTGAATATTTGAGTTAATTTGCGGTTAATTAAAAAAAAAGACGGGAAACATCTTATTCAATTAAGTGTTTTTATTATGTAAATTGTTAATCCCCATTCAGGATGCATAGTTTCAGATAAGTTAGTACGGTTATGCATACGTATAATAAAACTTGGGGAAATTAATAAACTAATAAGCAAAGTGAGCTCAACTCAATGAACTATAACAATTGAGGGAATACCATTCGTGATCTTTTTTTTTATTGTTGATATAATGACATCATTCATTGTAACCGTACCTTATGAAGATCTTTTAGATCCGGTAAACTATCAATTTTACCTTTGTCGAAAAAACGGGAAATTTAGTCTAAATGTGCCGGTTGGTACTATCTTTTGGCACCAAAGTGCGGGTCGTTTGAAGTTCCAAAATCTTCATCTATCTGCTGGCCAATATGTTGGACTATCAGATACGTGATTCAGATGTTCATTTTATATACATTCCTAAAATTATCGTCCTCTCAGAGATATTAGTCTTGAGCCCCACTAGATAAGTTTGGCATTGTAGTCACCCACTGCAAGAAACTTATCTCCCAACGTTTATAAGTAATTTAAAATTTGCTTTGGATTGAATGCCTTGGTGGAAAGTAAATTGAACAGATGGCCATGACACATTGCACGTTGCGATAGTCCATTAGCATAACATATGGCAAGTTTAAGTGCATTGATTACTGAATTTCTACTTAGTGCATGGATTCCTTAAAGGTATTTAGCATTTTATAAAGTTCCTGGTCATCGTTCGTGTTTGAGAGTGAGTCACCTTTAACTGCTTTCACATAAGATATTTTTAGATTAACATAAGATATTTTTGTATTTAGTACACTTGATGATCCGCTCATAAATTACGCATCTTCTGTATACGTAAATTACGCATCTTCTGTATTTCGCCGAGTGGTTTTCCCCACAATTGCTGCATATTTTTCCTTCTATCGAACTCAATAAACAACACCACGCAATTTAATTTTTTCTTTTATTTCGTGTGAAATTTTGCGGTACGATTTGCCGACGCAGGAAAAGTAAGTTCGCAGATAGAGAAAAGGCTCTCTATCAATTAACATTGGTGTCAGAAGTGGGATTTATAATCCCAGCTGCTATAAAACATAGTATAAATTCTTGCGTCAGAATTGCGTTAGCCGTTGTTGTTACCACTGCTTCTGTTTGCTACGTATTATACACCTTTGCTGCTACATTACATATTTGTTGCTGTTCTGGCCATTTGATGGTATCGTATATTTAACCTGCTATTATCCATTGTCATCGTTTGCTGCTGCTGTTTATATCTGGTGTAGTGTCATCTGTTGCCGTTTTGTCGTCGCTGTACCGTTCTGATCTGGTTTTGCTGCTGAATCTTGGAGTCCATTTTGTACACGTGGCAATTACAAACTTGTTAGTATATTTTACTTATAATTTATAAAGTGTCCTGTCGGTAATTAGACGCAGTGTTACAGCTATGTCGGTAAAACCAAGTGCGGCTGAATTAAAGCGGTATAAACAGACTCAGAGAAATTTTATATCATCGCTGAATGGGTATCAAGAGTTCATTGATGAAAAATTAAACATAGCCAAGGTCAAGGAAATTAAAATTAGATTGTGGGAGTTGAAAGAAGCGTACATCATATTCAAAGAAAATCAATTCATTTGGAAACAGTTGACGATGAGGAAGCGGTAGCGAATGCAAGAAACGAGGTAGACGCACTTTTTTTTCCTATAAGAGCCGCGTTAGAGGAAAGGATTGATGAACCCAAAGTTAATGTTGGAATCAAACACGAACAACTACCGTGCTTACCAAAGTTGCCAGAACTATCGATACAAGTTTTTACTGGAGATGTGAAGTACTGGATGCCATTTATTGAGTCATTTGATTCGCACATTCATAACAATCCGAGATTAGATGAGTTAACAAAAGTTCAATACTTAAAAAATTTTGGTAGTGGTACTGCAGCGAGGGTAATCGAAAATTTGGGCTTCATAGCAAAAAATTATGAGGAAGCACGTAGTTTGCTTACTGATAGATATTATAATCCGAGGATTATTATAGAAGACCTTGTCGATTTGAAACCCATCGATCGATTAACTCCACAAAGATTGCTTGAACTAGTAGATACTTTCAACTCCCATCTACGGTCTCTGCGGACTTTGGGAAAACCAGTTCAACATTGGGATGATATTCTGGTATATTTATTGAAATCAAAATTAGATTCTGAAACCAAGTCGAAATGGAAGGAAACATCAGCAGATTTAAAATTAGTTAAATTTAGTGATATTACTAGTTTCATCTCATTGTACAGTCAGCGTATTGAAGTTCAACGAACTGAAAACATTTCATCTGCGAAGACGAAAGCTAAATGCTCAACTGTTGCTACGCTACGTTTCCACAATCCAAAATATTCGTATGCGGGTTTTCATTCAAGGAAATCGAATTTTTTCTGTGTCTTATGCAAGGTACCTGGACATTCAATTTTCCGATGTCATGAGTTTCTCGCGTTTTCAGTGCAAGATCGTAAGGAGCGAGTTAAACAATTAAACATCTGTTCGAATTGTCTTGGACAATCACATAATATCGATAAGTGCAAGGTAGCTGAAACTTGTAGAATATGCAAACTAGGGCATCATTCATTGTTGCATTCCAAGGATTATGCCAATAGCCACCTGAGTAACTCAATATCATTGGGTGCATCGGTATCTAATATAGCGGACAGCATGACATCTTGTACAAGTGTGCTAACTACTAATAATCATCTAAAGATTGAAAGCAGCCAATCATCTGTTAACAACCAACATATTGGGAATTAAACATTGGCAAGTACAATTTCAAATTCAAATTCCATGTTTGTATTTCTAGCTACTACATTGGTAGAAATTAGCAATAGCGATGGCTGCTATATCACTGCACGGGCTCTGCTCGACTCGGGGTCTCAGCTGAACTTTATAACTGAGGCACTCGTAACTCGTTTAAACATCAATATACTCAGATCAAACATAAATATTCTAGGGATTGATGGTGCTTCTACGAAGTCAACAAGCGGTGCTATCGATCTATTTTGACGTATCCAAATGGAACATACCGCCAAACATTAAATTTGCTGATCCAACCAAATGTATCGCCAAATTTTGTTCAATAAAAATGATCAGAAATTTCAGTATATATTTTGGCGATTCACCGAAAACGATCGAATTGCTACATATAGGTTGAAAACCTTAACATATGGCACTGCTCCTGCTTCGTTCTTATCAACTCGATGTTTACTATAATTGGCGATAGAAAGTGAACAACGTTATCCTTGAGCAAGTGATGCGATCAAATATGACACTTACGTTGACGACTTTTTATCAAGAGCTAATTCAGTCCAAGATGCTATTCAGCTGAGGAAACAAGTTGCTGAAATATTCCAGAGTGCAGGTATGTTATTGCGTAAATGGTGTTCCAACAATTTAGAACTCATTGCAGATGTGGCTGATATCGACAAAGAGCAATTAGTCGAAATAGACCACAAAAATTGTATAAAAACTCTTGGGATATATTGGGAAGCGGCAGATGATGTTTTTCGAATACAAATAAATCAGCCCAGTGAATGTAAATCAGTTACCAAGAGAATTGTGATCTCCGAAGTAGCCAGAATTTTTAATCCCATCGGTGCGGTAGCTCCAGTTACAGTTCTGGGAAAACTGTTTATGCAACAATTATGGAAGTTAAAAGTTAATTGGGATCAATCGTTGCCGCAACATTTATATACTCATTGGATGCATTTTCGAAACGATCTTAGTATGCTGAAGAACTTGAGTGTACAACGTCATCTGTTTCATGGCTGCTGCAATCCAACATTGATTCAATTGCATGGGTTCGCTGATGCCAATGAGCGAGCATATGGTTGCGTGATATATGTTCGTTATCTAAATGGAGGCAAAACCAAAACAAGTCTACAGTGCGCTAAGTCCAGGGTAGCTCCTAATAAAATCGTCGTAACCATACCTCGTTTAGAATTGTGAGCTGCACAACTTTTAAGCAAATTAATGAGCAAGGTCAGGAAAATATTAAATTTCCCAGTAGAAAAATCAGTATACTGGACTGACTCATCGATCGTCTTGCATTGGATACATTCAGAATGTTCCAAATGGAAAACTTATGTGGCCAATCGTGTTACAACCATTCAACAAAATTCTAATCGTTACGATTGGTTTCATGTCTGTTCTAATCAGAATCCTGCTGACATTGTATCGAGGGGTCTTACATTATTCGTGACATTATTGGTTGTAAGCTATGGTGGCAAGGTCCAGACTTTTTGAGAAGTGAAATTTCTGTCCATCAGCATATCAAGCCGGTTCAATTTATCGAGTCAGATGATTTAGAAGAAAAAGGACATGCATTAATAGTGTCCAAAATGCCTCAAAACTACATTCTAAATAAGTTGCAGTCGATATCTTCATACCTGAAAATACGAAACGTGATTGCCTGGATATTACGTATCAAGGGGTATAAGAAAATATCACCCAAACTTGGTACTACAAGAATCCCAGTTTCCTACAATCTATAAAGGAATCGAACGATCATCTACATTCATCGTACACAATCCCATGCTGAAATCCTTGGATTTGTTTATGGACCAAAACAAACTTTTAAGAGTTGGGGGTCGGTTAAAGTGGTCATCGTTGGCTTATTCTTCCAAGTATCCGATATTACTACCAGCTGATCATTTTATCACTATCAATATAGCTGAGTACCTCCATAAGATCAATCTACACGTCGGGCCGCAAGGACTTTTGGCAATTATTCGTCAAAATTACTGGCCTATATACGGAAAGATTCTGATGGCTTCAGATATATCAACCCAATCGTTCATGGGTGCATTTAGATGATTTGTGGCTACAAGAGGGCTACCTACGCGTATTACAAGTGATTACGGCACCAACTTCGTTGGTGCTAACACGGAACTACATGAATTATTTAAACAGGCCACTAATCCAAGTACCCAGCGATGACGTTATTGAGGTATTAACGCCCGGTCATTTTTTGATTGGCCGGGCCACTACGTGCCATTCCGGAATCAAACGAATTCTCTGGAAGGACAAATATTCTGACAAGGTGGCAGCTAATGAACAATCTGAACAAACATTTTTGGGCACGATGGTCAAATGAGTATTTGAAACAATTGCAACAAAGATTTTCGTGGACCAAAGGTCTTCCAAATATCGCAGTCGGCACCATCGTGGTAGTTAAAGATGACCATTTACCACCTCTTAAGTGGAAATATGGCAGGATTATACAATACCATCCCGGTTCAGATGGTTTGGTTCGAGTGAATAGATGACACCAGCAACAAAAATGTATAATATAATTATACCAATAAAACTCTATAAAAATTGTTATAGTAAAATAAATCAATTTGGGAAGTTATTCTGTCATCGAACTCAACAAACAACACCACGCAACAGTGTTTAATTTTTTCTTTTGTTTGGTGTGAAATTTTGCGGTACGATTTGCCGATGCAGGAAAAGTAAGTTCGCAGATAGAGAAAAGGCTCTCTATCAATTAACAGTTGGTTTTACAGCTTGTATACTGTGCAAACTATCTTATATTACGCAAACTGCCGGTAGCTCTTTCACTATAACCATTCTCTATAATAAATATCTAATATTATAGATTGCGGGTTTCTCCTTGGATTTCAATACTTCAGGTTCTAGCTGTACTTTAAATATACAGGTTAATATAATTACATTGATTATTATCACAAATGTAATATAATTACATTTTTCGCTTTAAAGCCCAAACCTCTAAGTTCGTTGCTGACCTCATCAGTTAATACAGTGGACTCAACCCTTTTTATTATAAATTAGATTTTCGGCGATTACATGACGTATTGGTCATAAAACGGTTAATTTTATTGATTTGTAATGTTTAATCAACTGTTTTAAAATCTAATTTGTATTAATTTTAAATTTTTGTGTCGAATAAAGTGTATATAAATTAAATTTTAGGCAACTTTAGGACTAATTCTGTCATTATTAACCACATTTTTCTTTTCCTAATCAATCAAGCAATTTCAACATTCACTTTTGAATGTGATCTATGGTTGTTGTATTTTTTTTTCTAGAAAACAAACCCATCATATGTGGCTTCCAAGAAATGGATTGCTTTGATTGCCCTTCAGTAGATCTAAGTTTAAAGGTTTTAATCTTGTATTTCAATCCTGTAAATGAATGAAAGAATGAACAAAGACAACACTGAACTCGCCTTAAGTTAAAGGAAGCGTTGTTGGAGGTCCTGATTTAAACATAAAATATTTGTGTGATTAGTCTGATGACAACGATGTAAAAGTATTGCTAGTATTGCTATATGCAGATATTTTGACATTTTGATTTATTTGAAAAACTTACAAAAGTTCAGCTGCCAATAATACAAAATAAAGTTTAACGAGGTTAGATAAAAATGTTTCCACTGTTTAAGAAAAAAAAAGTCTTTTGGCACGACTTTTATTTGACATACAAATCTATCGTCAATCATTTGAGAGAATCAAAATAAAAAATAATTTGTATCGCGACATAATTACCTTTAATTGTATAATTTTCAATCATCATTACAAAATAATGCATTTTCGAGAGACATGAATATGTAATTTACTATACATAAACATACCTAAGATGGCGATCGTGCGGGTTACTTTCAAAACATCAAATCCAATCGTTTCGTCGATCTACGCGAATATTTACAGGTTCAATATAGAAACATTGAATAACATTATATTCAAATGGTTATAATTTTCAAATCTCGGTGGTGTCCATGACATCTTATTTGACATCAATTTCTTAGAACATATATACACATACAAACAACAACAATTTTGCGAATAATTTTTTGTTTGTATATTACTTGAATATCTTTAAGCACAAAACTATTTGTAGTTAACAAATAGTTTTATAATATCTATACTACTTATTATTTATTATTAAACATGTAACATATCGTAAAAAAAAAAAAAAGATTAATCGAATCAAAGATTTTATCTGATTGAGTGCATGATATGAAAGGTGTTTATAATCAGAAAACATTTTGAAAATTTTGCATACTATATATTTCGTCTATGGCCATTGAAATAAGTCTTCCTGTTGTTTAAATATATTGACACGAGATCAGCTTTAAGGTGCTTTTAGACGAAATAAAGACACGTTTTTTTTATAGTATAATTTCACATAAAGTAACTGAGCCTAACGGAGTGCCTGATCTATTTCAATGACGATTTATCAAAAGAAATTGACTCTGCTGATGATGGTATAGCATTTCTGACTGGTTTCATTCTAACATTAGGATTCAATCCAAAATAATCATAGCTTGTCGGTTTTTATAGAAAAACATCAAAAATTAAGATCTTTCTCTCTAAGGTTATAATTGGATTACCTATTTCAAGTGAGCTACCTTGAAAAGATGACAACAACAATTTCAGAATTTAAATTATTTAGCAGATTGTGGAGCACTAAAATAAATCAAATAGAACAATGATAAACGTAAGCAGGTTGAGAATCGCTTCTACAAGGAACAACTTTACAGTATAGAACGCTTAAGCTTGATCTTCAAAACACTAACGCCACCAGTATTGCAGAGAAATAAAGCTAAAGCTGTATAAATTTATGCCACGAAACCATATAAGTGAGTTGACGTGGTGGTATTTACCAGAACTGTGAAGCATGAACATGTTCGAGTGATTTATCAAGCATATAATGTAGTTCTCCTCGATGTCCGAGAAGACGCTAACTTTAACGCCAAAGAAAATGATTGCAGCGACCTAATTTTCGCTTGACTGTCCACATATATTGCAATACCATTCATGGATAACAGATTTTGCTTCAACCAAGTAAAACTCATTCAATGGCTATCACTTTAGCTTGGTACCCCCTGCAGTTGTTAAGTAGACGAACAGAAATATTCATATTAAATGTATCACAGATCGATCTGGTACTGATTTGACCATCTAGCATAGAGCCATCTATGAAGAACTGCCTAGTTTTGGTTTCCAATAATAACCCATTCTCCCAAGACTCTCTTCAAGGGAATAAGGTTTCAAAACCATTTCAAAGGATAATAATGATGTTCGAGATTCACCACTTCGTTCTTTAGCGAACTGATTACTGTCGAGTGACATACCCGAAGACATTTCTGGCTGTATTTTCTGCCATCTGTTTACTGAAGAAATCAACCACAAGAAAATTGAACATAACCTCTAAAAACACAGGCTATTATTGACACCTTTTCTATCATTTTATTTTGTGAGTTGCTTTTTTCAGTACTGGTCATCAAACCTTCAATTCGTACATAGCATGACTTTTTACTACATTGGAAAAGAACCAATGTACCAGCTTCTGTTTGAGACATCAATTACCAATATGGTTCCTAGATTAGGTTCAGATATCTTGCTCTGCTAGTATAGGTTAGTATAATTCTATTTATGGTAGGAGGAGTAACTACCGGGATTTTGTATTTCTTATTTAAAAGTAACAGCTCTGTTTAAATGAGTGAATATTTACCAGAAAACGTAATCGCCACCCCATCAGAATAAGCGATCACTCCTCTACCTTCCTTTTCCAGTTTCAGAAAAGAAATTGATGTTTCAAAGAAGGGGAACAAGACGAATCCTTGCAACGTACTCCTAACCACTCACCGCTTTATAGTATATTTCGCCAGCTTAGAGCTTACAGTCCAGATTACCCAGAATATTTCTAATCAACATTATTAAAGACACCCTTGCCATCGAAGAATGCTACCAAATAGTACGCATGGGAGTAAATTGATCTCTCTATCGAACGTCTAAGCTGTGTCTATATCTAAACTGTGTTCTCATATTTTCCTTTGCTGTACGCATTCAACAATTGATTGATTGATTAAAGTGTACGGGCAAGGAATACCCAGGAACTCGTATTATAAAAACCGAAGAAGTGAGATCGATCGCAAGTATCTTTCTGTGGAGGAGGGAATTAAAAGAAATGTCAGTAATAACCAAGCTGGTCTTGTTTCCCGGTAGCCAATATTCCAACTACTATTAGCATAAAACAATCACACTTATAATGAGCTGGTTTGCAGTCTGCAATCTCTTATCAGCAACTCCAGTCTACAACCATTCATCTGTAATCTGCAATGGTTCTCTGAAAAAAAATCTATTAATGGATGAATTACTCCGAGCCGTAGGATGTATTTAACTGCATTTTTTCGCCTGGAAATTTTCAATTAATTAACGCATCTGAGAAGAAAGAACCATCCCATCACTGTGGACTGCAAGATAGAGGAAGTGGAGTCATCGGTAACTAAACACGCAAGCCCTACCAGCACCAAAATCTCAAATGCAAAAATTTCCGACATCTGGGAAGACCATCACACCAATTCTATTCGTTCACTCCCCAAAAGTAAACCGAACAAATATATTACGACCATCGTCCGCCAACACCAACTGCAAGCATCCATCATACCGCTGCAATCACCAAAGGTGAACATAACCCATCATCCAATAGATTCACTGCAGGGATTTTTGAAACTCCACAGTTCCAAAAACCTCCAAAAATTAAAGCGAACTCACTTCTATCACTCAATTCCCATTAAACAAGTGTCCCCTCTGATACTTCAGCTCTATACCAACTTCAAAGCAAGCACAGGTAAAAATGCACCCACGGCGTTTACGAAAATCACAACAAATTAAAAAGTCAAAACAACAACCCATTTATATATATATATATATATATATATATATATATATATATATATATATATATATATATATATAACGAAGCCACATCGGTTAAATAACCAAAAAAACGAACTTTACGGCAAAAGATCCTTGAACGGACCACTGTCACCAGAACACCCTCCCACGCGGAAAGCCTAAAAATTTTTGGTACATTCTTTCTAATCTCCCCATCAACCCCCCCAAATCAATACCATCCATACCCAAATCCCACCTACCAGCTGCATTTTGGTTGATACCGCTGTTATCACCAAACTCCAAACGAAACAAAACCCCCACATGCCATCCGCGCACAAGCGTAATAATTTTACTTTGCAATTTTAACAATTCCTCGTCGACGCAAGTCGATGTACACATGTTAAATAAAATGCATTGAATGCTAATTATTTACGGGAAGCAAAATAAAATCAAAAAACAAAAACCCAAATAAATAATCAACAAAACTATTCTATGTGCGACAAGGTCAGAGAGGCAAATATAACTTATCCTCTCCACCTCTAATGAGATGTACAATATGTACTATGCAATTTATAAAATAAGTAAAACATAAAACGTGAATAAAAAAACGGTATATATAATGTATATGTGTATATGTGTACTTAAATTAAAATTAAAAAAATTTGCCAACAAAGAGCAAAAAAATTATAAAATTAATAAAAATTAAAACCAAAAATGCACCCTTACAAAAATACCTGTTCTCTGGGAAATCGAAAATAATGCACAAACACACACAACATAATTCAAAACAATAAAAAAAAAATATAAATTAATTTTAAAAATGAAAAGATCGAAAAAAATGCGTCTGCTCTCTTCAACGACCATTGATCGACTGTCATATTCCTCTTTACAGTACACGTCATGTTAAGAAAATACCCGACTACTGGGTTTTATTATCGTTCGAATATTTATTTACTAGCCTTTCCAAGGTCTTTTATAGAAAGGAAGAAAGTATTGTCTTAGGTCGTTTAGGTAGCTATAGAGCCATTTTCTCCTTTCGGGTTAGAGACAACTTAAACCTTCGTCCATTTCCTAGAAATATAGACCAGCTTTGAAGAGCTTAAAAACCTTTTACCGCCCATAGATTTTGTTTTTTACTAACGATATATGCTGTTCACAACGAATGTGATACTCTTTGCCTTCATATCTTCGCCAAATCATCAAAGCTCCCTGGAAAGTGAAATCAGAAGTTTGGAAAAAATATGCCTATGTCTCTAAAGCTCGAAACCTTCCAGTCCTCCGAGCCCTCAATTGTTTTAGGCTTATTAAAGGATGTCTAACATTGCTTCCTATGGGTTTTTAGCCTATGGTCTACTAGCCTGGTATTCGCTTATCTCTAGGCTTTATCGTAAGGCAGGCAGAAAGAAAGGGATTTGTCGATTACAGGGATTTGTCGTTGGGTGCTCCAAAGCCAAGGAAGCTGCCAAAGTCTCCCTAATAAATCCCTATATTTGCTCCATATTCGAATTTCTAGGGTTCCTGAAGGGTATTCGGGTAAAGGGGCATGTTAAAATTTTAAGTTATATACCGATGGTCGGATGGAGTGCATCTTTAACACCGTCAACTCTACTATATAAAGTATATCTTATGACATAAAGGCCTCATTTACAACATTCTTTCGGTTTCTGGTGATAAATGTGTGATATCGTCCAGTAAACATATATAGACAAATACATAGATTTATCTTTAGCAAGTAATTAAACAATGACTCACTTCTTTCATTAGTGGCGGTGCTTCTTCAGATTACGCGTACATCAATCTTTCTCTATTCCGCTTCGAGGGCCAGATTATTTGGTGGAACCTCTTTTTTCTAGTTCATTTAGGCTGCAACCAACTAGATTTTGTTTTACTGACCCCCCAGATTTCGGTTACTTTCTGAGAAAGAATGATCTGATTTTTCCAGGCTTACTTACTTGCATTAAACTCTTTCAACCAAAGACCGCAGGATTCGAACTACACTCTCATCTGATAAAGAACTAGAAAAAATTACTGTCGCAATTGCTACTTTTTAGCTACATCATGTACCGATCGATTGAGTGAATGTGCGGAATGTTGCTTTCTTCGCCGTTAGCTCGTTCAGCGCCATTTTAAAAATCATATATCCGTATTAACACTTTAAAATTACACTGTTGATCTTCTCATTTTCTTATTTACTCTTTAATTTCTTTTAGGGCTATAGCACTAACCTTTTTTACGTTTTTGCCTTTAAAATATAACTGACCTCAATGAACAATGTTTCAAATGTTTTTTTCGAGATGCGTTCGCTGGTTTTTGTTGGGCTTGGCTATATACACAACACATTTGCTCAAATTTTGATTAGGCTAGTATTACATAGATGTTTCTAGGTATAACCCAAGAAAAATTTTACAATACCCCATTTGTCTCGAACAAGATTCTCATTATGACAGCGTAGGTTGCGGGTTGTAAAGCTGAAATATTTCCTCTTTTTTAAATCCTTTCATGCCCTGGTATCATATCAGGCAGTACTCAACATACGTATAAACCAGAGCATTTTGTTCAGTTATACTTACATTTGATCTGGACGTACTGTTGGCCACAAACAGCTGACGGAACATCCTCAAAATTTATATCTCCTAAAAATCGTAGATTTTCTCTAAAAAAGCTCTTAGTTGGTGATACTTCTGTTGTATCATGCACTATCGATCGATAAACTATCAAGAACATCAGTATATACGTCGACCACAGTACCGTTGATTCTTTTACACGATCTTTGTTAGATACTTCCTGGAAGACGACCAACTCGAAGTTTTTTCTTGGTCCGTATAAATCTACATCGGTACTTCAAATTTGTCAATCCAATTGTCAACAACTGAAACAGCTACAGGTTGTTATCTCCTCGTATAGACCATAAACAAGTCCATTCCAGTAATTGGAAATGACACTGTTTCTTCCATCGCTATTTTTTAGAAGGTTGTGCTCCGACAATAAATTGTTGAGTGGTACCCGACTTTTGGGATCTTCTTCGTACCAACTTCAAAATTCGTTTTAAGCATCTGTTCTTCTAGTCTGCGACTATCGAAACACCCTGTCCATTCGTAAATTTAATTTATGGCCATTGTGCGATTTATGGAAAGGCTTAACGCAATAACCAATAATTCTTTGCGAGTTACATAGTAGTTACGTTACGGTTTCGATAGTGTTTTGCAGTAATACGCAGTTACTAGTTCTTATGACCGTTTGTTTCTTGAGATATCACCGAACCCCTTACGCGCTTCATTACTCGTTCAAATTAGTTCTTCGACCCAGATTGAGGTCACAGACGAATCAATACCGCTACACTGGTATTGGACATCCTAATACTACTACACTGGTATTGTAAAATGAGGTCTGAGTGTAAACGAGAGTAATATTATAAAACTCAAGAACACTGCACAGTGATTAAGGGCAACTAAATATAATATCACTGAGGGTCTAAAGAGACGAAACTTGTTAAATTCGTCAATGAGTTAACAGATGGCTCACCAGTGCCTATATAGATGAAATCAAAACCAAAAATTAGAGGTTTCAAGGATGAATATTTAGCAGCAAAAGCGAAATTAAATGCGGCAATGCGACATTACGGCATTATAAGAACGACAGGCACTACGAGCAACAGCACCAAATGCAAGATCAGAACATGATACAGCAGACTTGGCTCTAAATGCGCGACTGGTAGTTAATCTACCTGCTAATTGACAGGATGGAGGACAAGACGAAGTAGTTGTGGGCTTAAGAAAATCTACCGTTCCTATGGTCATGAAGCAACTAACACATTCTACATTCAAATCTACTGCGTTTACATAACATCTGCTGATCCATAGTTGAAGCTAAATCCAGATCTTGTTCACCGTTTGATTGATATCGTCAAATACAACGCTCTGGAGGTTCGTGAACGCCAAGAACATCTTTCACAAAACAGATGTCACCAAAGATATTATAGGTCACTGCAAACTGATGAACACAACATCAACGCTGATGCAAAACTTGGGACCGTCACCTCCGTTTTGATTCAGTTGAAGATATCAATTTTTCAGCTGAATACTAATGCAGTTTTACCCACAGCTATGGTTTGGAAAATCGTTCTTAACGGAATCGAGCGAGAATACCGAGGAAAGATAGATTCAAGTCTTTCAATACCAACCTGGTTGCAAATATCAAATTTGGGTGGGTAGTAGGGAGAAATACCGGTATCCACGCTCAAAACATCCAAGCACATTGCAACCTCTTTGACATTAACAATGAATCTGGTGCTTTCTGGAGATAGAGGAGGTAGCGAACGCTGAGCAGGTATATAAGCATTAAGCACACACATATATACTGATTTTTTAACTGAATATAGCCAGTTTGACCTTATGATAAAGGTTGATGGTCCAGTTAATTCAATCGCTTACTCGTCAATAATTGGTGTGAATCCGTCGCTCAACAACACGCTGGTGATAGGCCCTAACATCCAAACCACACTGTGGGCCAATCTTCTGCGTTTTTGCCTTTCCAAATACATCTTCTCAGCCGTACCAGTCAATCCTTTGGCGAGATGACGAGCACAATATGTGAGCGTTTCAACTTACTACGGTAACATACGTCACATCATCGGCTCCTTTCGTCGCTATTAACACGTTGAATGAATTAGCCGTGGTTTTCTTGCACGTTTATCCATGAAAAACCGGCTCCTACAACTTTAAATTAATAGAAGGGAACAAGAACCTGAATGCCCCTTGACTGTAAGGGACTTGGCATTCAGTGGCTCACGAGACAGATAATTATTTCGGAGGCATGTCGAGTATTCGACTCTCTTCACTTCTAATCAGATCAAAAACCATATTGCAACACTTATGACTTAGCAATGTGAATTGGAATGATATTCTACCAGACGAAATTTTCAATGGATGGCTGAAATTACGACATTAAATTGAAAATTCGAACTCAATTCAGATAAACAGATGGATGGGCAGCGCACTTAGCTTTAGAACCAAGGTTGCGCCGCTGAAAGCCGTCAGCCTACCAAGGCTCGAGCTGCTAGGCTGAACTTCTAGCAAACCATTGTCAGTCTGTTATCACGAACAACAAGCTTCACCTAGCACGGGTCACTCTGGACGGACTCCAAGATAGTTCTGAACTGGTTGTACAGCTAATCAAAAAGATGGCCCATCTTTGTTGCAAATCTTTGTCGCGTGGGAAAACTCAAAACCCTCTCCAACAGAAGTCGTTTACGTCACATTCCTTCTCAATTCATTCCAGTAGATTGTGCGAGCCGTAGGGTATCACTATAGAAGTACTATATCTTCTCGAAATTTTCAAATTACAAGAAAATTCTTCGCATCATTTCATTGTTCAAACAAACAAAGTATCAAACAAAGTCCACGCAAGCAAAGGCAAATCTTGGGAAGCTTACCGACGGAACGGGGGTGAACCTGTCTGCTCCACTTGCCTGTGTAAGAATAGGTTTTGCAGCTCCACTCAAGGTTCATACAATTAGAGACAGTCCCAAGACAAAAACACATTTGTGGATTTTTGTCTGTATGTCACCACCAAATCATTATTAGCAGCACTAAAGAGCTTGGTCGGCCGACGGCTATTGTGTCAAACAATACTGGGTGACAACGGTACCATAATCTCGTTGGAACTGCTAATTTTTTAAAAGACAATTTTTTAAACTCGGTCTTCAAACTCGGTCAAAGTCAGCAACCGCAACAAAATCTCGCATTAAACGATGTCGTCATTGTTTGCGAACTAAATTTACCTCCTGGTAAGTGGATGATTGGATAAAATTAGTAATTAATTTTTTTTGAGTGTATTGGTGTGGTTTCTCGTATGCCTATATAATTTAGTAATAAGCGTTGATTGATAAACCTAAGATGCGGGCCCTGCAGTAGTAGCAACGAGCTCCCAAGCCCGGGCGAATTAATGCCCTTGTCAGTAGCCAGTAAAAAACTAGTACCCGACAACATATTGACACCGAGCAATCGGTGCAATAATTAAGACTGTAAGTTAGAGAACGATACACAAAGGTAACTTTAAAAAAAAAGAATTAGGAATCAGCCGTATCCAATGCAAAGGTCATAGTCTTCCAATTGAAAGAACACATATCTTTAAGATTATTCAACTTTCGTTTAAAGCTCAACATATATATATATATATATATATATATATATATATATATATATATATATATATATATATATATATATATATATATATATATATATATATATATATATATATTGGTACATACCTTCTTTAAATAAGGAAGGCTAATATCGGAAACAGTATTAACCTATTGAACCCCGCTTGAGTGTATTTATGGCATAATCGATCAAAACATTTACAAAATAATTACTTTTATTAATAATTAAATGTTTATTTAAATTCAATGTTAAAACGATTTACTGTACAACACACATGTGATTAATTTACATATGTACATACATATATCAAAAAGTAATTATTTAGTTATACACACACCGCAAGCCGCACACACCAATTCATTTATCAAAGGCATACGGAAACTGTGCGCGGAAGAAGCAAATTTTTATAAAACTTAAGTCTTATATTGATATACTGCAATGTTTTATTGACGAGTTATGAAATTAAGGTAACACCAATATACTCGTAAGTACGAGTACGTACAAGTATATATCGAAAGAAGTGAATGGTATTTTGAAAGAATATTTTTGCTTCGTTTATTAATTCATACATATGTATATCGGAAGTGGAATGCGAGAGGGAGGTATGGGAAATTCAAGATTATTTTGAGGTTTACACACCCATATTATTTAAAAGTTAAAGTGATGATGCAATTTTTAATTTTTAGTTGTTTAGCTCAAAATTAATATACCATTCGAGCAATGGTTTAAGCTGCAATATTTATATATTTGTATCGGTAGTTCGAATTCTAATTGGGGGAGATACAACTATGATTGCCATTTTGACATTTTTAGCAATATTGCTTGTTTATATCATTATGATACATAGCTTTGCTACAAACGTCGCAATGTTAAAATATTAATGCAATTTTAGTTAGAGAGCGGACCTATGATTTTGTCGTGTTTATACCGTTTACCTGTGGTATAACAGCGGCAATTTACAATTCAAATTGCCATTTTACTATTTGCGGGCCAATTCAAAGAAAATCGTTTGGTAAGATAAATCAAAATTTTAGTACACTTTACTTTTAAAATTGTACCAAATCTGCAGTAAATATATTTCTCCAAAACGGTTTAGGGGGAGAAATTATTTGCTTTACGGGTTAAATCAACTGGTATATAGGTAACAAAACAAATTAAACGTCAAACGCTTGTGAACAATTTAATTTGTCGGTGAAAAAAATAAATTAATTAATTATATTTATTTAAATAATAGAATTACATCAACTTTCATCGTTCAAAATATTTTTTTTTGCCATATTTGCGATATGTAATGGCCGATAACGTTTGATTTAAAAACAAAACATTCAAAAAAAAAGCAACAACAAACAATTATCTTTTTTATTTTTGTTTATCCTCCTTTTTAGTACGGTAAATGAATTTACCCAATACACTGTTAAAAACAGTAATTAAAACCGCATTTACCTTGCATATCGCCCTCAGCCATTTTATAAATATTTTGTACATCTAATTCTATAGTAATGGATGTAAAATTTAGAAGATTTGACATTTGATTAACAATTGAAATTGTCATTTCATTAAATTCGGGAATAATCCTACAATTTGCGGGATCTTCGTGAAAGTTTAGTGTGAGTTCGTTGTGCGTTGTTTAGAAGTCCTGATACGGGTCCAGAGAAATAATTTAAGTAATTTTATGTAGAAATAGTGAAATTGTTTATAGTAAAAGTGCCCAATTTGAATTAAAATGGGCTGTAAGACCACTACACAGCGCAAGCGATGGTGGGCGAAGAAGAAGCAGCATAACGCATTGAGAAGCTTCACAAGGCAGGTAGTATGAAAGACTTTTTTTAAACGATGAAACCACCAAAATGATAAACCAATGAACAGCGCAGTGTTCATTGCGCCAAAGGCAAACATTGCAAATCTCATTTCAAAAGATGAATTGCCATATGAAAGTTTTATACGATGGCAAATTAAAACTAAACTGCAAAACAAAAAAAGGAAAGAAGAATACAAAATTCTAAATGCTGTAAGCATACTAAAGAAAAAGGTCACTAAAAACGCAAACACTGAAAGAGAAACATCCAAAGTTGTTCTCCAAAGCTATCCTAAAAGAGTTGTGTAACAAACTTAAGGCACTCAATAAAAAACAAATTAAAAGTGTAATTCCTTAATACTCCAATCTATCTTCTCCCGGTGATTGCAAAATTGTTTCCGGTGATTAGGTTTGTTGCGAAGTGGACTCATAAATCAATTTTTTTTTCTGATTTGTTTCAATTTCGGATTAGAATCAACATAAGATACCTAAAAGCGAGGACGAGAGCATGGACACAAGCCAATCTTCCAAAATTACACCATCAACCGAACCGCAACATGACATTAGATATTTACCTGGTCTGTCAACAGAGGTGGCGGCCAGCCAAATTTAATTACAGGAATTTTAAGCTAATAACCCAACAACGTGGTTCACGGTGTCAGAGATACAATTTTCTTTGCAGCGCACAACAGAAAAAACAAAGTATCTATCTACATTAATGGGTCTGCCACCCTCGGCGCGTAGAAAAATTGATGCTTTTTTACAAAACTCACCTACCGAAAATGTATATGTTTCATTAAAAAGTCCTCTATTGAACCGATTAGCTCCTTAGGATGAAAGGAAATTAGAACAGCTGTTATCGGGTCAAGAATTAGGGGATGGCCGAACGTCAGAAGTATTACGGTTCATCAAAGCGCTCGCTGTTAATAATTTTTTCGACCAAATAATTAGGACATTATGGGTACGAAGACTTCGGCCGATTATTAAGACGGCATTGTGGGACAACCAACCACCACTTTTTTAGAGGAGCTACAAAAACAGGCAGACAGAATATTTGTATATCTGACACCTGAATAACAGCCATGCGAATTTTCACGCTGGTGACCTCGAATTCGTACCTTTTCAGAAAAGACCAACAGTAATAATCGCCTAAAACTGCCTGAGTCTAGCTCAATGTCAGTGGACCAGAGGTTGTGAGCGCACACATTATGATGGAACGTGCTTCTACCATCATTTTTTTTAATAATTAGGCGCATTGGTGTATCAAGCCGTGCATATACGAGCGGGGTCTGTCAAAAAATTCTGTTAACGACCAAGAAAAAAACTAAAATCGACTCGTAACTTGAAAAATTTAATACTCTATATACGTCATTCGTCGAAACGAGCAACTCGACGTTTAAAAAAAGCCGGAATTTATACGTTGAAGCTAATCATAAGTATTCGCGATTTTGACAACATAATAGTAAGAAATTGAATTGTTTAAAGGTCATAGATTCTGAAGTTAGAACCAATGGGGGTTGTAATGCGACGTGTTAGCCAAAGCTTTGCGCAACAGCAAATGCGAGTTTAAATAGGACCTGCCGTTTGCACATATATGACCAATCTTTTTTAATTGACACAGGAGCAGATCTTTCGGTGCTCCCTGTCGCGTACAATACGGATTATTTTAGGAATTCTTGTAAGTCCGATCTAGTTTTATTGGCTACTAACGGATCTGTAACTAGTACCTACAGCACTCGTTTGCTTACGGAAGATTTAGGTCTGAGAAGGAAGTTCATGCATGCTTTTATTTTAGTAGATGTATTTGGTTTATTAGCCGACCTTAAATATAAAAGGCTGGTTGATTCAGCGACTAAGCTGTCAATCAATGCCATCGAAATGGAAGTTGATGAATTAACTCCCATTCAATTTGTTATCAATAATGGCTACGGGGCGATTTTTAAGAAATTCTCCTCTTTAACAGCCGAACCAAATTATAATTTGCCTGTCAAACATTCCGTGGTTCATCATATCGTCACTGAAGATCATTTGCCAGTGTCTAGAAAACGTAGATTCAGTTTTGTGTGAAATAGAGCAGCACAAATTGAGTTTCAGCACATGGTTGAGTTAGGAATTTGCCGACCTTCGGCATCTTCAGTTTCATGTCTGCTCCATATGGTCAGGAAGAAAGATCAAGATTGGAGGCCTTGTGGGGATTATAGGTTAATGCCGACTTAATGCTGTTACGAGAACGAGATTGTTCGTGATTTAGATTTTATTTTCGTCTATATAGATGACATCTTAGTGGCATCCGCTACTGAGGAAGAACACCAACTACACTTGGAAAAATTATTCTAACGTCTTACTGAGTTTGATGTTCATATTAAAAGTTCTAAATGCGTTTTTGGAGCTCAATCATTAGATTTTCTCAGTAATAAGATCACTCCGGAAGGTATTCTACCTTCGGCGGAGCAAGTTAAAGCTATTACAGATTTCCCGGCCCCAACATCGATTAGACGCATACAGCAATTTATCGGCATAGTGAATTATTATCACCGTTTTATTCCTAAACTTGCCGAATGTTTAGTCCCAATTCACTCTCATTTGGCTCTGTTACTTAAGAAGCCCAAGACACCAAGAAACTTTTAAATTTTAAGTTATATTAAATTATTAAAACTTTATTTACTTTAAGAAGGTCTAAGCTTATACCACAATGTCATCAATGCCAAGCGTATGGACATACACAAAAGTACTGCAATAAGGAACCAAGATGTGTCAAATGTATTGGACAACATCATACAAGAGATTGCGAACTACCAAAAAATGGGCAGGCCAAATGTGTTCACTGTGGAGAAAATCATCCCGCTAACTATGGAGGATGCAGTGTTGCTATTGAATTGCAAAGCATCAAGTTTAAAAGAATGAATGAAAAAATTCAAATTTAAGTAGAAAACCAACTTTTCGAAAAATCAAGCCCGAAGTAATACGACGACAAGCATCGGAAATTCCTCGGGAGGAAACGAGCAATTTGACTTACGCTCAAGTATTAAGGAGTTAAGTAAATCAAAGAGAAACTACCCAAACTGAGGATATTAAACAAACTCTGAAATTGATATTAAGTAAACTTAATACGTTTGATGAGCGATTACACACACTTGAGTATAGAGCTAAGAGAGCTATCCCTAAACAGAAAAATGGCCAATGATCTTAGATTTATATGCTGGAATGCCAATGGACTAATGCAACATCAACAAGAATCGCAGGTGGTCGGAAACTCACTTTACTAGACAATAAAATAATAAATTTAAAAATTATCAAGTATATAAAACCAATCACCCAGAAACACTGCTAAAGGAGGTAGCGTTGTTATAATTAGAAATAATATCCATCATTACGAAAAGCTGAAATATGAAACAGTTGAAATACAAGCAACTGTTGTTAACGTCAAAACGAATAATAATTATGTTAGTGTTGTTAGTGTTTACTGCCCTCCGAAACACGCGCTAAAAGAAAAAGATTATCTCGAATTCTTCAGTAAACTAGGAAAAAGATACATAATTGGAGGAAATTTTAATGTAAAAAATGTCCATTGGGGTTCTAGGCTAACAACGACTAAAGGTACATAACTGCTTAAAGCTGTCAGAAAATGAGGTAGTGAAACCTTGTCAACTGGAAATCCAACCTATTGGCCTACAGATCAAAACAAAATACCAGACTTAACTGATTTTTTTTATAATCAAAAATATATCACTGAACTATATACAAGTAAACAAAAATGGAGACCTAAACTCTGACCATTCTCCTATAATTTTGACCTTAAGCAAAAAAATTATTCAAAAGAAAGAAATCCAAGCCTAATAAATAAACAAACTTGTTGGGAATACTTTAGGCAGTCCTTAGAAGAAAAAATAACCTAACAGTTCCATTAAAAAGCGAGGAGCAAGTAGAAAACGAAGTTCAAAAATTTGTAAATGATATACAGCAATCAGCCTGGGAAAGTACCCCAACAATTAAATATAAAATAAAAGGAAACAACTACCCTAAAGAAATTAGAGATTTATTGGCAGAAAAAAGAAGAGCGAGAAAAATATGGCAGCAAACAAGAGCTCCTCAATATAAAACTAAATTAAAAAATTTAACCCAACAGTTAAGAAGGGAAATCCAAAAAGTAAAAGATGAGTCAATCAGTAACTGTCTAAAAAAACTAACTAATGATAGCAGGACTGATTATTCACTTTGGAAAGCAACCAAAAAAATTAAAAGACCAACAATGCAGAACCCTCCAATAAGAATAGAAGGGGGGAAATGGGCTCGAAATAACGAAGAAAAAGTTCAATGTTAGAATCTCAAATAATAACGGTGGAATCTGAAAAAGAAAGTGAAGAAATTCTATTGACTTCACCAAAAGAAGTCAGGCATGAGATAAAATTCAATATGAATTCGAAAAAAGCTCCTGGTTATGATCTTATTACTACAGAAATTTTAAAAGAACTATCAAGAAAGGCTTTAGTTAAGCTTACTTATCTTATCAATGCAGTATTTAGATCCAAATTTGTGCCCAGTTTGTGAAAAATTGCAGAAGTAATAATGATATCAAAACCTGGAAAACCACCATACGAAACTTCATATTATATAACAATTTCGTTGTTGCCAGTTATGTCTAAACTTTTTGAGAAACTACATCTTATAGACCAATTTCGTTGTTGCCCATTATGTCTAAACTTTTTGAGAAACTTCTGATTAAATGGTTAAATCCGATAATCGAAAGGAATAACTAAATCCCAAATCAGCAGTTCGGATTTCGTCGTCAACACTCAACAATACAACAAGTACACAGAGTAATCAATGTAATTGAGAAAGCACTTGAAGAGAAAAATGTCTGCTCCACAATATTTTTAGACGTGGCGCAAGCTTTTGACAAGGTTTGGCATGAAGGACTTATTCATAAGTTAAGAAACCTCTCCAATGCAATTCGCTAAAATACTGGAATCATATTTGAAAGATAGATTCTTTAGAATTAAATTGGCTGAAACTTATTCTGAATTGAAAGAAATAAAAGTAGGCATAACCCTGGATGCTAAACTTAGATGAAAGGTCCACGTCAAAACGAAAAATGAAGAACTAAAACTAAAATATAGAAAAATGAATTGGCTGATAGGCAGACACTCTTCTCTATATCATCATACGATATGAACTTATGGTATTGAACTTTGGGGTTGTATACAAAACCTAGCAACATCAATATCATACAAAGGTTTCAGAACAGGGTACTAAGGAACATCGTCGATGCACCATGGTACGTCAGGAATAGTGATCTACATAGAGGCATTAAAATGGACCTCATTTCAAATGAAATTTAAAAAATGTAAGGTAACACGAAGAAAGAGTCCAGCAACATGTGAATATAGAGGCAATTTAGCTGTTAACCAACACCAATATTATACGCAGACTGAAAAGAACCAAACCCTTTGAACTGGTTTAATTGTTAGAACAAACAGCGGCTTGCTGATTTAGAACCACAATAACGATGTGGTATAAACAACAACTTACCAGAAACTATGAAACACAAATGGAGCCATAGAAATACTTATCTTAGTAAATTAAGCCAGAAACAAAATTGCTCATTAGTCCAGGAGACTAGATTGTAATAAAATAAAATAAATAAACTCAATTTATTTTAAATTAAAAAAAATCATCAAAGAAACGAATCTAGTCGTTTTGTAGTACGGTTACCGTTTTGTCTCCCAAAACCTAGTATGGGAGATTCGTCCAAAATAGCATTAAAACGATTCCTGGATCTCCAGCAGCGATTCGAGCACGATGCAAATTTATTATTTAGAATTATTACATAAATCGCTTTTGATTATATGTCCGAAATATATCTCGGTTATATGTCTAGATATATGTCCCCCAAACATAGGGGCTCGGTATGACAATAAAGTATTAATAAATTTCTTAAATATTACACCTTATATATAATCAAATAAGGAAATTTACTTTTCTACCGATTGACTCATTCACACAAAATTGTAAATATCACACATCAATTCCATAATAAAGCTTTCCTTCTTTTTAATTTATTTTTAACTTTCTTATAAATAACTTATTTAAAAATACTCATTTTAATTTACGTCATTTGCAGGTAGATCGCAATTGCAACGATGTAAAAAAAACTCGGAATTCCATTTTTTTTTTATAAACAATAAATCCTTTATTTGAATAAGCATTTTAACAAAAGAAATTTTAAACATAGTTACATTTTAAAAATAAAAATTGGTCAGGTGAATTTATAAAGTT
Organism: Tipula confusa; assembly: GCA_963556175.1. NCBI lineage: Eukaryota > Metazoa > Arthropoda > Insecta > Diptera > Tipulidae > Tipula > Tipula confusa. The sequence continues at coordinate 96,255,700 of OY744477.1, forward strand.
GCCTGCCATAAATTATATAAAATAAGAAGTTTGTACCTCTGTCCCTACATAAAATGGGCTCTCAGGTATAATAAAATCTATAAAACATATAAGATTTTGTATATATACTTTTATTTTATTTATTTTATTTTTTTAAGTATTGACGTGAAAAAAAATGCTATAAAAATGTTCACTCAATTTAGGTCGCATGATATACTTAAAAACTACAGGTATAAAAAATAAATAAATAAATATAGAAATAAAAAACATTCACACATTCATTCACACATGTACACAATCACACACGCATAATAGGAAAATTTTTTAATTGACAATTTTTTAAAGGACCGAAATATTTTGCGAAAATAGCATTTATAGCATTTAATTTAGAAATTTTGACTTGAATTTAATAAACCATGTAAATTATACAATACAATAAAAAATATAAAAATAAAAAAAAAATAAATAAATAAAAAAAATTTTTTTTTTTTTTTGTTTTATAATGAAGATTATTGCTGCTGCTGCTGCTGCGGCTGCTGCTGCGGTTGCTGCTGCGGCTACTACTGATGATGATTTCTCTCAACATCGTCGCTATCGTCCAGCCACCAATATGCGATGCGTCGTTTTTCATATTCGTCGTCCTTAATTGGTAGTACAGTATTAAATCGTATGTGATCGTTTGGGTCCGTAAATTTTTCGACGTCAAACCATTTTTCGTTTGGCCTCCTTGTTACATGGTAAATTAATGGAATTGCCTCTTGATTATGTATGAAACCCATACGATCAAAGTAAATGAATGTATTCGGTCCTTGTACCGTTCCTTTTGTTGCATACAATTTCGAAAGTTGTGTATCCACGTGATATGGTCCGTAAATTAGCGAGTTGTCCGTATTGAGGCAAGCTCGTCTGATATGATTTCGTGTAAGTTTTAAAATATGTACGTTAATGCGGTCTGAATCAAATTTTTCGTATTGAACTCGGTTCGAGATATAGTGCGTAAAATCCGTTTCCGCCTTTTTGTACAGTCCGTTACAGTGTCGAAGGCATTTTCGTTCGAAAATTCTGTATCGTTCCATGTAGCGTGGTACCTGGTTGTACCACACTTGGCATCCGTATGTCAGTATCGGTCGTATCAGGGCTTTGTATGCAATTAATTTAACGTGTTTGTCTAAATGTCTATTGTAAAATAATTGTCGCGCACCCATAAATGCTCGTCGTGCTTTCTCCAGTTGTAACGTAGTGTGCGTAGCCATATAGCATATATTATCTATGTACACGCCAAGATATTTTATTTGTTCGCACAATTTAATTGGTCGATTGTTGATTTTAATTTGTAGTCTACGCCAATTTCTTTTTAGATCTCTTGATGCATTTTTGAGTGGTCGTCTAAATAAGATTGTTTCGCATTTTTCTGTGTTAATTTCGATATGCCAAAGTTTAAAATAATTTTGAATGAAATTTATAGTTGTCTGAAGATTTTTTTGAATTGGTCCAACATGATAAGCCGAACTGTATATAATCATGTCGTCTACACACGCACATGATTGTATGGATTTAGAATTTAGAAGATTGTTTTCGATTAAATCAGCCGTGTAGAGGTTAAAAAGAATGGGAGCCGTAATCGAACCTTGTTGTACACCATTCAGAATTTTAAATTTTGATGAAGATCGTTTGTTACCGCCAGAACTTGTATAAAATTGCCGATTATAAAAGAGTTCATATAAAATTTTGATGATGTCGTGCGGAAAATTCATACGGTGTAATTTCGCCAGTAGTCCGTCCAACCAAATAGATTCAAAAGCTTTTTTGATGTCGATGAGTATACAGCTCCAGTAGGATTGTTAAAATTTATATGATGTGTCACATCGGCCAAAACTTTAGTGATAGCATGTACCGTGCTATGGCCCTGTCTAAATCCAAATTGGTTGTCGGGCATCAGTTTGTGTGCTCGAACATGGTCGTTTAATTTTTCGTAGAGAATGATTTCGAATAGTTTTCTAAAATTTGATAAAAGGCTGATCGGTCGATAATTTTCAGGATTTGTCGACAACTTATCTTTTTTCAAGATGGGGAAGACTCGAGCAGTTTTCCAGGCATCAGGGAAGTTTTTATTATTCAGAAGATTGTTGAAGAGAGTACATATTTAGGTGATGATGGCATCAGGTAAGTGTTTAAATACAATATTAGGAATCAAGTCAGGTCCAAAGGATTTCTTAATTAATTTCGATAGTTTTAATTTTCATGTCTTGCAGAGATTTAACTTTGGCCGTAAATTGTTTAATTTCGGACCACATTTTGGCACTGGGCTTGATTCCTTTCATAATATCGGTCCAATAACGTTCAATTTGGATTTTGACATTTTGTTCGATTAATTGCGCTGTGCGTTTAATTTCAACTTTCCAAGCGGTGATTTTGTTCGAAAAGATGTTATTGTTTGTTGTCGTCGAGCCAGAATTATAATTTCGGTGTTGTGCCAAACTTCTTTTTAGAGTTTTAATTTTGGTTATGAGGGAAGATTTATATTTGTAGAGTCGTTCAATTGTTGGATTTGAATAACAAATCATATTGTTTATTCTTCTTTTTTTGGGCGTATTTGTTTTTAGATTGTCCAAAATTAATTTAGAGATTGCCGAAATATAGGTGTTGCATTCATCTGTGGTTAGATTTCGATCTGCCGGAATTAGATAATTTTGCTCCACGCTCGCCACCGTATCCGAAAGATGCTGATGTTGTTTTGTTGCTGCTACCACTGCTGTTGTTGTCCGATGTGATTTTTCCAAATTTTCAGTCCATTTTTGCCAGTCAATTCCGGTGAAATTATAACGAATAATGTTCTGTTGATCATCGTCGTCGTCGTCCTCGTTGTTGTCAATTTGGTTGATGCCACTTTCTAGATCTCCAATTTTTCGTAGTATAATTTCGATGGCACGATGGTCACTGTCGAAATGATGGGTTCGTATTTGTCCGTCTAGATTTTTTTGAATTTCGATACGTGCGTCAATTATGGCCAGGTCTAGATAGTTACCGGAACGAATCATTGTCGGTTTATCACTATGATATAACTTTGATCGGTACAACATAGCATTATCGGACATCCAACGATTTAACCTGTTGCCCCTCGAATTATTTAAAGCGTTGCCCCAGTTAGTATGGCGTACATTCAGATCACCCGCAATGACTTAATAGTGATTTGGGTTACTCAGGTTTAAGGTTTGGAAAATGTTGCTCCATTCTTCTTCAAAACGTTCATCCGTGATATGTTGAGCATTGCCCGTGCAGTAGATATAAATAAGAAAAATTCTTTGAGCCGAAAATTTGATGTTTAATTTGATGATAGCAATTTCGATTCCCTCCCGATTGCTAATCGCTTGAGGTTCAATAATTTTGAATTTGAGATGTTTCTTGATGAGAATGGCCGTCCTTCCTCCTTGTTTTGAGTTTATTCTGTCAAGTCGAATTATGTTGTAATTTTGAAATTCAATTTTGTGTTTATCGTTAAGTTTCGTCTCGTTTATAAGTAAACAGTCCGGATGATGTGTTTTCAGGAATTGTAGCAAGTTGAGTCGACGTTGAACGCTAATTATGGAATTAACGTTCAGCGCAATAATTTTGAATTTAGAATTTTGATGATGATGATGTCTTGGTCGTCGTCGTCGTTGTCGTTGGTCGAAATTTAAAGTTGGATTGTCCAGATTTATATATGTCTGATAATTTCCAAAAGCTGTGGGATTTTGATGTCATTTTGCTGTTGTTGTTGTTGCTGTGGCGGCGGTAAAGAAGAGGCTGCTGCTGCTGATCTCGTTGCTGGTCGACCTTGCACCATATGAGCAAAGGTGCCGTTCTCTTTTGTCACTTTGATCGAGTCAAACATCTTGGGACTCGGAATTCCATTATACAGCTGCTGTAGTCGCCAAAAAAGAACTCAATTTCTCCACACTACACTGCAGTTCCAATTAACTATAAATCAAGTCGGCCACTATAGTTAAGTTCATGGCGTCGTGTAAGTAGAATTAATTAAAGAAATCAAAGATTTTTTTTTATTAGTTTTTGTTTTATAACCCGCAAAATATAACAAAAAAATGCAAATACTTTTATGACCTTATACGGACATAAAACGTCTGCTAAAAATAACTTATACCCAACAAAGTGCAAAGAAATGCAAAATTTCCAATTTATAAATAAGAATACAGATAAACTACATACGTCAACAAAAATTAAGACACGACGAACAACAACACCGTCGTTGGATTCGGTGAAATGGTAATACATAAAATTCTTGCGATTAAATATATAAATGGCGCCAAGGAAATAACTTTCTCAGACACAAAAAAAAAAGTTAAGAACTGTGTCATACAGATTACATTTCACGCCTTTATTGGCTTTCTTGAAGTCAACCTTGAAAAGACATTCTAATTATACGTTTAATCTATATATATACAAGTGCGCTCTAACATCTCAAACTGTTAAATCTATATTTTCTTCGACGTCTTACCGCGTCGATACCGCGTAAAACGCGAAAATCATGAATATAAACAAAACGCGAAAATAAATTCCAAAAACCCACCATATGTACATATCAAGTGTAATTATATAAAAGAACAACAACAACAAACAAAACAAGTAATCGCCAATCTTCGATGGGTTCTTGTGTACATTTTATTTTTGGCAACATTTACAAAAATTCATTTCTATAAATAAACATTTTCTTTCTCTCACTCGGAGACTCGACATTATTTATGGTGAAACATGTAAACAACTTTAAGTAGATTGTGATCGCAATTTCTTCCTATTATCGCATTATACCTCTTCGTAATAATTTCTATATGTAAAGAAATAAGTCTTGGTTAATTGGTTGTTGCTGTTGTCTTATGCTATAAACATGGTTAACAGAATTAAAATGAAATTCGTTACGGCAAAGTGTTTTTTTTTTGTTGTTGTTGTTTGGCTTTGTATGATTGCGCATTATTTTTGGAGGGAACACAAAAAAAATTTAGTTGATGCGTGGACGAATCAATAATATGTATCCGTCTATTGCTGCAAGTGGTGTAGGTTTGATTTTCTTCGATAAAATGAAACTTTCGAAATTTCGAGTGAACAAAAGACATTTAATTAAAAATCAAATTTACCATAAAGTTATACGATTTGAACCTAATTTTACATGTAAGTGACAGATTTAATTAGGTTTCGGCTATATTGCAACCGATTTATTTACGTAGATTGTATTATATAGAGGTGAGATAATTTCCTGTTGAACAATTTTTATGTGACTTACTGCAGTATCGTAATATTTTTGTAATAAAGATTTAAGACACAATTTTATATGGTATACAAAATTTTCAAATTATATCACTAAATATATCCATCAATCAATGTCATATATAATGGAACGTGCCCACTGGTTAATGACATAAACCAGACATATTTAAGTCTTACCACATCTATAAATTCAGATAGTTTAATACTTGTTGCTCTCCAAAAACTCAGATTGCTAACAAGTGGAGACTATTTACTTTACGCAATAATCATAATAACAATTGGGTTTTACAGGTACCCGTACCGAATCAATGATAAAGCTTTTTTCTACCCCGAGGACCACTGCGTCTGCCAAATGGCAGCTCTTCCCTCAGAAAATAGTGCACGGAAAGTTCAATTACACAGATATCATCTGCACATATGCCAAGGCCTAGTTGGACTGACAGTATAAGATATTTTCATGACTTATTTCACTTTTATGAAACATAAATTCTAACATGAGATAAAAGATTATCGGGGAGATTATCATCTCTTTGCCCTATACCAGAGCTAATTGCATCCTGTTAGCTTGGTTTAAACTTTGACACATTATTGTGACAGCATTTCTATAATTACTATATTATTTTACATAAACGCACATATTTTCCAGGTATTCCCAGACATAGCAAAGCAAAGCAGGAAACACGTCTCATGTACGTCACAAGATATTTCGTAATAATTAGAAAGAATCATTCTCTTTTTAAGAATATGCCTTCTTTAAAATTCCTCGTGCTCCTTGACTACCCTTGAGATTTATTCAATGCTTCAGATTGTAGTGTTTATTTGCGTGGTCTAAACGATCAATCACTCGCATAATTCTTCCACTATCTTTTCAAGGTGGGTGTGCCAACCAAGAAGGGTGTGTAATTAGACCACAACGAGAACTTTGGTGGCGTTACTACATAATGCTAATCTCGCTGTAGAAGTTTTTTTATCAGCGCGACTTCCACATCTTATATAACATCTATAATTTCAGCTTTACATTTCTGTACTTCCTGTTTGCGGGTCAAATTTATTTTCTATAGAAAAGAAATTAACTTATTGCCCTCAGTGATCTCGCATATTGAAATTTTCCGGTTATCTACTATTTTGATTTCCAGGAGTCAAGTCGTTGGTTGCCCATTTTCGATTATGATATCCGTACCGAGTCGTAAAAGAGACGTTTTCTGCCCAACCTTCCAACCCAAAATTGAAAAACATTTTCTCAATTCCCGCCATCATTATGTAACGATGTTTCCTGAATCTGATTACTACCTAAAGGAGTTTTTATTGAAGAGTCGATGCGACCATCGTTTAGTGATATTCCCGTGAATGATTTTAGTCATACGTCAAACACAGAGAAGTTAAGCAAATAATACCTGTTGTCGTCTGGTAAATCGATTTACTCTAGTGGTAACCATTCCATGTGACCAAGCGATTCGTGCTCTACCATGAATTTTGTGTTAAGTTTCTCCCGCACCCAATTAAAATATCTATGGTGACCGGAACGTTCAAATCTGGATCAACTAACAACAGTTGATTTAGTTGTGTCAATTGGTCATGCGGTTAGTTAACATGGCTAGATTTAACGTTGTATTTCATAAATGTATCGATGGTAAATTGGTGAGTGATGCTGGATCGAATTAGTAAAGAAGATACGCCTCTCAAGCTGACTACTTTTACACCATTTAATGTGTTCATGTTTAATCTTGTATTGGATCATGACCTGATTGGCAATCAGTCAGTCTGATTTTTGCAACTCTGTTAGCTGGCCATCCTGTAATCGGTCCTAAGCCATCTTACGTGACTATTGCGGTAGAACTTATGATATTACCAATTTCTAGACGTTCCAAAACCTATTAATTTTACAGCGAACTACAGTTGATAAAGCACATGAACACAAAAATTAGGAACACATGATTCATCTTCTGATTTATTCCGGCTTTCAAGCCTCCTTAATTATCGAAGATATTGCAAACGCAATTAAGCGCATAAGAACGCTGATTTATGCAAGACATCGTATGAGTCGGACAGAAGCCATTAAGGCTTATTCATCAGTTATTCAGGATTAGTCCAACGTTCTATGAGCCCAGGCCATTCGCTATATTATTAGACGCAGGTTAATATGGGCAAATAGTTATGCTGAATCTAATAAAAGATGCAGCTAATGACCATGTTTATAATAACCAACGAGATAAACAATCAGTTAAAAAGTTTTGGGAAATCACTGAGCGAAGTTCCACTGAACAAATACTGAGCGTTTTAACGTTGGCGTATAAGATATTTCGAAAAAATGTTTGGGTAGATTAAGTTTCATGAAGAAGATATCAGCGAATTTTATGGATTTCTTCGGCTCTCTAGGATAGTTAGCAGCAGTTACCATAATAGCTTCACTAATTATGCAAGACCTATGGTTAGCCTTCATTGGGATGAAATACTACCGTAAAATTAGCTACTCAATAGCAGAATTTTGAAACTCCACTTCCTTCATTAGAATTAATAACAATACCTAGATGGCTTTGTTTTGATGCTCATTCATCGCTCAGTTTACATGGATTTTGCAATGCTCAAAATTTGTTCATCCAAGACCAAAATGGTGGCGATAAAAACCATATTGTCACTTTCCACACAAGACATTCGTCGCTTATATAAGATCCGAAATACAAGAACAATTAAATTCAGGACAATGCGACCATATGCGCCAAAAAATAACTCTGCTGATTGTGAGTCTATATAGAGGGATTCACCCAACACAGTTGAAAGACTACATTATGGTGGACCTATAGTAATACAAACGGATGCAAGTAAGAATGGAATAGGGTGTGTAATACTTCAGGAAAAAAGGTTAAATGGCACTGAAAAAGAGTATGCTCAGGTAGAAAAATAATTCTTGGCAATAATTTATGCATGCGTGAAGTTTGATAATTATATTTTTGAAAGAAGTGTTGAAATTCACACAGATCATAAACCACTCGTGGGTGTAATGAAAAACGAAATTGATAAAGTAAACTCGTCAAGGTAGAAGGAACTACACATTGCCGATCATATATCGCGTTGTTTTTTGATGGATGAACCGGCAAATGAATTTCAAGAATTTGAGGAGATCATTCATACAATTAATATTTCGGATGAGAAAAAACAGAAAATGATTAGAGAAACGGCAAAAGATGAATTTATTAAAAGTATACAAAGATGGCTGGCCTAACACAAAAGATAAACTTAAAGACGTAATAAAACCATTTTGGAAATTCAAGGAATTCATTTTTTTGCGTGAGAGGGTGATGCAGTTGCCATGCAGTTTAGGCCGGAAATGCTCAAGGCTCTACATGAATCGCATATAGGGATAACAAAAACTAAGCAAAGAGCTAGACATATAATATATTGGCCCGGAATACATACACACATAGAAAATTTTATTGGAAAATGTCGAAATGCTGAACCACTGATTTCTCATAAAAT